>JAQFVV010000050.1:0-600000 GCA_028023455.1 Epiperipatus broadwayi | reverse complement strand
TATATATATATATTCTAACCTCCCCCCGCACATTCTCACCCCAAAATATACTGTTTATTACGAATATTACGGGTTCTAGCTCAGATAACAAATAAATAAATGAAATATTCAGCATTAATTAAAATGATTACTAGCTCTAATTTTAAAATACAAATACAGTTCAATTTTAAAATGAATTAACAAATATTTACTATTTTCATGAGACATGGAGTGAAAATACGGAGAACGAGATAGACTACATTGAGCTATTATCCACACGATACTAACTCAATGGCATAAGAACACTATACCAAATAACTAACTTATAATATTCTTACAACTTTCTAAGCTCTATTCACTACGATTAAAATAATAATCCTATCTTAATCTTCTTTATAACAAGAATCTAGCTTAATTAAATAAAATGAAGTAAAATAAATAAAATAAAATCTCAGGTTCATAAATTGTATTCTAACTGATTTAAATTTATGGTAGTAAAATATGAAAAGGGAAATTTTATGTCATAATCTACTACACATCAACTAACAATAATAAAATAATAATAACAATAATAATATAATATAATCTTATTTCTTCCTGAAATGAAATAAATAAATACGTACGTGGTAGTAATTTAATAATCTGATAACAGAATACGTGTGGCAACATTAGCATATAATTTAATGTAATATTGTGGCAACCGACTTATGACCAATAAATAATATAAAATTATGATCTTTTAATTTTAACATACCAATAAATTCTCAAAATTATTATAACACTTTTATGTTTACCTTTTGTGCAAAATCTATATGTCTGTTTCAATTATAAATGTATCGTGATTTCATGCATCCATGTGGAGAAATAACAACGCGGACACAAAACTTTAAAACAAATTTAAAATAAAGTTTATTAACAACATAAATAAATTAACAATATTTTATATTATGTACATTGGATATCCCTTATTCTCCTATCTTAACTTAATTTATTAGTTTATAAAATGAGACCAAAAAATATTATTTACTTTTCCTAGTTAAATCTTTTTTTTTTTAAGACACTTAAGAAAATACAGTATTATTACTTGATTTATTATTATGGTTAGCTTATTACAAAATGCATTTCTTATATGATTATCACTAACACTTTTCATCTCTAATACTATTAAAATTATATTTTTTTTTACAAAATTTACATTCGTAGTAAAATTCTACAAAACAACAAATTTTAGTTTTATATTGGTTGTATGGAATCTTAAAAAGTCCAAAACATTGTTCTACATTCGGTATTAGGTTTTTATTGTTCATTATCCGATGTTTATTAATCCTAATATTCTCATTCAAGCCTTACTTCGGATGATATAATTACAACTATTAACATACCATGCACAAGTATATGTTTATTATATTTTATTGAACTATTTTCTTAATAAATATGCAATACTTATTTTCTAAATATTATTTTAACAAAAAATTCATTCAAATTTTATTATCACTTTTAAATACTTGGTTTAGATTTCTTTTCAAAAAATCTTATATTCATTTCCGAATTAATTTTACAATGTATTATATGATTCTTTCTCTCTTTATGATATTTTGGACTTTCAATTTTAAAGTTACACAATTTTATACATTCCAGCAAATAAACTATTCTTACATAAACGATAACTTATCTTCAGTTCTATTTTATTCATTATTTCTCTGAAAATATCTTTCTGACCGATGCAGATTCACAAAATAAGGATAGCGAAGATAGCTGCATAGGATCAAAACATAACTAGAATATTACTCGTCATAAACCTTGACAATCATGGCACAGTGAATTAAAAGATACTATAGAGGAGTGACCTTTATCTGTCTACCAACCTCTATTATAGGAACGATGTTAAAGCTATTTCTTCAGCTTTATTATAACATCCAAAGTTTAAAGATATGCAAAAACACTGTCCAAACTATATGTGTTCAGTCATAGGGCTTAGTTAACTATACTGAAATCACACAAAACTAAATATGATCCAAATCCTTTATTTTTCCTATTTCTTAAAAAAAAACATCATCTTGGTTTCCTCTCCACTAGTACTTCCAAGTCACTATCCGATCTTATTTCTCAAGATTTTTCTATACTGTACATCGACAAATACATATCTGCATTTTTAACAATAATAAAATTCATTTATTTCAAAACTATTCCACTGTTCTATAAGACAGCTTGCTTACTACTTTTCTCCTATATTTAATCATATACAAATTATTTTAAAATATCTGAATACTTTATCACATGAAAGTTCAAAAGAATCACACAATTGTTCTGTTAAATTATATTATTAATATACTTTAAATAAATTATTGCATGCATATTCCGAATTACCCCTATCTCATTATATGTTAAAAATGTTGTATAAAATGTGTACATATAATTTAAACTTTCACACTTCATTCTTAATTAATAGATGATCTAAAAAAAATACATTATGCATTATAAATAAATATCAAAATTACCAAACGATCTTTATCTTCTCGATCGCGTTCCGTAGGCTTCACCATCCATTTGATTCTTGTAGATATAAGACTCACATACATACACTTTATTTTTAAACAATATTTCTAATAATTTTATCAAGCTATTATATTTAAATCTCAATATTACTAAATTTATGTTTATATGTTTTCCCTAATCTCACATAACATTTATATTTTAAAATAACTTAGTAAAAAATATTTAAACTATATTTACTGTACTTCTTCATCAAACTTTCTTGAAAACCGTTCATATTAAAGCTAAAAAAAAAATGTTTATTATTTCTTCTTCAGTCACTTAATGTTCTATTTTAAGGCAAAACAATTATTGTTCTGTTTAATAAATATTCATAGACGACAATCCTTGGTTTTTCATAATATTTAATACAATTATTAATTATGATATTAGTTAATCCCGTAAAGAAAACGTCTACATATTCTCTTCTAATATTTTCTGCTAAGATTTTCCCGCGCGACTTTTATGATGCATCTTCTAGGTACTTTGATTTAAATATTCAATAAAAATTTTCTGTTTCCATGGATCCATTTTATTAAGTAATTTAAAATTATATTTTCTTAATCAAGCATTTCTCCAATGAACACTTTATAATATTTTTTCAATTCTTCTTAGAGAAAGTTTTCTGTTACTTTTTCATAAAACACAATAGCTCTTTCATCTTATTATTCTGTAACTTTTTTTTCCTTCTTTTAAAATTCTGGTACTATATTTTTGTAATGTTTCCTTTAAAAAGAGAAACATTCTTTCTTCATTATAACTTTTACATAATTTTTTCTTTATAATATTCGCATCTTAATTTTCCCATAGAGAAGAATAAAAAAAAACTTTAGAGTAGCCTTATAAATTTGTGCGTCATAATTTTTCCTGACGGCAAATAACTTCTTTTTTAAGTTTTCTGTATAGCGTCCAAATTATATTTCTCTGAGTTACAATAATAAGTTTCTGGTTGAGCATAAATAAAGCTGTATCAAGGCACTTTCCAAATATTTTTCCTTTAACAATATTTTTATATACTGTTTTCTGTAGTATTTCCATTTTCACTGTAAGGTTTTGGCTAAACTTGAATAAAATCACTGGCAAGAAAACTTTTAAAATTAGCCCTTCATGTAAAGGCAGTCAAAATATTATATGTTAAAAAAAAAACTTTTAAAATAAATACAAAATTTTAAAATTATATCACTTTTCTAGCTTACGGTCTTATTCAGCTAAAAAATATGTTACTTCCTCCTTCACTTACACATTACTTTCTCCCGCTTCGTCTAATTCCTATTTTCCGTCTGCTAAAATACCTCCGTTGATTGGTTAATTACTTTTTAGCACGAACAGATTTACACATTTTAGTTTTATAATATATTAAACCCTTTAAAATAAAGAATTTATGACGTCATGTCTTAAATATTACTTAGAATAGTATTTTTAAATTCAATTATAGTTTTATCAAAATCATTTAAACTTTAAAATAATTATTAAAATAATATTTAATATTTCAACTTTTACTTTAAGGATCGATAGCAATTATATTTAGTTTTATAATTCACAAACTTTATTATTATTCTAACAAGCGTGTGTGTGAAAGTATATAATATACAGTCACATGATTACTAACTTTAACAGATGATTTTTTAATTTACGTCTCGGTCTAAATTACCAAAACTGATATATTTTATAAAAAATTTGGAAAATAATTTAAACTTGTAGAACTAAATATAACTCTCACCATCCTAAAGTTTATTTTAAAATATACTCTATTAATTTTGACTATTAAATATAATTATTATTATAATATTACATATAGCATTTATTTAATTTATTAGTTTTAAAATATTATACTCAAATTATTAATATACTTTTAACTATTTATAGCTGTGTTATTTTATATGGCCAGCTTTTACAACCATAAGCAAGGATATAATTAAGCTTTATTTAACTGTTCCTTTTAAAATAATCCATTACACTTTTATATACCAGGTATTTTCAGCCTTAAATTGTACTATAAAATCTAATCAATCATACAATTATCAATATATTACACAAACGTAGTTTAAAATTTAAAATTTTTTAGTAATTGACCATTCTACCTTATTATGACCTATAGATAAGGGCACAATATATATATATGCCATTTGTATATTCACTTCCAGGCAATATAGTATTAAGTAAAATGGGTTAGCTCAGTTACAGATTATGTTTGGTTAAATGCAAATAATTGATAAATAAAATATCCTGCATTAATATTAAAACATTCTACTATCAAAATAATGAAAAGGTTCAATTTATAAAATAAATAAATAAATATTTATTCAATCATGAGACTTGGAAGTGAAAATACAGATGACAAGAAAGATTACACTGAGTTAATATCCCGCAGGATACTACCTCAATGGCATAAGAATACTATCCCTCTATTACTATCTCAACTAAATAAACTTATAGCATTCTTACAACTTTAATAAATCCTGCTCACTAGGATTAAACTAATAATTAAATCTTAATCTTTTATCTACTATAATTTAGCTCAATAAAATCTCAGGTTCAGAAAACTATTCTAAGTTAATTAAAATCACTGTAGTAAAACATGATAAGGGATTTTTATGTCATACTCTACTACATAAACTACTAATAATAATAATAATAAATAATAATGATATTCTTCATTGTATGAACTAATTCTGCATATCTTTTCTCTTCACTATAATTTATTACCATAATAAAATACTATAATATACTCTTTTATCTTTGTATAACGTAATAAATATGTGGTAGTATTAGATAATCTGAAAAATATATGTGTGGCAACTAATAGCATATAATTCGATGTACTATTATGATAATTAATTTATGACCATAAGATAATATAAAATGTGATAACTTAAATAAATAAATACCAAGAAAATATTCGAATTCTTAAAAGAATTCTTTATTTATTTCTGTGCAAAAATGTTATGTTTAATTCAATGACTCAGTGTTTTAGATGCATTATGATGGGAAAAATAAATAACCCGAACACACAAATTTTTGAAAAACAAATTTAACAAAGTTTTATTATAACACTAAAACAAAATAACAATTTATTTACAATATTTACATTTTGACATCCTAAATTTGCACCGTTATACATTTTTTATTTAGAACCTAGTTAAGTCTTCACTCTGACTTACATTTATTTATACTTATTTAAAATATATTATATCTTTAACTATTATTTAACTATGCTTCCTTTTTAAAAAAAAAAAAAAAAAAAACATCTATTGAAACATAGTACGGAAAAACAAAATAACAATAATAATCGAGCATGGATATTTTTCACTAGACAATTTCATTTTACAATGTTAAAAGATATCATATAAAATATCTACTGATAATTTATTACTAGATTATGTGGATATTGTTGCACACTACACAATGATTATTGAATATAATGTATCCCATTTAATATTACTCTAATACTATATAGTTGTAACTACTGATATATTTCCTATTATTTAATAAATATAAAATTGTACCTATGCTTATTGTTTATATCGTTTTACTTTATAACATTATATCTTAAAAATATGGCAATACTCATTTAAAAATGAAATAAAATATTGAAAAGTTATTTAATATTTTACTCCTGAAATTTGTTTTATTTCAAAATAAAAAATCTAAAAAACATATTTTATGATTCTTTTCCTTTTGGATTCATTGGATTTTCAATTCCAATTTGCACAAACTATACTTCTTCTTACAAGTAAATGAACTTATCTTATTCAGACAATAGCATATCTTAAGCTCTAAATTATCTATTATTTCTTTTTAAAATAAACCATACTGTGTGATGTAGTTACTTTGAAAATTTAGATAACGAATAAATGTGTAGGCAAGGGAAGAAAAACTAGAGTATAACTCATAGCACATATCAGAGAAAAATACCATGGCACAGTGTATCTATAAAAATAGAGGCATGATCTATTCTGTCTAATGTCCTTCAATACTATCCACAATGTCAAAGCTATTCCTTCAGCTTTATTGAAACATCAATACTTAAAAAAATAGACACTGCCCATAAATAAATATACACCTACAGGGCTTTGTTAACTGTATTGCATATCTACTAAGATTACAAAATACTATTCATATTCCCTTATTACATCCTATCTTAATATCATCTCTTGGGTTCATGCTCATAATATTACAACCAAGTCACTATCTTATCATTATTTCCTAAAAGATTTATCAAATCTTACATTGACAAATAACTAACTTACATATTCAAAATAATAAACAAAATTTGATTATAATTAGTGCAATCTCACTGATCAACAAGAAAAGTCCGCTTTACTTTCTTATTCTATATTCTAAACACATACAAACTAGTCATATAAATACTTTAAACATCCAATAATATAAAAGTTTTTAAAAGAATCACATAATATTCATCATCATATTGTGTTACATTACTAGTATAAAATTATAGTATAAATATTCCCAAAATAAATCCTAATCTCATAATTTAAAAGTGTTGTACAAATGTGTTTGCATATAATTCAACATTTATACTTCCATACATTATAATTCATAGGCAATCTGCAAAAAGAAAACAAAAAAAATACATCATAAAATATATCAATATTCATTAACTATTACCAAGTGATATCGACTTGTCATCGCTTTTGCAGCCTTCTTTTTCCATCAATTAGACACAATATTGCATACATGAAAATACATCCATACTTTTATTTAAATGTTCTTATTTAAATTATTAAAATTATTCTACTATAAGATTATAATATTATCAATAAATTAATATTCATGTTCCTACTCTTATAAACCAAAGTAATTACATTATAAAAAATAATAAATAAGTCAAAAATCATATATACATAAACCTTCAGTTGAGATGAATGTTCTTTAGAAAATTCAAATATTTTTTTATTTCGTTTCTCGAGAGTTTTTTTTTTTTAAATGTTCTTTTCAAGAGCAATTTTTACAATTCCCCCATTGCTATGTTTCTCTTGCTTGACAGTGAACAAGACAAAACTATTTCGGTGGTGAGCAAAGTTTAAAAATGAATAATAATAAAAGATAATACGACGCCTTTTAAAACTTGAAAAATTAAATAAAATAATCATCAATCAGTCCTGGAAAAGTTATAGAATAATAGTTTATGGTTTCTTTAGTCCAGAACGATGATTATTAAAATCATAATATAAAAAATAATTCCATGAAGTTTTCATACTGTCCTAGAATATTCTATGTCGTCCTGGTGATACATCATGTCCCATTAGCTTAGCTCAAAATATCCGGATAAACTTTTTGTGCAATTTAAAATATTTCTATAATTCCATACTTCAATTTACTCATATATTCTTTTCCTTTGTAGGTTTCTTTTTTAGGAAAATTTATTGCTATTTATTACCTATTTTTCAGTGGTTTCATTCTTGTTTTAAAATTCAGTTTTTTTAAACAATTTTTTATAAACACATATAACCCTATATATCTCAGGTTTTATAACATATGCTGTCATAAATATTTTCCATTAGTCTTTACTTAAAATAATTTCTTGAAATATTTATAATGTTTCCTTCAAAAAGGATATAACATTTATTTCTATAGCATTGTTTCCATAAATTATTATAAAATATACTTGTCATGTTTTTTATTACTTTTGGACAAGACTATCTTGTTGTTATATCAAATAATGTGTATTTTACTTTTAATCAGCAAATAGCTTTTCTACTAAGCTTCCTGTACAATATCCGTAATAATAATTTATATACTGGAATAGTCCTCTTGGTTAATATTATTAATATTATATTCACAATTATTATATTTATCTTTAAAATTTCCATTAAATACATTTTAATTATTGGCATTTCCATATTTTTATTGTGAGGTTATATTAAGTTTCTGATGAATACTCCTGGTAAAACGACTTTAAATTTAGCAATGCATATTAAAATGAAGTTATTAAAATATATTTTTTTTACACTCTCTTTGCAAATACTTTTAAATAAATGTCCTATTAGCTTTTGCAAATAAATTGTACGAGAGCACTAAAAAATTGACTATAATAATAAAATTTTAAAATTACTACACATCAATCACCAACAACACTAATCATCAACACATTTTAATCACCTCCACCCCCACGCAATGGTATTTATATTCTATGAAATACCTCATCCTATTGGTGGATTCTTACTTTTCATTTGATACCAAATTTGCATAATGTTACATTCTTACACAATTAAATTTCAAAAAATAAAATATGACATATTATAACTGTAAAAATATTATTTAAAATATTAATTTTAAATCAATTATTTACTTTACTAAATTAATTAAACATTTAAAATGACTTTTTTACAACAATATTTAATAATTTATCCCACCTTTAATATTTAATTTATCTATTTTATTTTAAAACAAAATATTTAACTTTTATTAACTGTATTTGTCTTTATCACATTATTTAAACATTTATAATGACTAACTTAATAATTGCTTTTGTGATAGGTAATAATTATATCCAATTCTATAATGCAATTTTACAATATTTTGAATTTGATTAAACCAAATACTAGCAAGCATGTGTGTATAATTATATATTATACAAGTCACATGACTAATATAACTTAAGACAGACTGTATCCGATTTTCTGTCTGGGAATAATAATAAATTGCTACACTTGTTGTATTAAATAAAATAATACAATAATACAAAATTTGGAAAAATAATTTAGAAAATATAGAACTAAATATAACTTTCACTACCATAAAACTTACTTTTAAAATAAATGATATTAATTATATTAAATATAATTTATAAAAATAAATATAACATTTATTTAACTATAAGTTTAAGACTGATAAAATTGAACTTTTAAACATACTTTTAAATATTTATAGCTGCGTTATTTATTATGGCCAGCTTTTCCAACCATATGTAATTAATACATTTAGCTTTATATAACTGTTTTAAGTGATTCATTATAATTTTATGCATTACATATTTTATTTAGCCTCAATTGTATCTTTAAGATGTTATTAATATAACTAACACATCAAGAGAACATATTCTAAATTTTTTTTTTTTTTATAATTTACGGTGATGAGCTGATTCTGACCTATAGAAAAGGGCATTATATATATATATATGTGTGTGTGTGTGTTGTGTGTGTGTATGTGTGTGTGTGTCTGCATGTGTATGCAATGTCAATAATATAAGTATAATAAACAAAATCCACTAGAAGAATTTTACAAAATTAAAAATGCCTTTATAAAATTAAAGAATAATTTCCTTTGCTATAGCTAGCTTATGGTGTTTTCCACTATCTTGATTAGCAATATGTTAAAATTTAAAGCTCATTAAACTCACACAATAGTAACATTCCCACATCAATGGCTAACTTTGCATAAATTGTAAATACTAACACAATTATACTGTTTATTCAACACATTATCTGTACTATTTATAAAATATGACTCCTTAATTTTTCTTTTTTTCAAATTATTTTTCACATGCAAAACAAAATTACTATCAAAGCAGAATTCTCACCTACAAATCATTGCATGTTCTGCAAAAACACATTTATACCTAACTGCAGAATAACGCAACTTATTATATAATAATTCGTGCTCCTGAACTCTTTTTTAATACACATTTAGTTTCCTGAATGTAACTATATCCACATTGACATACCACTTTATAGATAATATTACATTTATTGATTTTATCAATAGAATCTTTCCCATTAATAATCAATCTTCCAGTATTTGCACCAACTTTAAATTCAACATTAAAATCAGCAGATACCAATGATGTAATCTTATTACAAACAATATCATTTACATAAAGCAATACTGTCCACCTATTCTTTTCCATGTTATCTCTTCTCCATCTATTTCTAAACTTATGTAGTGCACATAAAATATTTTTTCCCCAATTTATATATATGATAGAGACAGATACCAGTTTGTTAGTCAAACATACTGGAAAATATACATACACGGTTAATCACAAAATAAAACATATAATATGTATTCTGTATAAGTGTTGTAATTTAACCTATATATAAATTTAGAGAATCTTACCTCAATATTTATGTGGTAACCTGATGTGAAGCAGGTGGTATTACCTACATTTTATTTATAATGAAAATATAAAAAATATCAAAATGAATAATCCCCCTTTTTCTTCTTTGCTAATTCTGAAAAATGAGGCTTCAGTATCAGAGTGTGAAAATACAACAGATAGTATGAATAAAAAATAAATAAATAAATAAATAAAAATTTACATTATGGATTATTCTGTCAAAAAACATCGTAAATAGTAATTTAAAGTGAGTATCTACTCACGCTCTCTTCAACAGTTCTTCAGATTTGCTCATATAAAAGAATTTGAGTCATAGGAATAAGAGGGATTCTTTTTATTCCTGAAAAAATACTATATCTTGGATTGAAGAGGAGAGTATTCATTTATTTAACACTCTCAAAAGGTGCGTGCTCAATTAGCTTGAAAGGCTGATATTGGAATGAAATTGATTAAAAATTGTAATTGGAACAAAGTTCATAAAATCATCATAATAAAAGTAGTAGTAGCTGATAGGTAGGTAAGTTGTTCTTCAAAGCAGTTTCACTTAGTAAATCATTTTCCTTAGCAAGGATAGATAGGTACAATGATGTCTCCTGTTGTTGTGTTTAATGGTAAACATCTTGATCCTAATTTGATTCACCATAAAGTATTCCAATCCTTGTTTACTTTTGACTGTAGGAATCTTCTTGTGTATTTACAAGAAAGTAGAAAAATATATATATAGATATAATGCAGCTGGCAGGAAATACCATGACACACAATAGCATGTTTTGCTCTATCCCATTTTCATATTAAAGTACAATTTAATAATTATTTATTATCATATTTTTTTATTGAATAGTATTGAAGTGCTTACATATATATTAAGAAAACTATTTAATTTTTTTTTTCCTTTTCCAATTTCCAGCAAATTTAATTCTCGTTATTGTTTTTGAAAAGATTTAAAATATTCAAATTTACTCCAACAACTATTAAAACACGATTTAATTATTTAAGAATTAATCAGTTATTCTTACTTCTTATTTCACTTTTTTTCCTTTGAATTTGATAAACTTTTAGTTAAAGCATTTGACTTTTAAAATGTTTATAATTTAACTAAAAGAAAAAAATAAAACTCCATTTTAGCATTCTAAATTTTATTTTTAATTGCTGTCTTTTGTTACAGGTGCTATAACAATAAGAAGAACAATTTGTAAACTGTCTTTTGTTTTTATACATTTCACATGCATAGATTTCCAGGAACGCTGATATCTTTAACTGCCTATTGTTTAAATACATTTAGATTTATTATAAATAAATAAAAAAATAATAAAATCAGTTTTATTTTCACACATATGTGCACACCAACTTAACTTCAGGTCATCCCAAATTCATTTAACTATAAATTAATATTCAATTTTAAATTTAAAAAATATATACATTACAGTTTATTTAATCAAATAATTATATATATATACAATATTACTTTCTAAAATATTGATCGTATTTTATTTATTATAACTTAGTAATTTATTGTGTATTATATGTATTGTAACAGTCAGAATCATCTATCTCGCTAACACACTGCAGAATTCAAACCCCACACATGAAACTGAACATTCTAGGAGGGGTTGCCTTCTAGATATACTAAGTTCGAATATAAAGTCCGAATTTCACAGCGCCACCTGTGTGATAACGCATCTGATGCTACTACTAGTATAACCTTTTACTGGTACCTGGTGGTCAGGGAGAAACAAAAGACTCTATACTAAGATAAGTTTGGGTTACTAATTAACATCTATGGATGTACACAAGAAGTGCAGAAAATAGATATATAGACCAAGACAGTGATAGGAATCAATAAAATAAAAGATCAAAATTAGTTTAAATGATTTCAAAATTTTATTTATATAAAAATATATATATAACGCCACTGTCTGCTTATATGAAACAGGGATGCTTACTAAATAATTGTTGGCATTACATTCCAATATATTACAAAAAGATTTTAAAGCAAAATTATATATTCTATCCCTCGGGCTAATAGTATTATGATAATGTGCATAAAGAGATAGAAACATGTGTGAGGTGCTTTGAGTAATTATAACAGTTTAATAAAATATTTGATATTACGAGTTATATAATATTTATTGATTTTAAGAATAGCACGGACAAAAGCTTACTAAGCAATAAAGTTGGGATGTGATCCAGGCATTTATTTTATAATTATAATTGGAGCAGATGGGAGGTCAATATTGCTAATAATGAATTTATTAAAGTTGGAGGTTGTGATACATTTAAATCACGTATGCTTTGTAAAAACAAATATATAAATAAAACAATAGTGAATATTAGAAATGACTATGGAGGGCAGCTCACCGCTAACCTGTAGGAAAGTGTTGTCATGAACAGCTGAAACTTAGCGACTGGATGATGACTGTGTTTAATTCCCAGGTGTGACATTTGTGTACACACTCTGCCTGGGAATTGCAGGAAGTGAAGAGAGAATAACTTGGCCATGTAAAATCCTTGGAAAGCAAAACAAAGCAGTCTCAACAACCAATTCATTTACCAGCAATACTAGACTAATGTATATAAAACATACTAAATGAGTTTTACTTGGATTAAGAGAAATGCCCAATCAAATTCCCAGAAATTCATTTAAAAGGGTCCGCACATTCTCGGTGTCAATGATGAACTTTGTAATTAAAGTAGAACACCGTATTTAAAAATAGGAAAATGCATGCTTGCGGGTTTGAAAAGAAAACATAGGTTTATTTACGCAATCATGCATTTGGGGACACATTTAAATCATTGACCTTGCACATACTCTCATATTAGGTTAAAATCAATAACATATAGATTTTAAACTATGTTATTATTATATATATATTAAAAAAGATTAGAATTGCCCTCGAACGAGTGATTTGCAAGATAATAAAATTGGGAATTATTATAAATTTAAAATATGCCTTAATAGCAGCATCTTACTTTCAACAAAGGGAATAATTCACTTGGTCAAAGATGATTCTGACACATTATCATAATAAAATAAAAGAAAGCTTAATAAATCGAAAATATTAACCCAAGGATAGAGAGCAAAACTGTTGATTATATTAGAACACGTTAAAAGAATACATAATGAAGTTATGTGACATAAAAGAAAAACAATTTAAAATAGCTATAGCATGTTAGTTAGGAATCACAAGAGCTCTTGGGTTAATTTGGGTTACCTTCTGGAGAAGCATTTGCAGGTAGATTGATGTTAGGCAGGTTTTATCAATTCAGCAGCAAAATCTGGAATTGTTCATATTTTTGGCAGCAGCAGTTTCGGGGTTCTTTACATGATAGCTTCCGATGGTCTAGAGCATCAGCCGGCCATTCCTGAGGAAAATAGCCTCCACACCAGCTTTACTCTGACATGTCAATGTTAGCAATTTGTGTGGTAAACATGGTAAATTAATTTGGAGATGAAAACTCGGCTTCAAATATAAATTCACAGGCACGTAGCTAAAATCTCAGGAAAATATATTTTGAAGAATATTTTACTAGAATATCACTTGAATCATTTCATTAGCAACACCAGAATAATTTTGGTTAGAAACATTTTATCAGCAAAAACTAGAATAATTTTGGTTAGAAACATTTCATCAGCAAATGACCAGAATGGAGAACAAAAGAAAACCCTTCCTTAGAACTGCCCTGGAGCATTACAAATATATATCGGACTTATCAGCTGTAATTAAACACATCCGAATGTCTAAAGGAATTTAACAAAATTTTAATTAATTTCTATTGTTGTTAATTTCCTTGTCGATATTCGAATTACAAACTAGATTTTAATTAAAAATTACTTTTACTATTTAAAGAAAACCTTAAGTGGACATCTGCTGTATTTTTAGATAAGCTTCTACAACATGAAATAATTAAACTATTGTCCCTCATTTATTTTAACAGAAATATTTGGACTGACTTTTATTAAATTAAAAGAAAATTATTTTACTTTTAAATCTCAATATTTGAATCTATTTACTAAACGAATATGAGTTTTATTTTAAATCAAAATATATTACGACTGTAATCTGTTTTTGTAAATAGATTCCAGCAAAATAATCTTCATTAACAATTTATAATTTTGATATAAGTTTTTAAAATGCATATCATAGTGTGTGTGCAATTATGACCTATATAACCTACTTTTAAATAAATCTAAATTATGTGAACATATACATAATCTATAATATTTTATTTATTTGGGCATGAATTATACTTATATATAATATGAGCATTGTATTCGTGGTTTAAAATTAGGTGGGATTTTCGGTATATAAGCATATTGCTGACACCCTATGATATATTGGGGTTCAAACTAAAGTATGAGGGTAGGAAATAGGTGAGAAAAGGTGAAACGAAGATCTGAAAAGCAGATCTTACTGTTTCAGTATATATGTAATAATAATAACAAACTAATAATCTTCCCATTATTAATATAAATTCCAAATGGATTGGGTTCAATAAATATGCTTGATCTTTTTAGGAATGTGTGCATTGTAAGCTACCCTTTACAATATATACTAAATAAATGATGACAAAATAAAATTTTAACCCAAAATATAAACAAAAGAAGAATGCCTGACAAATATAAACTAGTTAGTGATGAATAGTGAGAATGTATGCTTTGTATAAGTGATGTACAAGTGGAAAGAAATGTGCTACAAAAAGCATATATATATATATATACCATAGAAAGGATGATATGGGAAAAGAAAAGAGAAAAACAAAGTAACATTTATTTTTTGAGTATATGTAATAAAATGGAAATATATAAATATATTATTGCATTACATATTTAAGTGATAGGATGGAGACTCTGAATTTGCAGATCTATAGATTGTGCATCAGTCTCATCATTTCGAATATTTCAGCTTTCTATGAACTTTTTGTAATAAACATCCAATTATGTACATGCCTATCATGTCACATTTGTTTGATAGTCTTAGTGAAGAAAGACTTTGCACTATTCTCTCAAGTTGTCAAAAACCAGAAAATTACATACATAATGTTGACAAATTCTATACTTAGTAATGGTACATATTATTGCATATTTACATTGTTTTGATATTCTATAAATATTTAGTAAAATAAAAGATGTTCCACAATAAAAATATTGGAAAATTTCATTCTATTCTTTACTTTTTGAAATTAATTTATCTTTAAAATGTTGCAAATGAAATTTACTTGCAACAACAACATTTTGTAACATTATCACTAAAACTGCTATCTCATATCTCTCTTAAGATATGTGATAAATATTGTTCATGCTTGATTTTTGTAAGCATTATTTACAGTAAATGTTACATTATTTGTGTTTTTTTTTAAATAATTTAAATAAAAAATATTTTTATTTAACTGCATTCAGTTTTCAGCTTTTTTACAATTAATTGATTACTTTCTTACAATTAGTTATTATAATAAAATAAATTTGATTATTATTCTTGCCATTATTTAACTCATTCAATGTTAATTCTGACGGCGAAATTTCTGAAGAGTGTAGTGAGTGTTACACTAAATATGACTCCATGTTTAATTTGGTTGTTTTCTCATCCCTGGGGTTCACCTCAAGTCGCTATTTCTAGGTCAATTCCTAGAAATATACCATTTCACCGGCATTCACCCAACAAAAGTGGAATTTTCTACGTTATAAATGCAGAAAACAGTCCTCACATTATGTTGGATGGAGGTGGTGGTGGCGACAGAAGCCAACACAGATGAGACTTCTTTCTATGATAAAACATAGAAAGAGTTCCTGATGGCTAGCCGGTTATGGCTTTTTTTTCTATGCTAAAAGCAAAGAGAAAGAAATGCCTTGATTGGCTGCCATAGTAGTTGATTATGTTCATCATTTTCTCATAATAGTAGAATATCTATTTTCTCTGTAGTTTCATGTGAGAGTGTGTCTATTTGAAGCAGTTGTAGTTTTTTAAAATTTGATAAGACGTCTATTTTTTTTAATGTGTTGTAACTTACTTTACTGTTGTAAGTTTAATAATAATCTCCTGAAGATTCCATTACAAATCGGTAACCCTCAAAAATTGCTTTTAAGAGTGTGGAATGGAAAAAATTCCAAGGATCACGCGAAAAGTACCATTCTTGTGAGAATTCATCCGT
The DNA here is from genome assembly GCA_028023455.1 of Epiperipatus broadwayi. Lineage (NCBI taxonomy): Eukaryota > Metazoa > Onychophora > Udeonychophora > Euonychophora > Peripatidae > Epiperipatus > Epiperipatus broadwayi. The sequence continues at coordinate 583,262 of JAQFVV010000050.1, read as the reverse complement.
GACCAGTTACTTTTGCTATATATATATATATATATATATAAACACACAAACAAAAACAACCCAGTATCTAATTATTAGAAATTACTTGTCCAAAAAGAAAATTAGTCGGGTATTTTTTTTTTGTTACATTTATTATTTCAAAATAAGATTAGTTTTTATATCTACACACTAACAAAAACAACCCAGTTCCTGATTAATTACTGTTTTTAAAAAAAAAAAAGCAAATTCAACGGGGTTTGGTTTTTTTCAATGGAATATTTGAATTACAGTATTTTTTTATATATACAAGATTTACCAAAAAAAAAGAAACCCACTTTCTGATTAATTACTATCAAAAGAAATGCAAATTAGTTGGCTATCATTTTTAAATTTAGTATTTCAATAATGGTATCCTTTTTATATAGACAGACTTAACAAAAACAACCCACTTTCTGATTCATTACTGTCCCCCCAAAAAAAAAAGAAAATGGAAATTTGTTGGGTATCATTTTTCAATTGAGTCTTTCAATGATGGTCCTTGCTAATAGTAGTCGGGTATCAATTCTAAATTGTAGTATATAAATGACATTACTTTTGATAGATTTAGAATTACATCTTGCTTTTTTAATAAAATGATTGATTTACTCTTGACCAAAAATACCATAACTTTAAAAAAAACACACATAAAGTCCAAAAAAAATGAGAAAAGGCCCTGTAACTTTAAAGACACACACACAAACTAAAAAACAATCTAAGATTAATAAACATTGACTTATTACATCTTGCTTTTGAATCAAATGATTGATTTACTCTTGCAAAAAAAAAAAACACGGTAACTTTAAAAAGACATATATAAAGTCCAAAAAAAATTAGAAAAAGCCCGTAACTTTAAAGACACACACACAAACTCAAAAACAAGATAAGATTAATAAACATTTACTTATTACATCTTGCTTTTGAATAAAAGTATTGATTTACTCTTGCAAAAAAAAAAAAAAACATAACTTTAAAAAGACACACATAAAGTCCAAAAAAAAAATTTAGAAAAACACCGTAACTTTGAAGACACACATACACAAACTCAAAAACAAGATAAGATTAATAAACATTTACAAAAATGAAAAACTAACATCATATAATAGTAGATATTTTATTACAAATCTAAGAAATCAGATCTTTTTAGATCAAATTGATCATTTAGGTCCGGCCCTGGAATCATTATATGTATATGTTTTTGATTAGCATCAACACCATCTCGTGGTGAACACCAGGGATGAGAAAACAACCGATTTTTTTTTGCAATTAAATCTTTTTTATGTAATTATATAATTAATTTTTACTTTAAAATATTTTTTATTTAAGCCATCTAATTATTGAAATGTCAAATATTAAAATTTTATATTTTAAAATTGTGAAAAGAAATATATAAATATGTTCTTACCTATAACAAAAAAAACACATATTCATTGGCTGCGTTACTTATTGAAAAAGTTAGAATGATGTATTAATTAATGGAATTTTATGTTATTAAAGAAATGATATATTGATAATTAGTTATCATAAAAGAAACAAAAAAAGTTAAAAGTTAATAAATTTATTGTTATTAAAATATCTACTTACGATCTTTACTAAAACAATTTTTTTTAAAGTTGGTAATAATAGTTTTCACTATCTCATAACAAATTTTTTAAGAAGGGACTTTTTAAAAAGAAAATATTTTCAAAAACAATTCCTACTAGAGAAATAGTTTTTAATTTAATAATAAGTCTTTAATAAAAATATTAAATCATAACCATTAATAATTACTGAAAATCACATTTCTGGGCTTATTTAGCCCCAGGGTAAAACAATCTAAAGCATCAGCCAATCACACATTTTATTTTAAGCCATTTCCTTCATTGCTTTGTCATAAAAATAAAAGATTTATCAATCACACCCAAACTTTTGTATAGGTCCGTGTTATGCTGATATCTCTGACTTTTATTAATAGTTACTTCATAGAAAGCTTTCTACAGTACATCACACACTGCAATATAAGATATACATATTTTTAAAACAATTAACCATCATAAGATCACCATTCCTTATGCTTTCTCATAACTATTATTAAAACAATACAGAAAAATGGCATTCACGTTGCCATCATACCGCCTAAAATGTCAAATGTAATAGTGTGAATGCAGCTAAACTATTTGAAATAGTAATAAAAAATAAATTTTATTTTACTTATCTTAAAAAACAAAAAACGTAGCAACTTTTTGCAAAAGAAAATTTAAACTTACAACTGTCTAGACTATAACTGGTTTCAAATACTGTGAGAACTTTTTTTTTAAAAAAAGAAAAGAATATTGGTTCAAATGAATTAAATTCAAGAGAAAGGAAGAACAAATATAGGCATTTGTGTTAATTTACAAATATTTAACAAAAATGATTTTATTTCTATTTTAATGTAAATATATTAATATTAAACGGTATTATTTTTTAACATGTGTGAATTCAACATTAAACTCAAAAAAGTCACAATCGAGTGATTATAAAAATTTGAAAATATATTAATATTAAACGGTATTATTTTTTAACATGTGTGAATTCAACATTAAACTCAAAAAAGTCACAATCGAGTGATTATAAAAATTTGAAAATTCTTTATGATTTTGTTTGGAGTAATTGAGCTGTGAGAATATTAGACGCTGGAATAAAAATATTACATTGCATTAAATATCATATGTATTTTATATATTACTATTTATTATTATTAACAGTTATCTTTTAGACTATTTGTGAAAAATAGATTGAAAAAGTAGAAATATAGTCTTGCGTTGTTAGCCGAGAGGTATCGCAGCCGCCATGCAAGCAAGTAGTTGGTTGCAGACGGTTGTGGGTTCGCGTCCCGGCCGATGCTATGACACATGGAAAAAAAAAAAAAAAGTAGAAATATAAAAGATATTTTTGATACTACACTTAAAAGCATCATCAATTAGTAAGATGTAAGATATGTGTTAATACAAAACTAGAATAAGACAAAAATTATTAAGAAAAACAGTATTTACAGTTGATATTCCTAATCTTCAAAAACCTTTCTAATGAATTTAAATTAAAACTTACAAATCGGTTTTAAGTATTATTAGATTTTGAATATGGTTCTGATTTGAATGAAATTAATAAGAAAATAACTGATACACTTTTAAAAACTGCACCAAAGATAGCTGGTAGAAAAAAGCAGCAATTAGCCAATAAAATTTCTACTGAGACTATTGAATTTATGAAGAAAAGAAGGAATATGAAGATATACAAAAATGATACATTAAAAAGGATTGAATATCTCAAATTTTGTAAAATGTTGCGGAAAAGAATTGAAAATGATATAAGAAAGTATGACTATGAGCTAGCAAGGAAAGCTGTAGAAAAAAATAAAAGTCTCAAAAGTATAAAACAACATTTGGTATTGGTAGGAAATTTATATCTGCAATAAGAAAAAAAGATGAAATTATTACTAAAAAGAGATATGACTTCATGAAATGGATAGAATATTTTTAGCAAGAATCATATAGCAATAAAGAACAAGTACCTCCTATATCTATTATATCTTCTGAATTGCCCATAGTTTTAAATGAAGAAGTGAGACATGCAATTAAATGTATGAAGAAAGGAAAGGCTCCAGGAAATGATGGGATAATAATTGATATATTAAAAGGATCAAGTGAAGAAATAGAAATATGTTTAGCAAAGTTGTATACCAAATGGCAAAATGATAAAGATGTATCAGATGATTGGAAAAATGCAATATTAGTATTAATATTTAAAAAAGATGATAAAGATATTAGAAATTAGAGACCTATCAGCCTTTTATCAGTTTTATACAAATTTTTTACCAAGATAATTACAACTCGTCTACAGAGGACATTGGATTTTCACCAACCAATAGAAAAAGCTGGATTTAAAAGTTGTTTTAATAAAGTAGATCATATTCAAGTATTCAGAGAAGTTATAGAAAGGACAAATTAATATGAGTTGCCATTATGCTTTGGATTTATAGATTATGAAAAGAGCATTTGATTCTATAAACATTTTTTCAGTGATTAAAGCATTGGATTATCATGATATAGATCCAGGATATTGTCATATTTTAAAGAATATTTATAAAAATGTAACCGCAACAATTAGATTACATAATGATACTAGGAATATCAACATTAAGAAGGGTGTAAGACAGGGTGACTCCATATCTGCAAAACTTATTACAGCAGTGCTGCAAAAAGTATTCTGTGGATTAAAATGTGAAGGTAAAGGAGTGAAAGTAAATGGAGATTATTTATGTCATTTAGATTTTGCAGATAATGTAGTTGTTTTAGCAAATAATGCTTCATTTTTGCAGGAAATGTTGCAGGAGTTATCAGATGAAAGTAGAAAAGTAGGACTAAAAATAAATGTTAAAAAGACTAAAGTAATGTTTAATGGATTTTCTCAAAATATGAAAATAAAGATTGATTATGATGAGTTAGAAGAAGTTAACAGCTACAAATACCTTGGTCAGATTATTAATACAGATGGAAACATAATGGATAATACTTGGTTGAAGTGCTTTTGGTAGAAATAACTTGATACTAAAAAGAAATATGCCTATGTGTTTGAAAATGAAGGTTTTTAATAAATGTGTTTTACTAGTTCTTACTTATGGATTTGAGACATGGACACTTAATAGAATATCAATACAGAGACTTCTGACCAGTCAAATAAGTATGGAGAGATGCATGTTGGGAGTAACAAGACGAGATCGAAAATGCAATATATGGGTAAGAAAACAAATATGTGTTACTGACCTCATTGAAAAAATTAAAAGACTGAAGTGGAATTGGGCTGATCATATTGCTAGAAGACATGAAAATAGATGGACAATTGAAATCTTAAAACTGGATTCCAAGAGATTGTGAAGTTCTAGAAAGAGACCATGTGTGAGATGGATGGATGAAATAAGAAAGTGTGCAGGGGTGAGGTGGAGAAGAGAAGCTATTTATCGGAGAATATGAATTGAACTTGGAGAGACCTTTATCCTGCAGTGGATTAATAATGTTTGATGATGTTGATGACTTAAAAGCAATAGGTTTTTTTAATAACAGTTTGTTTATCTTTTGTATTTTTCCTTTTTCCATCTATGTTTCACCAATTGTCAACAAGATAGATCTTAATAATAATAGTAATAATTTGAGTCTTATATATATATATTAAGGGTCTAAGATATACTAATTAGCACATTTATTCACTGCAACAATAAGAAAAATTTAATTTTTATACACATTAGTACCTGACCTTAAATGTGTAATTAGTTATTTGGAACTATTAAACTTTTATTAACTAACAATTGATTAGTTTGATAGATAATGATTTCCTTTACTGATTTTTTAGAAGAAAAATTTGACCGGGCACCAAACTATTAGAGGATATTTCATCTTCCACTTTACAAAGTTTTTGTGCAAAGATATTTGTCACTGAGAAATTTAATTGAAGATAAGCGTCATCATGTCTCAACAGTTTTAATCATTTGTTTAGGCAGGTAACTAACTATTCACAGACTGAAATCAATCCATTAATCTTTTATTCTACAAAGTGTAACTTTTAAAATTGACCCAACTGTTTAGATATAATATATATTTATTTTACTCATATTAGAAGAAAAAATAATTTTAATTTTGAATCGCAATAAGAAAGAACTGATCTATCTTTCCAGTTTCAGAAAGCTCTATATATATGACTGATATAAATGATATATGAGAAAAAGAAATCCATTATATTCTAATGATCAGAACTTTAAATGAACTTTCTTTTCTTTAGAATGATTGATAGCTTAAGAACCAACAAAATATCTTAATGCAGTTTTGAAATTAACTTATAACGATCTGGACTCTGAATAATGGTTCATTATTTAGTCATTTGTTGCTAATCCAAACGGTATCTTAAGTGAGGATATAAAACTTTTCAAATTTATTTATAGAAATGAAGAAAAAAAAATTTTTAAGTAAAAATGTTTGCATATAATATATTAAGTGATATTTACTCTCAAATATGATATTTGTATAAAAATATTAATTCTGAAAGAAAATAAAATCTTCATTTATTTATTTTATTTTGATTGCATTGAATAAATTATAATAGTTTCAGAAATTTGAAAATAGTGTCACAGTGAAGGTCATTGAAAACTTTTTTTAAAAAAAGAAAACATAATTGTAAATCTTTAAAATTCGATCATCATCATCGTTAGGAACATCCATGATTTAGTGTGACGATAGAGTTATAGATCATAGAGCTTAATGCCAATAGACTCTGACAGTCACTTTGGAGCACTCAAACCTTTTAATCCAAACAATAAACTATTTATTTTATTCTGCCTTCTTTGGCACCATGGTAGAGTGGCAAATTCAGGTGTTCATGGTCCATAAATTGAAATTAAGTTATCAAATGCCGTTTATAATATACAAATATTAAGCATAAGAACAACTCATATCGATTCAACTTTTTTATAATTGTTCTCAATACTTGAATATGATCTTCTGTGCTAATTAATTAAAACGATATTTGAATTCAGCTTGCTCTTTAGGGCTAATTACAATCTAAAGTTTGCTGTGTGTGAGCTGAAATTATCTTGGTAAAAATTTTATAGAGAATTAGATAATATAGAAGTCGCATAAGACTTGACTTCTAAAATCTTCACCATTGCTTACAAAAATCCATATTGCTATAGGAATCTTCCAATAATCATGTACATTTTTATTATTTAGATATTTGATATATAACTTAGCCAATAATTTTTCTATTTTTTCACATGCTTCTTTTAACATATCAATAATATTTTTATCACTTCCTGAACCTTTTCTATTTTTCACAAATGCATGTCCAACTTCTTCCTTTAAAATGCAAAGCAATACAGAAGATGTAATAATTGTAGGAGATACTTTGTTTCCTGCTTCTTTATGACTATATAATTATGTATAGAACTCTTCAATACATTATTTTTTTTAGTAAAAGTTCCATCTTTTTTTCTTATTGCAGAAATAACATGCCTTCAAATATCAACATATTGTTTTATACTTTTGAAACAGTTATTTTCATCTATAACTTTCTTTGCCTATTCCTACTTATTATATTTTCTTATATAATTATTAACTATTTTTCATATCATTTTACAAAATTCTAGATATTCTATTCTTCTTAACAAATCACTTTTAAAATGTTTCATATTCCTTCTTTTCATCATATATTTTCTTGTTTTAGTAGAAAATTTACTAATAAATTGCTGCTTCTTTGTGCCAATTATTGTTGTTGTAGTTTTAAATAATTTACCAGTTATCTTCCTATTAATTTCACATTCAAACCTGAATGATTTTTTTTAATATTTTAAAATGATTTGTAAGTTTAATTTAAAATCAATGGAGTCTTTTTGAAAATTAGGAATATAAAACATTATAGTTGGCTTTCTTCAGAGTTTTCACCATTCTACTGTACCTTAGACCTCATCATTTGATGATCATTTCCTGGGTTGAATTTATTAAGAATATTACAATCTTGCAGTGCATATTTTCTGATAAAATATAATTCAATTTTGCTGTAACTTTATTTGGATGCTTTTATGTCCATACTTTCCAGCCTGCCATTTAAGAAATTGTCATTTTACCTGTGCTGCTTTAAGTATACACTTTGCTTCACAAGGTAGCATTACTGAAAGAAATGTAATGTTTTGGTTTTAGTGATAAAAGTATTTTTAATACATCTATTCTCCACTTAGCACATGTCCTTTATGCAAACATTCATATTAACAATTATTATTAACTTGCACCCACTATTTTGATTTACAATTTACTATAACAATTGTAAAAAAAATTCCCCCCAAAAAATTCAATGGTCATTTTGTAAAATTTTTGATGTCATCCAATAGAAAAATAATAACTTTTATGCTGAAACTGTACAATACAATGTTTATTCATAAAACACAATACAGTCCATGATATTAGTGATGTATATAACTTAAAATATGATTAATGAATGTACAGTACAGTATTTTAATTAATTTTTATCCATCATCTTTGCAAGGCAATCAATTTTTCATTAATGACGTATTAAAAGTAAAGATTTTCATCGTTAATGATTAGAAAGCCCCCTCTCCCCTTCCAATCGTTTCATTCAATCTAATAAATAATAAAAATCATATTTTAATGATATACAACAACCAAATACATTAATATGTATTAAATTTTTAAATGTGTACATTAATTTAAAAACTGTACACTGTATTTACCTATCTTTATGAAATAGATGAAATACACAGGCTTATATATACCTGTGTCTATATATGTAATAGACAGGGTACGAGCACAGACTTTCACATGAATTAAAATTTTTATTAACGTAGGTAGCTGGTTTTTTTAGAGGATTAAACTATTAATATAACCTTAAACCCATACTCCATTGCATTTGGCAAACATGGTGCCTTCTTGAGGTTTTTTTGCACTACAATGTTTTACATAAAGTAAATATTGATTTTCCCAAGATTAAAATAAGTTTTTATTTTAATCACATTTAACAATAAAGAATTGTCTTTCATTTTAAAGTTTCCATGGAAAATAAATTATTTAATTGTTATCCACATAAGAAATCTCTTTAGATTGAGTAAACATTACTGCATAAAAATAGTTTTATAGAATATTGGATTGATCAATAACCAGAGAAAATGAGATAATCTACTCTTAGAAATAATAACAAGAAATATTACAGGATTCTGTAAAATGAGACAAAAGTATTGTGAGAAATGAAGAAAGACATATCATTGTTCAGTAATAATTATTGTAGATATTTATATTTCACTGCCAGAAAAAAATACTACTTCATGTTTATTGGAAAATTTGTGCTGATAATATTTTCAGTGTTCTTACATGTTGGATTATTACCATAATCTAGTTTAAATGTTAAATTATTTTTTAGAAAAATTCAATCTTTACAGGAACTTTTCTAAATATATTCAATTGTTCATAATAACACAATGCTTAGGCATTTAATTCAAGTATTATCTTAATTTTATTATATATAAATTTAGATGGTAATAGTTCAGTTTCTATATATTACTTTATAAATCTCTGTATATACACTCTAATGCAAATTTTTTATATAATTCCTTTAGTTTTTTAACAATTTTGACTGTCCTGAAGTCTTCATCAGAGCTACAACAGTTAAACATATAATCATAAAACCATGATTCTATATACATATAATTCACATTATTTTTCATAATCATATTTTATTTTAACCCTATACTTTTATTTCCCTTATTTCCTAATTATTATTTTATTATTTTTTTATTACTTCTCTTTTATTTTTATTTCTTATTTTTTACTTTTTCTTCCATCTGATCTTTCATTCTACATTACTTTCTCTTATATCTTTATCACCTTTTTATTTTTTTAATACCTATTAATCTAATTTCTTTCTTTCCTTTTTATTATTTATCTATACTTATTCTTTTATAAATAATTTTTATTCCTATCTTTATTCTCTCTTATAATTTATTTACTCACCTTTTGTATAATCTTCTTCATTTTTACATTTATAACTGACTCTTTTTTCAAAATTTTTAACTTCTTTTTCATATACTCCTTTAATAAAGATATACTAGAGAGTAATGTAGAATGATAGATAGGATGTAAGAAAAAGTAAAAAATAAGAAATAGAAATAAAAGGGAACTAGAAGTAATAAAGAAATAATAGGAAAATAATAATTAGGAAATAAGGGAAGTAAAGGTATAGGGTTAAAAATAAATTATGATTATGAATAATAATGTAAAATATGCATTTTTATATGTATATACAATAATGGTTATATGATTATATGTTTAATGTTGTAGCTCTGATGAAGACTGCAGAACAGTTGAAACTTGGAAAATTAAAGAAATTATATTTAAAAATTTGCATTAGAGTGTATATGTGGAGATTTATAAAAAGTAATATATATATATATATGAAGGAATGCAAAAAAGGTAAAGGAGAAGATATAAGAATAATAGTTTAGTTTCTGTCATGCTAAACTATTTCTGGGTGTAAGATTACTGGATCCATCCCTGTTATACTGGATAATCACTTATTAAAGGGATATTGGTTTAATTTGTATTGTGGTAGACTGTCATTGGTCAAAAAATTACTGGTTTAATTCCTATTATGCTGGACTGTCACTAGTCAAAAGTTTAATTGTTCAATTTCTGTTATGTGAGACTCATTATTCAAAAGATTATTGGTTCCATTTCTGTTATGGTAGACTGCCACTGATCAAAAGGTGACTACTCCAATTCCTGTAATGGTGCTACACTGTCACTAGTCTAGACATTAACATGTTAATAAGAATCGATAAATTTTAGCACTCGACACATTAAGTTCCATATTGAAATACAGTATTTATTACTACAAATAGTTGAAGATATTTTGAAAAATATTTCGAACATTCGAAATTTTTCTAAAATCATTTAACTATTAAAATGGATGTCAATTAATAAATACATATTATTGTTTATACTTACCAATACAAATAATAATTTTGAAATGTAACAAACAAGATGAATCCGGTTTAGGTTTAATTGACAAGGTTTTGAAATGATGAAGCTTTTCAAATATGTATGTATGCAAGCACACACGTCTTTAATTTACTTGTATTTGCTAGTCATTTTAAGTGTCTCTTGTTTTAACTAATTAATTTAGCGAACGTCTGTGAGTATTTAACTTAAAAATAAATGATTCTTTGGTAAAATGTGTGAGTCTTTTAGTCTGCCGATTATTGCTAATACAAATAGGTTAGTTAGAACGAGCTCGAACTGTGAAGATGAAGTAATAAATGTAACCGTGTAATTTGTTCAATCATTTTTGCTTTGTGTGAAATATAATTGTCGCAGATGTACGATTGAGGTAATATTCTGAACCTCCTTTCGCAGGCTCTGTAATTAGCTTTTGTGTAGGTGACATTTAAAAAGATATTATTTTTCAGCAAATTTTCCCAGTGGACACATTAAATCATACATTTCTGCTGTTATTTAATAAATGTTATAATAATCATTAAATGATTCCATTGTTGTTACGTTTATTAACATCATTTGTTTATTTGATACATGTATACTTTATATACTTCGAGGTTTATATGCAGTTATAACGGATTTGAATACAGACGTACAAGCTCCCTTCAGCTATCCACTCATTAAAGCAATAAGGTGCCATCATTTTTAATCCGGATTTTTTCTGATGGATAGCCAATCTTTTCTACAAAATTGCTAATCTAATAGCAGAATAGAATTTTTTGCTTGGTAATTTTATTTTTATAAATATACTAAATACATATCAGCACACATTTTTTCCAAGTCATATGAATAGAGATACGGTAAAAGATAAATGACCTCAAGATGCAATTTATGCTACATCAGCTCTTGTCAGTTGGTCCAGATCACCATTTCTCATATATATCTTCATTATATATCCAATATTTATCATTAGTAAATTGTTATACTTTGATTCACAAGTTTCCAACTTATTCCACCCACAACTTTGACACTATTGACTTTAGATAAATATAGTAATGATTATTACTAATCATTTATTAAATTAGAGATTGTGTCTGATTTGAAAAAGATGTATGGTGGTGTGGAAGTTGTTTAATACATTAGGTAAATTAAAATTTATATTTGGGATAGAGATAATCTCTAGTTTAATAAATGATTTGTGATAATCATTACTGTATTTATCTAGAATGGATGGTGTCAAAGTTGTGGGTGGAGTAAGTTTGACACTTATAAATCAAAATGTAACAATTTACTATTTTATCTTTTATTCTTTATATCTCTACTTAGAATTGAATTGTAAATGCTTCTATGCTTAAAAACTGCTATTGTAATGTATAATTTAATGTCTACTAATGAAAATAAGCAATAAAGTGATGAACTAGTAAATAATAGTTTGTTCAAAATTATTTTTGTTAAGTTCATTCATCTTTTCCAAAAACTTTAAATAATTTCAAAATCGTTATGCAAGTTTGCAAAATTTTTATTCATTTAACTAACTGGAAGTTTATAATAAAAAAAGAATTATGTTAAAAATGGTTTCACCTAGTCTATTTTGTAAACTGTCAATTGTTTATCATTTATACATGTTCTAGCTCCTCGCTGAAACCAATTGGTCAGGGGATAGGAACATTCTAGATAGAGATTTCAAATATTTTCTCTTACTGCATTTATTAAATAAAAGATTGTTTGAGCTATTGGTACGCTCCCTATATTACATATTTGTAACTACAAGAAGCAATATCACATTATCTATGACTTGTTTTATTGATTATATCAAAAATGTAATACTGAAGATGAAATGTTCATATATTTAGTTTTTTAAAATATTGTGCTTATTAATTACTTTCTTCTTTACTTATCTAAATTATCAGCAATAAGGCAACAAATCTATGGAAAGTTATAATAGTTCTTTTCTAATTGGTTGTTTTAACAATTTTGTTTTGCTTTGTAGAATTACTTTGAATAAAGTGCTTGTAATCAAATTAAGCTTTTTAATTATAAGGGAGGCATTGCTTTCTTTGCATAAAGTGCTTCATAAAAAAATTATATTAACAACAGAATAGGAAATATAAAAGATGTTGGAAGTACTATCTTTGCATTAAATGCTAGTAATACAGTTTAATTAGGTATAGTTTTTATTTATAAAAACAAATTTAATGGGGTTTTTTTAATTTTCAATTGTGAATTTAACAGCATTATGGACAAACATAATACTTTTTTAATTGGTTGTGAAATTGACATATGATGGCATTATGGACAAGCATACATTCACATAAATTTTATATATAATATTACTAAAATTCCCAATGTATATGTTACAATAAGTTATGATAATAGTTTGGGAAAATTAATCATTCTTATTATTTACAGTGATTTTCAAATATCACAGTAGGTTTTTTGTTTTTTAAAATGGTAATAATCTGGTTAAGCTAATATTTCAAAAGATGGTATTTGGGCTAATGTTTTTAGATACAGAACCAACTCTAATGGGATAATTGACAAGACAATAAGGAAAAATGGAAAGAAAGCACTGCAATGTGCTAATGAATTGAGCTAGAGAAATGCTGAGATGGGAATTGCAGAGGATGAAAGAAAGAAGTACTGAAAAGATATCAGCTGTTTGTTTTAGGAAGAGTAGTAGGTATATGTTATGAAAAAAGGATGCAAATTTATATATATTATTATTAGAATTGAAGTGTGGAACATATAATTTGAATTGTTTCAACAATTAATGTTGATTTTTACTTATGATTCTAAATTTGTTAAAGGATGCTGGTTCAATCTGAAATGTGTTCTGGAATGATTTACTTTTTTCCACAAATCTTTATTATCTATATGTTTGAAGTGTTGTGTGATTTGAGTATAAATAAGATATGACTTGTAGAGAAAAAAAGAATTGAATTAATGATAGTACATTGTTGCATTTATCAAGAATAGAGATATTAATTAATACTTAATTAAGTTTAAAATTTATGCTGGGCTAAAAATGATATGATAATTTTTAGCCTTATAAATGATTGGTAATAATCATTATAGTTATTTATCGAAAAGAGGATGTTTCAAATGTGGGATTAAAAAATATGCCCATGAAGGTTAATTTGTAATAATTTGATATTGATAAATACTGAATTATGATAAAGGTATATAAGAGATTATGATTTAGTTCAACTAAAGAGAACTGGTCTAGCTACAAATGCATTTTTGTGGATCATTTGACTTTTTCTGATGTTTTTATTTAAAATATGTACAGTAAAATTAAATGATACTATGCAATTGTATTAATAAGATTAGTTATATTAATCTTTAATTACATATGTGGTCTAAAAATGTGATATGATAATCTTTAGTTCAACTAATGCATAAGAATGTTACAAAATATGTAAAAAAAAGTAAGAACTTTGGTACTTGTAAATAAAGTTGCAGTATCAAAATATTTTTGATGATTAATTTATACTGACCTTTTTGTACTTTAGTTTTTTTTAGATGTATGTTTATCATATTTCTGTAGTGTAATTTTTACTATATTATTTTCATGCTTCACTATATCACTTTCATGCAAGATAGGATTGATGAATGCTGGTACAATACATAATGTGCATTTTTGGAACCATAAATCTCATATACCTATGGTCATATGTTTATAATTACACTCTTCCACAAGATGCAGTCTTTTCATTGTGTGACAGTTGTGCAGTGAAATTTACACTACAGAAATATTATTCATTATCATAATGTTTAGTCTAATCAATGAGTAATAAAAATTATTAATATACTTTCATTAAGTTATTTGTGTCAAAGTTGTAAAGTCAGCATTTTGACACTTATCAATTAAACTATAGTAATTGGTTATCTATCTATCTATCTATCAATCTATCTATCTATCTATCTATATATCTATCTATCTGTCTGTCTGTCTATCTAAATATACTAAACATATATACAATGGTCAAATATTCCCTATAAAAATTATTTGTCCACAATATTGTTATAGATATATTCTTGATATAATAATCAATCTAAATAGGATTTAAACAAACAACTAAATATATTTACAATTACTTAATTATCAACCCAGATAAATGGTATTAATGATAAAATATGGATGGTTTATAAAATTGTAAGTGGAAAATGTAATAAGGTAAATATAGAACAGACAGGAAGAACGATACATGATAGAGGGAAGGAACATGATAAAGAAATTAGGAGGGCAGATATTAGGTCAGGGCCATATATACATTAATTAGATACTGACCATAAAAATGGAATGTGAGAAGAATAATAAAGTTATAAAATATGTTAAACATTATCCAAAAAGAATGTTATAAAACTTTATTCATTCAGAAAAAAATGGATAGATGTGTAAATATAGTTAAAGGTCCAACAAGATTAGTTGGAAAATGGACATTATTAGATGATTTGAAGGTTTAAAAATTATGGTAGAACTGGGAATGAAGGGTTTATAAATTGGGAGGGAGGGATAGAATATTTATTTGCAGAGGTATATAAAATATATGCATATGTATTTATATGGTTTTAAATTTTATTTATATATGTTTATTTTATTTCATTTATTTACATGTTTATATGTAATAATAAATTTGTTTCACCAGTTCTTCATAATTAATACAATAGGCTTCAACGTATAAAGGCGAAATTACTAAATTCTAAATCTTAATATTGGCTAAGCATGGTTAATTATATTGTTGAAGGTAAAATAATGTCCGATAGTTAGAGTAAATGTAATTCATAGTTTAAATATACATAGAAGTAAACGGAATATTGGATGCGAGTTAATTTATGATAATAGTAAGGAAAGTAGTTTATTATTTAAGGCTCAAACGGGATCTTTAGCAACAAGAGAATATACATGTAAATGGAAAACCATGGATAATTTAGTGTGCAGATTGTGTAAGGAAGGTATAGAAAATATTAGGCACCTGTTTATTGAATGTAAATGCTTAAAAGCAGAAAGGGTACAGATAATGAAGTTATGGGAGGATAGACATGAACAAAGTGACTATACAGAAAGTGAGTTATTAGTTTTTATGTTGGGTTTGCGAAGAGATAAGGGGGATTTAGATATAAAGGTCATAGAGTTAACAAAGTTTATGTTGTGGAAATGGGATGGGGCAGAATATGGGAAGACTTAAGAGTGGGGAATGGAGAATAAAATGGCTAACAGGTTTATCTGGGCATAATTGCTAAGATATTCTTACATCGTTTAAGGAGAAGCCAAATACATCACATCACATCACATGTGATGTATAAAACTTTATATCTTGAAAAGGTCTCAATAAGAAATGAAAGCCTGGTTAATAATTAAGTAATTGTAAATATAAAGTTGGTGTTTGTTTCAATCTTATTTATATTGATAAAGATATGTGTAAAAGATTGTGATCTGGACCAACTGATGAGTGGTGGATCAGCGTGAAATGGGCATCTTGCGAATCATAAATCTTTTTCACGTCTTTGGTTACATATTTATAATTTTACCTCTTCACAAGATGCTAAAAGCAGATAGTAACTAGCCCCTACTTTACTGTGAACACGGTGTAGTGATAATTATACTACAAAAAATATGATTAATTAAGAGAATAATCTCTAGACTAATGAATGACTAATCAAAATTATTAATGTCTGTTTATTATGTTTTGTTTTTATTCATTTATATATGTGTGTTTTCTTGAATTACGTAATAATTTTTTCTTTTTGATTTTTTTTTTTTTTTTTTTTAATATATATTTTATTAATTGGATGTTCACGATTGCGCTGTTCGTCATTTATTTATTAATGATCGGCTTTTTTATGTGTATTTACTTTCAGCGATTTTATTTTTTCCATATTTTATTTCTCTCATTTTTCTAACGATAATAGCCTACCTTTGTCTATAAATGATTTTAAGATATTTTAAAAGAGAGCTATCGTAAGTTGTCATATAGTTGACAACTTGTGAAATAAAATGCTGATATTTAAATAATTAATTACACTTCCTTGCCGCATTAAAAATTTATCATTTAATGAACATTTATTTTAATCTCTGAAAATAACTTTAATCTATAGAAAAATATATGTAATGATCATTTAAATTATAGAGGTAGGAATTCACTTAGTGCTCAACAATTAATTATTTCATTCAGAAGACAATATGAATTATATTGTACATAGGCGAAAAGTAAGATATCTTTAAATAAAGCACCGCAGGACAAAACTTTGCCTCCGGCATTTCATAGAATATCAATGGAGGAGAAAGTATTTATCAGCAGTTGTGGGAGACAACAGTTTCAATGTTTTCCCATTCTTGTTTTATTTTCTAACTAATGCCCATGTAAGTTGAGACGTGTTATCTAGATAGAAAAAAACTTTAAATTTGATTAAGAATCGAAAAAATATTTTCATCTTTTCATAAATCCGATTTGAACCTATATATAGCCATGATAAAGGGATGCCTATTGCATACAAAGTCCTTAAACGTTATCTATCTATATATAATAAAATATATTCTACTAGAGTATATAGACAATTGTCAACTATTTTGATAATAAATCCTTGATACAAAACGGTGTGTGTTGCTTAGCTGAGCCAGGCTTTCGATATAGTAAATTTTTATCAAAGCATGTATACATATAAATATACATCAAACTAAGAATAACGTGATTTAGTTTATTGCGTTGTCATTCTATGATGAGGAATTTATATCAATAATGAAGGCAGAATAAATGTTCTTTTCACGTAAGCTAAAAAGTATATCAAGAGGCCTGTTTTTCATATTTTATTTAGTGATAAGGGTTTGTCAGTGAATGTGAATGAGTACGTGGACATTCTCATCTGGAAAGTATAATAAAAAATGAAATCATGAAAGCTCTTAGGAAAAGCATAGTAGGAGAGATTATATTTTCAGCACAGCACCCCCCTTTTCTTCTAGAAGGTTTTTAATCCGGTTTTCAATTATCTGTGATTGGAAAAGTATTAAACAAAATAAAAATTAATGCAAATGATCATTTAATTTTTATATTCTACTTTTTTAATCACAATCCAAATATGTGTATCATCATCATCATTATCAATATTGTCAAACATTATTAATCCATTTGAAGATTGTCTTTACATGTTTAATTGAATTTCTCCAGCATAGTCTCTTTTCTCCATATAACTCCAACAAACTTTTCTATTTCATCCATCTATTACATGGGGATTCTTTTTAAGCCACTTATCATTACAATCTCTTGAGATGAAGGTAAAGTTTAAATTAGTCCCCTATTAAGATTTTTTCTAGTAATGTTTCCAATCCAGCTTCATTCTTTTAATTCTTTCAATCATGTCTATGATGTTTATTTATTTTCTTAGCCAAGTATATCACTTTCAACTCATCATTATTTCTAGTGCCCAGATCTCCTTTCAATAAGAACTAGTGAACCATATCTATGTTTATATGTGTTACACATACCTTTTAATTTGAATATACATATGTACCCAAGCTATGTTTTAATTTTGCCTGCAAGTTGCTACTATGGATAGTAAACATGGTGTAAGCTAGATTTTGTATTTGATGTATTGATTTTCTTAAAGTTAATTTCAATTTTTCATATATTTGTACTATACATATTTCAGGAACAACCGTGTGTAATAAAATAAAATAAATGTCAAATACTGACATTTGGACAAGATAACAGTTGCCCTTAATTGGGTAAAGTAATAATCACATAGTTGTTGCAGAAATAATAATTGTATCACATAGTTATTAAATCGTTCAATTTAAATTTGGGTAGTTTTTTCTCCTTTATATGAGGAAATCCTTTCATAGAGATGGTAATTTTATTGTTTCATTGATTGCCTTCTATGGACTTCTTGAATGCCTTTTAATGATGATCAATGCATATGGATATAATTTCAATTACTTTCAATATCCTCAGCAGTTACTCTTCATGTTTTAGATATTGACAAATGCATAGATTTTCAAATATTAAAATCATATTCGCAGGTAACAATCATCAACAAAGAGTTTAATCCATGTCTGGTTAAATAATGGAATTAAAGTGAGATTAGTTTTGCAATATTTAATCTTTCATGTATGTGGCCTTCACTTTGAATATGCTTATGTCAAAATAAAATGATTTTTTATTACCTTAACTGCTTTTATTTAACATAGACACTCTGACTGTTTGTTTGTTTAGAAATATTTGTAACTGCATTTTAACATACTTCTATCAAATAGATTTCCTTCAAATTTTTTACATGTATTAGAAATCAGTAATGAGTCAATATGTCAATATTTCAGAATTGTCAAAAGGTTAATATAATCTAAAGGTATTAGCATACCAAATTGAAATTGCAATGATATGAATCCACTAAATTTTCAGTGATGTGTACAAGAGGGCAGTATATCTTTTATAAGCTTTTATTTAAAAAAAGGTTACACTAGAAAGTGTTAATGATGAGTAATTAAAATATAAATAAAAACAAATCTTACTTTCAAATGATTACAAAAGTTTTTTTTTTTAAAAAAAGCACAAAAGTTTTTTTTTTTTTACTAATTTTTTTTTTTAAAAAAACACTTTTTTCATATACAAAATAATATTGGAATTGGTTTTTAATGCACAATGAATTTTAAGATGTTATAGAGGCTTTGACATATTTTTCATTCTACATTTTAAACAGGAATAATTACAAATAATATCTGACTACTAAAAAATGAAAAACAATATACATAAATATTTTATAATAAAGGTTTATTTATTGCGCATTAAACAAATAAAATAAAAAAATATTTGTTTTCTTCTGCCACAGTTGTGCTTTTTATTTTTAACTTGAAATAAAAAAAGGAGTGTCCAGAAATTAATTAATTTAATTTCTAATTTTTACAAGTGATTGAATTAATTAATTTCTTGACACCTTGCCCTTTCATTTCAAATAAAATATAAAAAATCCAAATATTGGTGTAAGAAAATAATTATTTTTTGGTTTTCACTAAAGAATATACAAAATATTTGAAATGCTCTATAGATTTCAGATAGCATTTTGCATTGTTTCTGTTTATATATATTGTAATGGTATACAAATATGCCATTACATCGCTTTCAAATAAAAGAAAAAAAATTGATAAATCAATATAAAAGTTAATAATTTTATTTAAATCAATATATATATAATTGCACAGACAGAAAACTATAAAATAATTACTTAAAAGAAAGTTAAAACAATTTAAAGATAAAATTATTTTAAAGAAATGTAAAAGAAAAAATCTAATTATTTTCTGTTAAAAGTTATTTTTAAATCTTAGCAGAATGGAAATGATTTTTTTATTTAAATGAAATGATTTAATAGCAAACAGACCTTTGGGGGCATTTAACTGATTAGTCAGATAAGAGATCAATTAAAAAAAATTCCTAGTAATAAATCTGATGAACTTGCTCAAAAGTGAACTGCCCAATAAATGATGCAAATGAACACATGGTCCACAAAGAAATCATCATCATTAATAAGATTAGTGTGAAGCCAGCCAAGATTAATCCTGGAATTTGATGATCAGTAATTCAAAATGATATAAAATAAAAGAAGAAAACTTTGGTCTTGTTGATCACATAATTTAAGCATATTTACATGTATTGCAGACCTCAAAAATGTAAGAGTCATGTAATAAATTAGTTTCCCATATTTGCACCAGCTGAGGCAACCTCAGAATTATGGTTTCCAAAAAACAGCAAACAATGGACTGGTCTTCCTGAAAACAATATTAATACTAAATGGACTTCGATTGGAGCAGTGCAATGCATCATGGACTGCCAAGGCAGACTTCAAATAAATCTACAGCCATGGAAAGTATGAACTTAAAAATCTATATTAAGAACCTTTTCAAATACTTAAACCTAAATGGTATCTAACCCATAAAGTCTCATCTGATTAAGTAGAAATTTAATTTTTTTGTTATATATTTTTTTAATATGTTTGCTATTATTATTATTTTCATTCTTGTAATTTCTTTTAAATTAATAATTTAAAAGAAAGCATAAATGGCTGCATAGATTCATAAGATTATTTTAGTTTAAGGCATGTTAATTTTGGGCTATTGTTTTTGTAGTTGAATCTGTGCAGGGGGAGGATTATGGGTGTTTTATATTAATGTAATCTGGAAAGGCACATTGGATTCTCATTCCCTTGTGCCACATTAACATACAGGGCATAGTACCCAACTGAATGCATGGCCCAAAAGTGTAGCCATCACATTGCTAATGGTCATAGACATATTTTCTACACCATTGATCTCCTTATGCTCTGGTTGAACATTAAGCTGGCAAAGACTGCTATTCCCCATTTATAGAGCATTTCTTTTATATATATTTCCAAATGATTACTTTGCCAGACAGAAGCAAATTTCTGTACTGGATGAGAGGCATTATTTCTTTAATAATATCATGCTACAGATGCAGATTCCTGTCAGCATGTTTTTATGCTAACATCTTCATTTGGCATTGATCACATTAGTATATCAGTACGCTGGCAGTGATTTGGATGCGAACTTGTAACCTGGAGTTAAAAAAATCAAGGTAATTATATGTGTATTCTATGTAGCATATTTGTGCTTAGCAAAATATTAAAACTTAAATCTATTAAATGTACCATTTGTGCATAAACATAAATATATTTAATCATTAACTTAGTTTCCAGAATTGTGTTTTAATGTGTGTGTGCATAATAATAATGTTTTGAAGTTTTGGGCAGTAACTTATTTTTCTATATGTTTATTAATAATGTTTTTTTAAAAAATCAAGAATTAGAAAATTTTAAAATATACAGTATGATTTTATAAGTTCAGCTTCTCCATTAGCTAATCACTTGGGCTATCGTTCAAATAAAAATTGAACCTTACCCATACATATCTGCCTACTTTATAAATTTTCTAGGTTCAAATAGCCTAGTGGTGCCCTAGTATAGCAGATAAGATAAGAGTCTCCATCTGACCATTATCATATATATATATAAAATACATATTTTGTGGGTTCATCCATGTTAAAAAACTTTTAATATTAATATACTGACATTTCGACTTGGTCACACAAGCCATCCACAGAGTTATAAAAGGTAGAAAGACAGTTGTAGAGGCGCTACAATCACTGATTTGAATAAAATGTTAAAATTCCACCAATAGCAAAAAATGTTAAATTTAGAAATGTTTTTTTTAAAAAAATCTTTCCAAATAGGAGGAAGTTTACATATATCATCTCGCTTATTGATACAATCTGGCCTTTTAAGTATCTCAATGGCTTCTTTAATTTTGCATTGGTAGAGATTATCACATCTGGATATGATCCTGGTACTAGAAAAATCAATTTTATGACCTGAATCTATAGTATGGAGTGAGAGTGCTGATGATGATGAGTGTTGTTTAACTGCATTAGCATGCTCATCTCTCCTAACACTGATGCGACGATTACTCATACCTATGTAAGAAGCTTTACAATTTTTACATGAGATTTGATAGACACTATGAGATTCAAGAGGGATTGAATCCTTAGGCTTGGTTATTATATTGCTGATCTTTTGATGAGCAGAAAATGCTGTATCTATATTATAGCATTTTAATATACGTCCGATACTGTCTGTAGTTCCTTTTACATATGGAACACAAATCCTAATAGCTGATTTATTATCTTTTTGTTTCCTATTTTATCTATTTTGGGGTTGAAATAAGGCTTTTTTTATAAATTTGTAATTATAACTATTTGCTAATAAAATACTATTAATATGATTTATTTCTTCTTTCAGATGTGTCTCATCTGAAAGGTTAATTGCTCTATTTAAAAGAGTTTTGGCTACAGAAACTATCTGAGTTGGGTGATGATGAGAATGGAAATGCAAATATCTGTCTGTGTGTGTATCCTTTCTGTAAATAGAAAAAGATAAACTATTTGGTGTTCTGGTGACTAGAACATCAAGAAAAGGGAGTTTTCCATCAGACTCTGTCTCCAATGTAAATTTAATATGAGGATGCATATTATTTAAATGTAAGAAAAAATTATCTAATTTATTTTTTTCATGTTGCCATATGACAGAAGTGTCATCTATGTATCTGAGCCAAATGAGAGGTTTTAAAGATGATGATTCTAAAGCACGAGTTTCTATATATTCCATGAATAAATTAGCTATTACTTCTGAGATAGGTGAGCCCATAGGAGTACCAAAAACTTGTCTGTAATGCTGTCCGTTGTATACAAAATATGTATTTAAGAGACAATATTTAATTAAAGCAATAATATGGTCTGGTAAATTGCAACGTTGTGAGATTATATTTAAAGCTTCATCAATTGGAATGTTTGTAAACAAAGACACGACATCAAAACTGACCAGAATGTCATTAGCATTAATTTTTAAACTTTTTAAAATAGAAATAAAATGAAGAGAGTTTTTAATATATGATTTAATAGATGGGATTGTAGGTTTAATGAAATCCGATAAGTATCTGGCTAAAATATGAGTTGGAGAACCTATTGCACTTACTATTGGACGAAGGGGGGTATCTGGTTTGTGAATTTTTGGAAGTCCATAAAATTTTGGACAGACACAAGATTTTTCACAAGGGATTATTTTATTTTTTATCTCTGTTTCAATAGGTGATTTATTAATAATAGCTTTTGTTGTTTTTTCCAAATACGTAGTATGATCTCTTTTTGATAGTTTATAAGTTTTATCATTAAGCAGATCTAAAATTTTATTATGGTAAATGTCACGATCCATTACGACTGTGGCATTACCTTTATCAGCTGGAAGTACAACAATTGATTTGTCCGATTTTATATTATTTAATGCTTGTCTTTCTGTCTTTGAAATATTATTTTTAGGAAGCTTAGCTTTTTTTAAAATATTACAAATCTCAGCTCTAGCCAAATCAGCCGATGGAGAATCAATTTTATCGAGAGCTGATTCAACATTACAAACAATTTTCTCAAAAGGTATCCGGGAAAGTGTTAAAGCAAAATTGAAACCTTTTTCTAAAACCGAAATTTTATCTGTAGAGAGGGCTTTCGTAGATAAATTATAAACGGTTTTTTGATTTGGATACATATCCAAATCGAAAAACCGTTTATAATTTATCTAGGAAAGCCCTCTCTACAGATGAAATTTCGGTTTTAGAAAAAGGTTTCAATTTTGCTTTAACACCTTCCCGGATACCTTTTGAGAAAATTGTTTGTAATGTCGAATCAGCTCTCGATAAAATTGATTCTACATCGGCTGATTTGGCTAGAGCTGAGATTTGTAATATTTTAAAAAAAGCTAAGCTTCCTAAGAATAATATTTCAAAGAAAGAAAGACAAGCATTAAATAATATAAAATCGGACAAATCAATTGTTGTACTTCCAGCTGATAAAGGTAATGCCACAGTCGTAATGGATCGTGACATTTACCATAATAAAATTTTAGATCTACTTAATAATAAAACTTATAAACTATCAAAAATAGATCATACTACGTATTTGGAAAAAACAACAAAAGCTATTATTAATAAATCACCTATTGAAACAGAGATAAAAAATAAAATAATCCCTTGTGAAAAATCTTGTGTCTGTCCAAAATTTTATGGACTTCCAAAAATTCACAAACCAGATACCCCCCTTCGTCCAATAGTAAGTGCAATAGGTTCTCCAACTCATATTTTAGCCAGATACTTATCGGATTTCATTAAACCTACAATCTCATCTATTAAATCATATATTAAAAGCTCTCTTCATTTTATTTCTATTTTAAAAAGTTTAAAAATTAATGCTAATGACATTCTGGTCAGTTTTGATGTCGTGTCTTTGTTTACAAACATTCCAATTGATGAAGCTTTAAATATAATCTCACAATGTTGCAATTTACCAGACCATATTATTGCTTTAATTAAACATTGTCTCTTAAATGCATATTTTGTATACAATGGACAGCATTACAGACAAGTTTTTGGTACTCCTATGGGCTCACCTATCTCAGGAGTAATAGCTGATTTATTCATGGAATATATAAAAACTCGTGCTTTAGAATCATCATTTTTAAAAACTCTCATTTGGCTCAGTTACATAGATGACATTTTTGTCATATGGCAACATGGAAAAAATAAATTAGATAATTTTTTCTTACATTTAAATAATATGCATCCTCATATAAAATTTACAATGGAGACAGAGTCTGATGGAAAACTCCCTTTTCTTGATGTTCTAGTCACCAGAACACCAAATAGTTTATCTTTTTCTATTTACAGAAAGGATACACACACAGACAGATATTTGCATTTCCATTCTCATCATCACCCAACTCAGATAGTTTCTGTAGCCAAAACTCTTTTAAATAGAGCAATTAACCTTTCAGATGAGACACATCTGAAAGAAGAAATAAATCATATTAATAGTGTTTTATTAGCAAATAGTTATAATTACAAATTTATAAAAAAAGCCTTATTTCAAGCCCAAAATAGACAAAATAGGAAACAAAAAGATGATAAATCAGCTATTAGGATTTGTGTTCCATATGTAAAAGGAACTACAGACAGTATCTGACGTATATTAAAACGCTATAATATAGATACAGCATTTTCTGCTCATCAAAAGATCAGCAATATAATAACCAAGCCTAAGGATTCAATCCCTCTTGAATCTCATGGTGTCTATCAAATCTCATGTAAAAATTGTAAAGCTTCTTACATAGGTATGAGTAATCGTCACATCAGTGTTAGGAGAGATGAGCATGCTAATGCAGTTAAACAACACTCATCATCATCAGCACTCTCACTCCATACTATAGATTCAGGTCATAAAATTGATTTTTCTAGTACCAGGATCATATCCAGATGTGATAATCTCTACCAATGCAAAATTAGAGAAGCCATTGAGATACTTAAAAGGCCAGATTGTATCAATAAGCGAAATGATACATGTAAACTTCCTCCTATTTGGAAAGATTTTTTTAAAAAACATTCCTAAA
Source organism: Epiperipatus broadwayi (assembly GCA_028023455.1). Taxonomy (NCBI): domain Eukaryota; kingdom Metazoa; phylum Onychophora; class Udeonychophora; order Euonychophora; family Peripatidae; genus Epiperipatus; species Epiperipatus broadwayi. The sequence goes on along the minus strand of JAQFVV010000050.1, from coordinate 557,754 downwards.
TTTAACATTTTTTGCTATTGGTGGAATTTTAACATTTTATTCAAATCAGTGATTGTAGCGCCTCTACAACCATCTTTATACCTTTTATAACTCTGTGGATGGCTTGTGTGACCAAGTTGAAACATCAGTATATTAATATTAAAAGTATTTTAACATGGATGAACACGCAAAATATTTATTTTATATATTTAACCCGTACAAATCTTTGTTTTAACATATATATATATATATATATATTAAAACTACTTTTAAACATAACTAAATAATGAAAAAGTTTTCAAAGAGAAAAACAATGTCTGCTTACTTTTTATACTAACAATAATAATAGGCGGCTTGGAAAATAAGTAATATGGATTGCATTTGTATTTTACAATGCATATATGATCATCAGAAAGGAATTAGACGTGCTGTTGTAGAATGTAATATATGTGATAAGGTTTTCCACTTGAAATGTTTAAATAAGACTAGGAAGGATGTAGCAGATTTATGGGTATGTAGACAGTGTGTGAATGTGATAAAAGAGGTGAAAAAGTGGTTTCAAAGTGTAGATAGCGTAAAGAGAAAGTCAGGAGGAATGGAGCAAAACATAGTTGAGGAAGGCAGTAATTCAGGAGAAATGAAACAAAACATAGTTGAGGAAGACAGGATAGAGTGTGTTTGTAGTGGAGTGACAAGAGATATGGATGGAAAAATAGGTAGTGCATTGGAGATGGTTGGCCAAAGAATAAGTAAGATAGAGGAGGAGGTAAAGGATGTAGAAGAAAAATTAAAATTGTTAGAGGTGAAGTGTGAGCAGATAAAGGGATTGCTGAGTAGGAATGATAAGGAAGAAGTTGATGAGGAAATCCAGAAGGTGGTAGAGAAGGTTGTGAATGAAGCAGAGAAAGTAGACTGTGAGACGTTATTGATAGGGGATTCATTAATAAGAGAATGTGGAGATATAATTGCAAGGGAAAATAGAAACAGTTATGTAAGAGTATGTTTGCCAGGAGCTAAAATTAAGGATGTCACAGATAAAGTAAAGAAGCAAGGGAATAGAGATGTATATGTTATGGTAGGGACTAATAATTTATCAGAGTCATCAGAGAGAGTAATGGGTGAGTACACAGAAGTGATTAGGAATTTGAGAATGGTTAAAGGAAGAGTAGGAATAGTTGGATTATTACCAAGATTTGATAAAAGGTATATGTTAGATAGGGCGTGTTCTATAAATGAGAGATTGAAAGAATTGTGTGAGAGAAATGATGTTATGTTTGTGGATGTGTGGGATTTTTTTATTGGGAAGAGGAAGTTATTTGGTAAAGATGGGCTGCATTTAGGGAAACAAGGAAGTGAAGTTTTAGGGAGTGGATTTTAAATTGTAGTGTTATTAAAAAGAAGAATGGATGGGATGTAAGGATTAAATAAAGGGCAGTTGAAAGAATAAAAAAAATTTATAAAAGAGTAATTAGGAAAGAAAAAATTGTTAAAATTGGGTATTTGAATATGCAAGTGTGTTCTTTGTCTCTGAAAATTCTCTGTTGGGCAAGTTTTGTTCACAAATTGGCCTTTGACTCCCCATAATATGCAGCATTGCAAGCTGATTGGTTGCACTTAATTTTATAGTCCAGTTGATATGCCAATTCATTTGGTATAGTGTCGTTAGAGTTATTGACTAATTGGTTAAGTAATGGAGTAGTTGAATATAATGAACAGTTAATTAAACATTGATATAAAGAACCATTTAATCATACTATTATATGCTTTGAATATGATGTAGTAAAAATATATTGAAAATATGCTAGGCAGTAATAAAGCTAAATATTATTGAAAAATTACATTCTCATTTCCTAGATATATTGGCTCAGAAAAGAAGAAAAATAGTAATAATCGAATTGTAAATGAATGTTGACCTTTTCTTATTTAAAAAACTTAAAACTAATAGTGAGAATAATTTAAACAAATAAATATCTAAATATTTTTTCGTTTTATTGGGGGTAGGGGAAAGTTATAGTAAAAGTCTATATTTTTTAAAAATATATCATTTACAGTCTTGTTCACGTCTTTTTAACTTGTTGCATAGCTTTGATTTTCAAGTGACTTTCACATTGCATCTGTGAATATTGAGCTATTTTAAATATTGTTTTGCTGAAGGTTTGTGATGATGGTGTTTTAGTTGCATTTATATGTCGGACTATATATGTCTTTAGAAAAATTTAACTTTATTTAAATATTCCAAATACATTCAACTGTTAGTAATAGCAGCACATCAAACAGGTTAGTATATGCACAATGTTTCAAGAGGTATTATTCTCCCCTCTTCTTCAGGTTTCTGGCCTGACCAGTGACACTACTAGCATGGAAATCATATCTGGATCGTTAGATTCTTAAGTATTGAATTTTAACCAAATGGGCCATCTTAAGGCAACAGTCAGTAGAAATTTTATATACTTATCTATAAGGTTCCTCCTGATTTCTGCACTTTTTCTTAAGAGCAAAATTGACAATTTTACATCTCTTGCATAAGTTATGGGGGAAATTGCAGTATTATTAATGTTCTTACTTTGACAAATTCTTTTAGATGATCTGGAGATGATTAATAATGGTTAAGCATAAAATGCAATAAACAGGACATGGCTTTAGAAATGACAGACAATTCAAAAAAGATAAATCTTTGGGAATTTTACTCATTCACTCATGGCGTCTACAAATTACTTAGCATTAAGGTTTTCGTGATACTTTGCAGAATTCTTTTTCTCTAGTTTTATCTCTTTTAGAGAGGAATTCAGGAAAAATAACCTATGACATCATACGTGAATCATTTTTTATTTTATAGATTATTATTTATTGAAGCTATTATATTTTGGAGACGGATATGTTTAATCTAAACTTCTGATAATCTTGAAACTGTGGCTGCAGGCAATGAGAGTTAAACACTACATAAGATTAAATTTAAAAAAAAGCAATGTAAATCAAATATTGTTTTTTTTTAAACTTCAAAACAATAAATTGATTGTTAATCATTATTATCATCATCATCTATTATCAATCCACTGCAGGATGAAGATCTTTCCAAGTTCAATCAATCTTTTCCAATCTTTAGCTTCTCTTCTCCACATCACTCCTGCATACTTTCTTATTTCATCCATCCATCTAACATGTGGTCTCTTTCTGGGTCTTTGTCAATACAGGAATTAATATAATATTAGTTTAATACCTGGTAGAGAACAATACTAAATGTAGATAGTTATTGACTGTGGCATACTAAAATAACAATGTAAACTAGATAAGGCTTTATATTTAGTCCCAGATTATTTTTGCATTTGCTGCTTCTTTGTCCAGAGCTTATTCCCACTTGTTTTCCATATACTCTTTTATAGCATCTTTTTCTCTGGAGTAATTTTAATCTGTATAATGTTTTTTCAATTAGTATATTTTTTCCTTATAAGAATTGATTGATTTATTTTCATAAGATAATTAATTAGTTACGAAAATGTTAGGTCTTATTGTAATCCGCATACTTAATGATTTATAGTTACCTTTTGTAATTAACTTTTTAAAATAGAAAATAAATTAAATTTAAGGTTTCAGTGATTGAATTTGAACCTGTGCTAAGTAATATTTTAACCTTGTGTGCGTTTAATTTCTTATTGAAGCGCCCACACAATAAATTTAGTTTATATATTTTTAAAATAAGTGAAGTTAATATCTAGTGTTTCAAGAAACACGGAAAGCTTAATAGCGCAATGATATATAGGAAAACTTTAACAAGAAGTAAAATAGAAACCATATTTGGAATTATATATTATTAATCAATACAAAAGTTTCAAACTATACGTTGACACTGAACGGCAACTATCTTTTCAAATGTTAATATCAATGCGCTAGCCTCTTCATCAACCTGCGCACTAAGACGTAAAACAGTCATTTATGTATAGTCTCCCAAATTTTTCTAAGATTTAAGTTAGCATACATTAATGATTGTTTTACGTATTGGGCAATTTGGAATATTGTTAATTGCAAGGTTTATCGTTTCAATGTTTACATATATATGTAGGAGAAATGATATTAAAAATATTTCCGAGAAATACAAATGGAAGCAATATTGAAGTACTTTTTTTTTTTATTCATATTGATAGTCATTAAAAAAGTCAACTTATTAGTAAGTGTGAACCTATTATACCTTTCTCTAAAACGCAGCAAATCAATAGCTATTACATATTCGTGAAAAGTGGCTTTATAAATATTTAAAATCCATATCAATTTTAGAGTGCAATTTGTTAAAAAATAACCTGATTCTGAGGCTAGAATTATATTAATATTTCATTAAAAAAGAAATACATAAAAAATATGAAAGCAGATAAATTAAACATGTATGTTATATATTTTCAAGTGTTTTTTTTTTTTAATCAGCGTATCTCTCATATTTACTCCATTATATTCAACCACCTATCAGATTTGCATATTTATGTATAAATTTGCATAATTCGTCTGAAAGTTTGTAATGGTTGCATTATATTTAGATGGTGGTCTAAAAATATATTACCAGTTCTTACTTACGGATCTGAGACTTGAACACTTAACAGGAGAACAATATAGACTTCAGACCACTCAACTGTGAAGAGATGCATGTTAGGAGTAACAAGATGAGATCGTAAGTGAAATACATGAGTGAAATTACAAAGAAGTGAGACTGACATCATTGAAAGAATTAAGATACTGAAGTGGAGTTGGTCTGGACATATTGCTAGAAGTAAGGATAATAGATGGACAGTTGAAATCTTAAACTGGACTTGTAAAAGACCTAGAAAAATACCACATATGAAATGGATGGACAAAATAAGAAAGAATGCTGGAATGATGTAGAGAAGAGAGGATAGCGATTAGAGCAGATGTATTGAACTTGGAGATACTTTCATCCTGTAGTATATTAATAATGGTTGAACAGAAAATGAAATGATGGTTTAAATTTTTCGTTGAGAATAAATGGAAAGGCACTATCCATATCATTGGTGTCTGATGTAATGGCCAAATCGGAATAGGCAAGGCACTGGCTGTGTGTTTCATGAAATGTTACATATGGCCAAATATATGTCATATGAGGGAAGACAATAGAGTTCCACATGGTTCCACTACACTTGAATGAAAATATATAAAGTTTGAAGACTATTTCATATGAATTATAAAATTCACACCTGAATATATGAAATAATATTTTGAATAATATGTAGAATGATTTTTGTTTAGATATATAATTTATTATAATAGAATATTTATATTTATGAATGTATTATATATATTACGACTCTGAAGACTTTTGTACAATCAAAACTAAACTATTTTGCAAGCATGATATATAAAGCATAGCAGTGTATAAAGTCCATAAAAAATGTTTTCATTATTATAATTTTAAAGTTTAGATTCGGAGAGAAAACAAAAAAAAAACTGAAATAAGAAAATATTCATTGATAAATCAAAACGTCACCAAAATAATTTCATTTAATGAGTTAAGAAAATAGAAAACAAGAAAAACCAGAAACTAGTCTTCTGATGACAATTATTTGGTAATCATTGATTACTCAAGATTATAATAGATGACATTAGTTGGCTGTTTATAATATTAGGTGCGAGTTAATATATGATAATAGTAAGGAAAGTAGTTTATTGTTTAAGGCTCGAACGGGATCTTTAGCAATAAGAGAATATATATGTAAGTGGGAAAATAGGGGTGATTTAGTCTGTAAATTATGTAAGGAAGGAATAGAAAATATTAGGCATCTGTTAATTGAATGTAAATGCTTGAAAACAGAAAGGGCACATATAATGAAGTTATGGAAGAATAAATATGAAAAAAGTGGATTATTGGTTTTTATGCTGTGTTTGGGAAAAGATAAGGGGGATTTAGATATAAAGGCCATAGAGTTGACAAAGATTATGTTGTGGAAATGGGATGGAGCAGAATATGGGAAAACTTAGACTGGGGAATGGAAAATAAAGTGGCTAACTGGTTTCTCTGGGCATAATTGTTGAGAGATTCTTGACTCCATTTAAGGAGAAGCTACAGTACATCACATCACTTGAGTAAACTTAAATAATTAATACTTGTGAGGTTTAATATACCTTGCTATGCCACTTTTGGTAAACTTATTTATTTGATTATTATTTTCTAAATCATGATGTCCTGATATAGATAAGAGGAGATATCTTTCATTTGGCATTAAATATAACATTTCATTCTTTACACCATTTGTATAAATTGACAAACATACTAAAATTTAGATTTTATAAGTGAATGCTAGAATTTGCTTTAATACAATATTAAAACTTTAGAAGAAGAAGAATTCAAATTGAAAATTATTATAACAAGAAAATAATATGCTAACTCTTATTTTAATTTTTTTTTTAAAGTGTCCAAAGATATATGAGTACTTTTTCATCCTTTTAATACAAAGAAATAGATATTTAGTGAGCATAACATAATATAATTGAGTAAAAGAATGACTGATTCTTTCTCTAAGCACCATCTTTAAATTAATGCATGTTTATGTAGCCATCCAAAAAATTTTAAGGTGCTAACATTTCTTATTTATATGTTAGTGTACTTTCAACCTCTGTAGATCATTTTCAGTATTCTTTCTGTCAAATATTAAATCATGTGTACCTTTTGAAAATCATTTCATGACTCGTTGCTTAACTGCTATACACAGTTTAATTTGTTTCAGTAACAGTTTTGCCCAATTTAAAGCAAAGTATAATAATGGTGAATTATTCTACTGGGCATTAAGTTTTAAAACACACTATTTTAGGTACTGATGAATACATATATGTAGCAAAAAAATAAATAAATATAACAGTAATTAACTATTATATACAGTTTTTCAATCTGCAGAAGTACTTTTGGTTAAATCCTTAACCTACCTTAACTGCCATTAAATTCAAAAGCAAACGTCATCAACTCATATCCCATGAATCCCAAATTTTAATATTAACAGCTAAAATTTCAGGATTCCTGGGATTTGAGTTGATGATATTTGCTTCCATTTTGTTTTTGAATTTAACAACAGTTGAGCCAGGTTAAGGAATTAACCAAAAGTACTTCTGCGGATTGAAAGACTGTATATAATAGTTAATTATCATTATATATGTATATATATATATATATATGTGTGTGTGTGTGATCACTAGATGGAGCTTTACCAATAGCCCACTATCAAGCTTGTTTGCATAAATGCTGAGAGAGATAGAATTCAATATATCTTTCAAATTGTCTTCAACCTTTAAACCATGGTTTCAAGCTAATTGGCTCGCGTCAGTAAAGGGTAGGAAGACTAGAAACTAGATCTAAACACCAACTCTACTAATCAGCATTTATGAAACACTTTTTTATCAGCTTGAAAGAATGAATTTTTCAGATACATAAATATCTTCAAATGCAGTTAAACAAACTAGATAGCTATATGGGTCTGAATTCAGTTCAGTTTCACCATATAGTAAAAGCCTCTGCAATCTATATCATTGCAAAAACCTTCAAGGGTACATTTATGATAAACAAAACAAGTTATAAATTTTGTAACTTGCTATAGCTTGCATTTTATGAACACTAGATGGAGCTTTACCAATAGCCCACTATCAAGCTTGTTTACATAAATGCTGAGAGAGATAGAATTCAATTTCTCTTTCAAATTGTCTCCAACCTTAAAATCGTGTTTTTGAGCTAATTGGCTCATGTCAGTAAAGGGTAGGAAGACTAGAAACTAGATCTAAACACCAACTCTACTAATCAGCATTTATGAAACACTTTTCTATCAGCTTGAAAGCATGAATTTTTCAGATACATAAATATCTTCAAATCCAGTCATACCAACTAGATAGCTATATGTTTTGTTTATCATAAATATACCCTTGAAGGTTTTTGCAATGATATAGATTGCAGAGGCTTTTACTATATGGTGAAACTGAACTGAATTCAGACCCATATAGCTATCTAGTTTGTTTGACTGGATTTGAAGATATTTACATATCTGAAAAATTCATGCTTTCAAGCTGATAGAAAAGTGTTTCATAAATGCTGATTAGTAGATTTGGTAATTTAGATCTAATTTCTAGTCTTCCTACCCTTTACTGACATGAGCCAATTAGCTCGAAACCATGGTTTAAAGGTTGGAGACAATTTGAAAGAGATATTGAATACTATCTCTCTCAGCGTTTATGTAAACAAGCTTGATAGTGAGCTATTGGTAAAGCTCCATCTAGTGATCATAAAATGCAAGCTATAGCAAGTTACAAAATTTATAATTTGTTTTGTTTATCATATATATATATATATATATATTGTTATTACAATAGATTTTTAATTAATGGATATTTTATTTGCAGCATATATATATATAAAGTTCTGTTTAATGTTAAAACAGGATTTTTATAACTATTTCAGAAATGATTCCAAATTCACAAATTTTGAGGGATTGGAACTTAGCTTGAGATGAAAGTTTGTACAATTTTTAAAAATCTATAAACATTAAACATTTAAACTATAATAATAGCTGTTATAAAGAGTATAATATTTCTGATGAAAATAACAGAAAGAATGATAATGTTTGCAAATGATTGGAATAATACTGCTACAAACTTATGATAATTTGAATATAAATAGACGAAAGTTAGTTATAAAATTTCATCGTGATATGATTTCAGCGACTCAGATCATTCTAGGTCTTTACCGTCCACCTAAGAATAGATAGATACTTATGTACTGCTAAATATTGCATTGACAACTGAAGTAGTTGATTACAGTTTAGCATTCTGCACAAATCCTGATTATATTTAAATGCTTTCAGTTATCTGAAAAATGTATTTTATATTTCAACTTTATGGAAAAATAATTCCACTTATAGCTTGTTTAAAAGGAAGAAGCATTACAAAAAATTTAATTTTGCTAAGAATAAATTGGTACTGAAAATGTCGCATTTAATGGATGTTCTTTTTTGGATGAATCAAAGAATAGTAAATGGAGTTGTTTTAAAGGTAAGATGATGCTGTGCTTAATACAAGTTATATACTTTCAACAATGGTATTCTTGGCAGAATAAAAAAAATTGCAAAGGAGCAAATTGCTCAGAAGGTAGAGTGATATTTATAACAAAATTGAAGTAGGAGCACAAAAATAGTATTTACTTGACCAAATGAACGTTTCCACGATATATATTTAGAATTTTTTTTTCTTTTTCCAATGGCCAGATATATTGGACAAAATATTGAACATCAAATTATAATAATGGGTTTTAACCCAAATAACCAAGTTAAATGTGGGGGTGAATATTGGAACTGTTTTGAAAATTGATTGAGAATGATTTGATTCTCAGGTTCACTACTGTTGTCACTAAATACAATAAAAAAAATTGACATAAAAATTACTGAGCTCAATATGCTAATGAGGATTCAGTTTAATTATGCCTGTGTTTTCCATATATGCAAATCTTTTTGATGAGAAATTCAAGTTGCATCATAATATTATATAATTCATTGGAGTATATTTCATGAGAGCATTATTCCCAAATATCAGATGATTGACATCACATCTCACATTTTATATGATTTCAGGATTATATTTAAGATTAAAGAAAGTGAAGTGTCATCATCATCATTATCAGTACACTGCAGGATGAAGGTCTTTCCAAGTTCAATCCATCTTCTCTGATCTTTAACTTCTCTTCTCCATATCACCTCCGCACACTTTCTTATTTCATCCATTTTATCTTACACGTGGTCACTTTCTGGGCTTTTACAATCTCCTGGAATGCAGTTTACTATTTCAATTGTTCATATTTTATCATCTCTTCTAGAAATATGTCCAGCCCAACTCCACTTCAGTCTTTTAATTTTTTCAATGAGGTCAGTAACACCTATTTGTTCTCTTACCCATACATTGCGTTTTTGATCTCTTCTTATTACGCCCAACATGCATCTCTCCATACTTCCTTGAGTGGTCTGAATTATCTGTATTGCTCTTCTATTAAGTATCCAAGTTTCAGATCCATAAGTAAGAACTGGTAAAACACGTTTATTAAAAACCTTCATTTTTAAACACATAGGCATATTTCCTTTTAGTATCGAGTTATTTCTACCAAAAGCACTCAAACTAAGTTTAATTCTATGATTAATTTCATCCATTACGTTTCCATCTGTATTAATAATCTGACCAAGGTATTTGTATCCATTAAGAGTATCCATCATTGTATGACTGTGAACATAATTCAAGAAGAAGTAAGTTCATTTATAGCTTCTAAGTCATTTGGTTTGAATTAGTTATTGGAAATTATATTACATATGAAAGAATGAAATTCTTGTGAAAATTTTTTATACTCATCCTTACACAAAGAGGGAATGATGTCCATGAATGTATAGCTCAGTACTATGCATATGTCTATGAATTTATAGGTCAGTATTATGCATACTCAACTCATGTGTAGAAGATCCTTAGCCGCACCTGGGAAAAGAGATGAAATAAGAGTAAACCCAAAGTGAATTTTGATAATTTGACAGTTGTTTACATAAAGTTAAAAAACTACATAGGAATCTAATTACATTGATTCATAATAGATGAAATACACAGGCTTATATATACCTGTGTCTATATATGTAATAGACAGGGTATGAGCACAGACTTTCACATGACCCACCACTCTCCACACTATCTCATAATACTGATACACCCGAACACACATATGTCGAAAAGATAAATAATCACCAATATACGTATTTCATGCTAAACCAGCAATCATCAGTTGGTCCAGATTACTATCTCCACACATATATGCTACAAGTGCTCAGATGAAAGTTGATTACAGGAAGGAGCAAAGAACTAAGATTAAAATGATTATTATAATAAGAAACGCCATTGAGAAAATTTGTTTATTAAAAAAAATTGTGTCTATGAATAATGTTAATAACAAAAAGAAGTTTATGGTTTAAAATATCAAATGTCAAAGCTAAGCTAGTAAATATAAAAAACTAAATACACCAATTCAAAATGAAACTACTATCAGATATTAAATTTAAAATTCCTTAGTAATAGTTTCCCTCCAGGGAAATCGGTTTCCATTGTCACATGGGCCTAAAAATTTAATTATGAATTGATCTGTTTTATAAGCTGTCAATAACATTGCTTTTATTTTATTTACCAATAAGTCAGCAAGTATAAAATGATCATTTACACTTGCTGTTATGAAAGGGTACCCAAAAAAAAATTTGTAATAAAAAATGTCTGTATATATTTTTACATATTAAACTAGTAAACATCACATAATCACCATTTCTGCATGATCATAACTGTTATTAAAACAGGCAAAACTCTCTGGCTTGCATGGAGTGGCATTACTGTATGGAGAGTTTTGCCCATTATACTATTTTTAAGTGTTACAAATTGAATCTCAATGTTTTTCACATTTTGAAGTAGTTCAGGAACTCTTGTGAAGTGATTTCTTTTAATGCCCCCCTCCCCTGTTTTTTTCTTCACCTCTTCCAAGTTTGCAAAACCTTTTTATTTAGGCATTTTTTTCATTCAGGAAAACAAGTCATACAAAGTGCAATCAGGTGAATATTGCTAATGGATAAGCTGGGTCATGCTGTTTTGATTAAAAATCATTTCACACTCAAGGTTTTATACATGGACGCATTAACACGGTGACACTTGCACTCCCCACCTTGTTTTTTTCCTCATGTGTCATAGCATCAGCCAGCAAGTGAACCCGCTATCCTGGGACAACTGCTGTAAAGCAGCTGTCGCTGACCTCTCGACCACCAAAATGTCTGATCATTACAAAAAAATTTTGAAAAAACAATTGTATTTTCATGTTTAAAAAATCAGTATTGTCTTACTATTGGACTTCACCTGACTTGCTTTTAGGGATGTGGTGAAATTGACACTTCCATTAAACCACACGTAAACTCTTATTTTCTTAAAACGGCTTGTTTGTAAGCTGTTTTAAGCATTAAAACTTTCCCTTGGCATTTTCCCTAACAGAAAACTGAACTTCATGCTGTTCAAACTTTTTAGCCATTACAAAAATCAAATGATAAGTAAGACGCACTTAACAAACACATTTATTGCATGGAATAACAATGACAGTGATAAGATGTGCAAGGGGATTCTGCAAGAGGCATTTAGCAGTGAAAGAATGTGCTACAAAGCAATAACCCTCCAGAGAATGATTTTGGTTTGTTGGGTACCCCTTTGTAGAGTACTTACAGAGATGTTTACATTTATTATGCATTTAAATTTGACCCTTATTAATATTGATTATAATTAGATAATCAAATTCATATTGCAAGTATGAACAGTCATTTTATATTTCTGGCTTGCTAGCAAATGAGGGCATCATAATGTATTGACACCATACAGAAAAGAAAATCATTTCTGGTTCTAAGATTGAACATGCTGTATTTTTTATTATTATATACTTTTTGTTTTTTTGTTAATGCATTCCTTATCTCTACTCTATAATATCACATCAATCACCTGCATAGAAAATCAGACCACCCCCTCTCTCTCTATCTCTCCACCCCCTCTCTCTCTATGCATGCATTTCATGAAAGACTTCTTCCTTATGGTCAAATGAAATAATTTTATATATAGTAACAGATTCTCTATATACCCCAATTTAAATTGACATTTACAATTGAAATATTATATTTATGATCTCAATTTTATCAATAGTAATAACATATATAAATTTGAGGTACTGTTTTATAAGCAGAGGATTTAATATGGTTAAAATTTTTACATATTAATCATACCAATGTCAGACTGATGCTATATATAACTATACAACCTGTGGCCACCTTTCAAAACTATTGCACTTGTTCAGTAACTGCAAAAAGAAAACCCCTGTGGATATTTTTATTTATACTGAGGATAAATCTTCAAGTAACATCCAGCTAAAGAATGAAGTATAAACAAAAGAAGTTTTAAAATGCCACAAGTACTTAATTCTCTGACTAACACAAAAAGTAAGAAACTGACATGACTCAAGCTATTAGACAATGGATTTTAAACACACACATATAATTGGCACAATTTTATCTTAATTAATATTGTATTGGTGAGATATGGAAAGAGAGAAATAAGCCACATTAATTTGAAATAACATGCTTATTTATAAAAAACATATCAATAATCAAAAATAAACACAAACTAAATTATAGTAGTTATAGATTTATTTAGTATAAATCATTCCATTTCAAAATAGGGAATCAGAATTCAATTACTTTTAGTTTTTATAAAAGATTGTAAAGAGAATAAAATCTGTATAGATATAATAAACATCTCCACACTTCCCCAATTCTTTTCAAATTCATATAAATAAGGATATAATAAAAGACAAATGACCCCCAAGATGCATTTCATGCTGAACCAGCACTCATCAGTTGTCCCAGGTCACTATCTCTCATATATATCTTTATTATATGCAAAGTATTTATCTAGAGTAAATTGTTACATTTTCATTTACCATTGTCAAACTCCCTCCACTCACAACTTTGACGCCATCCATTTTAGATAAATACACTAATGATTATTACTAATCATTTTCGAAACTAGAGATTATCTCTAGCACAGATATAAACTTTAAACCTCAGTTAAAGATTAATAAATCTGATTTTTAAAATTTACACATACGGAGTTGTTCATCTTTCTCTATCCCGTATGTAATATCTTTATAGATAAAATCTGTCTAGGTTTTAAATTATATGTATTTACTTAGGTTTTGTTATAGCTTTTTGTGGAATGTGCTTCTGTCTTCTTGAATACTGGTTGAGTTCATGGCTGGCATATCCAGCTTTTTTAATAACTTATCATTTATTTCCAGAATAGCATGTATTTTGGGCTTTGGTCAGTGATAGTTGTTACATTTCAGGTGATTAAATGAGAAAAAACTGCATGGTCATACCAAATGAACCCCTCTTTGCAAGCTTAGCAATCCATGTTGATGTTAAGATGTCCACATAAATTTTTATACAATGCTATGGATATATTGGATGTCAATGAAGAAATTAGCAAAATTAGTACAGGTAACCAGAGGTAGAATGAGAAATGACACTCTATTTTTAATGACAGCAAACAGCAGACTAAATGTTACTACAAATTTAACAGCACAACTTAGCAGATTGAGTACAATAAAAATTTAGTAGTTTTTATATCCTTAACAAGCTCATTGTCTTGAGTCACTTACATCATAAATTTCAAATTCTTTTTTTAATTAGTTAATCCTCTTTTTTCTTTAATTACATCATTAGTTATAATATTATCTAATCAATTATTCTTCATGTATAAAGTGTGGTAAACAGAGTAGCTAAAATTCAAAAAACATAAATCATAAAAACTATTTACCAAGCGCTTTCAGTATTGTGTACCTGAATCATGGTGATATATTGGAACTGAATGGTTAATATTCCAGTGAATGCTCAGTGGAACACTAGGGTTACATTGATTGATAACATGTCATCTTCCTCTTTCTATCATTTGATTCATTGCAAACAGTAGTGATATTTTGAGGATAAAACTCATGTCCACAACTACTTTCATGATTTAAAAAAAACAGATTAATCTGTGAGTCGCTTTTAGATTTTTTTATACTGATAAACATGCTGTTGAGTTTTATCCTCAAAATATCACTACTGTATGCAATGAATCAAACAATAGAAAGAGGAAGTTTAAAGAGACTTGGTTTATTGTGAAGTCTAAAAATGTTATCGATCAGCATAACACTAGTGTTCCACTGAGCATGCGTTGGAATATTAACTGTTTACTTCCAAAATATGTCACCATGATTCTGGTATGTGGTACCGAAAGTGCTTACCAAATAATTTTTTATGATAAATGTTTTTTTTTAATTTTAGCTACTCTGTTCATCACAATTTATATGTGAAGAATTTTGCATTACCTGACAAGTTTTTGTATTATTTATTTAATCAATTGTAAATATTACTGATTTTCAGCTAAACCAAATTTCCATCTGACTAAACAATTTACAAAATTATTACGATTTTTGATTAGATTGTAATTTTCTTTAATTAAATAGTTTTTAATAATAAATTTATATTACACTTCTCTTGTTCTTTTTTTTCTTTTCTTACTTTATAATTAATTTTTTTTTAGTTCAAATTATTTTATAATCTTCAAGTTACCTTTACAATTCAGTTTCTTTTGATTTTATTTTATCTCCTAACATTTTGGAATTTTTTCTTTGAGGTAAAAGAGCAAATAAACTATCTTTTGAAATATCAAAACTAAAAAAAATTCTGCATTACAATATGTTTTAATTATATTTTTCACTTTTTTATTTTTTTTTATTTATTAATTTAGATTAGAATTCAGAGTTTTAATTAATTTTTAAAATATCCTCTCTTTTATTTATCAATTTGAGATTAGAATACCTTTTGTTTATCAACTAACAGACTTATGATTTATTTTTAAAATTTCATTATTTTATTTATTAAACTTACAGTACTATTTATTTATTATATATATACACACATTATTTTTTATTTATTATTTGCTGGCTCTTATTTTAAATGTTTATGTAACATATATATATATATGTGTGTGTGTGTGCGTGTGTGTAATCTATTTGTTAGGACGCAGTGTTATTATTATATGTGAATTTTTATCATGCATTATGCATTTGATTTATTTCTTATATAGCAGTGTTTGGGAGCCTTCAAAGCATGAAATGATTTTTGATTTAGTTTTATATATGAAGTATTTGTGATTATTAGCTATTAAGATCTTAGCTTATTTAGATTCGAGTTTCCTGTGAAAACGAACCTGAATTTCAAATATATATCAGTTTTGCAACAAATACGTAAAAGGTTATTAATTTTTTATTTATGAAGTTTATTCAGACTTTGTGTTTGTTTGGCAGATAGTGCTGTAGTACTGTTGATTTTTTTTTATTAGCAATGTTTTATTATATATATTAGATATTGTAATGAGATTGTATTAAACCCATTCTCAAATTGGTGATGAGCATACTGAAGAACACTTCCAGTTTATAAGCATACCACTACTAATGTTAGCCATGCAACAGTAAAATTTCCTGTTCATCATACATCATTGACATAGATAAACTTCTGCTAAATGCAATGCAGTCTGATAATATATAAGGAGATTATGGTCATTGAGACTAGATCTCACTGGACATTTTTATTTGTTTGAACAGATATCATTCTTCAATACCTATCATGGTGCTATCATGAATCCAGGTTCAAATTTTCATCTTTCATGGTCATTCCAACCCATACTAAGCCATCACTTGGGCTATAGGAAACTCAATCATAATATTGCACTACTTTACTACTTAGATTAAGCATCTGGCTAAATTGATGAAATGCATGAATGAAAATTAAATGAAGGCTAAAAATTTAAAATTCAACATCTTATTCCACACAATAACTAATATAATGAATCAATACACTCCTCAAATAATAGATTCTGCCAAAATAAAGAGCACAGCCATCGATATGGCATTTAAGATCATTTCTACAATGTGTTGGCTTTTAATAACTTTCATTATGATCTTTATTTATTAATATAACCCAAAATATTCTTTCATCTTTCATGCCCGATGGATTTATAATGATACACTAAAAAATTATAATTGGATAAAATTGCATAACACAAAGATAGTATTATCTTGATCATTCAGAGTACACTAGATTAATATAATAAGCAAGTATATAATTGTTAGTTTATGAACATATGATGTTAATGAAATTTTGTCACTTGTGAACATTCATACAAACAATCTAACTTATCATCCACGCTGTTGATAAACTATTTCATCTGTTTATCCTTAGTTTTTTTATAACTGGCTGGCAAAAGAATAATTCAGTCAATCTAACAGTCCTGGGTTTTTTTTATTTTTAGCTGGAAAGCTAATAAAAAAGTCTATTGAGTAATCCTTGGTTTTCCTTATTTTGTTTGCCAGACAAATAATTCAATCCATTTAATAATCTTTGGTTTTTTTTATTTTTGGGGACAAATGAATAAAAATATCTATCGAGTAATCTTTGGTTTTCATTATTTGTCTGATCAGCATTATGTTTTTTTTTTTCACAATTTATTGATAGATATGATTTTGTAGAAAAACTGTGATGGTGATTCTTATGTGTTATTTGTATGCAGAACCTTTCTTTCAAATGATGGTGAGTGCCTTTTTGTCTTCAACTATGTTAGGATTATTTTATCTTTCTTACTTATAGAGTCACATGATCAGGCATAGATGAACCCTACTGTAAAAGTCTAGTCACTCATACTAAGTGATGAACCACAAGCATATGTGTCCATTTCATAATCTAAAAATCACATGATCACCATTTCTTATGCTTGCTCACCATTTCTTGTGCTCACTCTCAGATCCAAAGCTCCTCACTGATGAAAGCCACAAGTTAGAAACTCGTCTGGAGATATTGGATGAGTAGGCACTAGATAGGGATTTTATGCACAAGCTTTCTGGCATCCATTGATTACTCTGGTTGGCACAGGGTGGCACTACTGTATGGAGAGTTTTGCCATCTCATAATCTTTTATACTAATAAAATATTAATTTGCTAGCAAGAAGAAGGCTATGATGAACCATACACTATTTAATGAGACAATTTCTCTCAAAGTATTGCAGACAGCTTTAGATCAATTTTTTCTGCTAGCAAATTGCATTATATCCCAAATTCTTTATCACAACCCTTATAACTAACTGTCAGTGTTTATCAAAAAATATTCATTAAAAAATATGTTGTTTAACTTTTTCCAGTATTTCATCTCCAAAACTTACTTTATTTCTATCTCTAACTACAAATTTATTGATCAACAATAATTAAAACCCAAGAAACAGAAAAAGAAAATGGATTGGGGAAAATATTGTTTTTTTAGAAATTTGAATTTGTTTAAAACCAATTTATTAACTGTATACGATAATATGGTAAACTAATTCAACGTTTATTATTTATACCACCATTCACTTTATTAATTATTTTATTTCTGAATTGCTTTATATATCTATATATGTGAATTCTATAATAGCCTGCTTTTATCAAATCATCTATGTAATGTTCAATGTTCTCAGTTCTATCCATTTCCTATTGACATAACTAATAATTGTGGCATAAAAAGTTTTTAAGCTATTCAAATTTATAAGAAATAAGCAGTTTAGGTGTTATATCTAGGAATTCTCTAATATTGGAGGGAGGGGTGATAGCCATTTTGTATTGGATTGCATTGTATGTCCACTTTCATTTTAGATCCAGATATCAGCTCAACTATTCAATTCAAGTGTAAATTTGTGTTCAAATTTCAGAGCATGTGGTTAATTGCATTTTATGGTGCACAAACAAAGACACTGTCTACATCTTGAGTGTTTTATATAGGGTCAGTTATATTTGTTTCTTTATAAGCCAGAATATAATTACAAGTGAATCCACTAACAGATACTCTCACTGACCAAGACTCTGACATCTCATATTCTTGCCCTTTGTATGTAGCTATGATGTTATTGTCTATCCAATTTAAGAACTCTGTGATAAATTTCTTTCTGTATGTATTGAAGCAGTCAATCTTGGCTTAATATTGAGCTTCATGGTTCTATCTACTAACCTGTGTTTAAACCCTATATCCCATCTTGCTCCTTTAGTTATGTATATATATATTTTATGTATATATTTGAGATGCACACCTAAAATTGATAAAGTTTAACTTTTCAATGATTACTTTTATTCTTTTTATTAATTCTTTTTTTCGCATTAAAAGTACATAGGTGTGGCTCAGATATATATATATATATATATATTATAGAAGCAAACATACTAACAAAATATTGATTTTTTAAAAATATTTTACTATACATCATTTTTTAAACTTTTCTTTTTAAATTGTTTTTTTCTATTAAACTGTATATTTTTATAAAATCCAAGATAGAAGATGCAACTGTTAATTGTCCAAAAATAATTAAAGGGTTGGAAATATAATATTGCATTAATCTTGGGAAGGAATTTTTAATTAAAGTTTTTACTTAAAATAAAATGGGGATTAAGATTAACAATTGTGCTTTTATTATAAACATTTTTGTCAAATCTATTTCCAATCTGAAATAAATTTGAATATATTTTTGGAATGTTATCTAATGTTTGCATCTTTCAAAAACAATGGACTAAGAAATGTAAAATTTATGTTAGATTAAAGATTACGTTTAAGCTAGAGATAAGAAATTGAAAACATTCTTCAAATACCTGGGCAGGAGTACAAAATGGGCTAATTTTAAACAGCAAAGGATTAGCTACTATTAGAGAACTGTGTTGTCAAGATAAGCCACACTGGTTTAAAATTAAAAATGATTGAATAAAAAGTTCATCATCTTTCTGACCCTTGTGGGTCATTTTCTTCTGCTACCATACCATCATGCTCCCATAGAATGAAGTAAAAGCCCAACAGAGAACTTTAGAATACTGAACAGAAGCTTTCTATCATATAAGAAGTAACATGGATCCCTGAACCGCTATGCATGGGCTGACTTTAAAAAATGGATTCTTAAAATGGTGCAAGGTAAATTATTTCAAACCACCACCATTGAAACTAAATCTAGCTTGCCTAACTAATCTCAAACTCTATTAAGATTTCTCCTAATGCATTATTTATTAACTTTGTATCTTACTAAAATGTAAATGTAAATTGCTCTCAAAGAATTTTATGAATTTGATTCTCTCATATGCTCTAACTTTGGTGCGGTCATTTATTTATCTGTATTTATTATTAATATGCCAACCTCAAGCAATCTGACAAGTTGAATTTCTAAAATCTTTTCTTTCTTGTTTTTAAGAAAACCTCCATGAGTTAAGGTTATTAATGTCCCTTTGAAAACAATGCATTATTAATTAATATGCTGACCAGATTGTTTTAAGAGTCAACATTTTGTTTATACTTTAGTATAAAAATTTGTTATTTGTTTATTTTACCTGGGATGAATCCAGAACTTAGGCTAATTAACGTTCTGAAATTTTAAAATGTTACTTATTAAATTCTGAAAGGGTGACCTATTACTTGTTTTTTCTATAACTGCAATTTTACTTTTGTTTCTTTATACTCTTAAAATATCAAATGCTTAAATATTCTCAGTTATCAAAATCCATGAAGATGGGATTAAATTATTTTAATTAGCAGAAAAGGATGGGAGTCAAATCTTAATGTATCTTTTATTAAATGAAATCTAAATCTCTCTATATATATTCTAATGGCATAGCATATTATTTATATAAATTATGGCATTCAAACAAGGGTCATTTATTTTAAAGCAGTAAATCATATTCAATGTCATTAATGACATTTATTCATACTGTGTTACTGACATTATATTACATGCTTCTAATCTGGGGGTCGACAAGATCGAATCCATAGATTTTTTTCTCATGCCTGTCTTGTGGATAGTTGATTATCCAGGGACTTATTTCATATAAAAAGGCCTTTGGTGGTGATTCCAGTACACCTGGTACACACTATGCATATCAACTTTTTTCATATAAAAGGCTTCTGCACGTTGGTGACATCCATGGCATGCCTATCCTTTTCTTTAAGAACTGCCCAAGAAGGGGTCTTAGACTTTTTTTTCATCCAGAAGCATGAGTCTTCTCTTTATTTCTCTGCCATTGTCAGTACTGCCACTTATTCATGTTATTTCTTTTTTCTTGTGATCTAATTTTAGTGCAGTAATATTAAAATTATGCTCTACTCAAAATATATATATATAAATGTCAAATATTACTAATTTTATTAATTAATAATGTTATTTCAGTCTTATACAATCCCACCATCGAATTTAGTATTTCTGTATTTAAGAGTATATGCCTTGGGAAAATAAAGTGTTTGTCTTACTATTGTTAAAAGAATTTTCAATAAATATTTTGTCATATAACTAAATGTAATTTTCAAATATGTTTTACTTATTTTCACGACCATCACATGAAAATAATTTTCTATCTATAATGAATCTCGAAATGCTCCCAAAATTGTTAGTCACCATGTTTCAGAACCATTTATAAAAGCATTAATAGTAATTTTATGTAAATTCTTTCTAATAATTGATTGGCATCTTAATATTGGACCCACAAAAGATGTGTGTTTATTTATAGTATATGTCATTTAATTAATAAAAGAGCATATGAGAAATAATAGCATGAATGACAATATATAATTATCTACCACTTGGTAGACCGTTTGCTCATTCATACCCACACTAATGTATGCAATTAATTCATCATATATATAATTAATTCATTATATTAAACTATTTTTATTGTCTAAACTTATTTGAGTTGTTCAAAGTTTTTTTCTCCACTTCCACACGTACAGCCATGCGTATACATATTTTAGTTAAGTCATAGTTAATAGATATCTCATTGTCTCTTCACTCTGCTAATGGGCCTGACTTAAGAATTATTTCTTGTGTGCCATCATTATATGTTATTCATTAGGTGTTTGATCTGGGGCTTGAGGAATGGGTTCAAATCTAGGTTGGTCCCTGATCTAAATCTCAGGCTTGCTGGGTTTGAAGTACATTTTGTGAGTTCCAACTCATGTTAGAAGGATCAACATGTTTTGACCAGTATGGTATTGGTATTCTTATTTCCTAGTAATTTATTAATAATTTTAAATGTTTCTTTATGATGAATTGATCCTGAAGTATTTATATTTATCCGTCTTTCATAATTAAGAGAGAGAGAGAGAGAAGAGAAAACGATTACAAATGCAAAATAAAAGAAGCAGAGTTCATTACACAAAATATATATGTAAGGAACCCAAAAAGTAAAAGTATTTAAACCAGCATAAATTTAATGTTCACAGCAGACTGACCATGAATATAACATGAAACATCAAAAGTATAGGTACAATAAATATTCTTAAAATTTTATATTTAAACTCTATATGAGTATTATTTTCATTAGTATGTAAAATAAGTAAATGTAATTATATATATATATATATATATTGTAACCATTTGCTTGCCCTCAACTACCTATTGTGCTGAACCCGTTGCGGCACTGTAAATTGTAACCGTTAATTATGTGGTCCCAACTACATAACGTAAGTGCACTAAGAATCTTAACTTCGATCACTGATCAATTCCCGCTGCATATTGTCAGCGATTAAGAGCTGTATCCAAAAGTATATCATGCTATCTATTTTATGCACCAAAGACCACAACCAACATCTGGAGCAACTTACCACAGACCCAAACTAATGATCTAACATAAACTTTTATGATTTAATTTGATCGCAGCCAGGGTGTACCACGAAGAACTACCATAGTAGTATGATGAAATACATTAAACAAATTATAAGTGTAATGTTATTATTTTTTAAACCTTAATTTGCGATTTTTATTGTATGAGACCCGATGGCCGACCATGTACAAGATGGCATAATTTGTGGAATTACATAAGATTATGAAATTTTAAACCATCTATATGATTTCTAATACAAATGCTAGTCCAGGTAAAGCTTTGCAATAAATAAACATAAATATTTGGGTTCTTTTTTTTTTATAGTTTACTTACTATATTACTGAGACTCTTATTATACTGACAAATGACAATTTAAAAACGTTAAGTAAATATATTCAATCATGTCATTATTTGGTAAATCTGTTTACAAGTTTAATAATTAATTTATATTGTATACTAGAATCAACTACGCAAAGCCAAAATGATGAAAAAGGGTAAATGGGATTTTATTGTACCTTACACATCATAAACTACCAAAGACGAAAAGCATCCAAATGTTTTCTCAAAATATCACTAAATTCTTATATCATGTAGACAATAGTATGTACTTCAATGTGTGCTCTATCCAAGGTTTATGATTTCTGATTTTACAAATGACACATAGCAACGGCACAGTAAGTTTAATTATAAATCAACGTTTATTTACAAATTTATGACTAATAAGTAATTAATTCCAATGTTATAATTAAAGACATAAATAAACAAATAAAATAAATAAATTATAATTCCATCGACTTTCTTTAATAACATATCATAGGTACAGTTTTTAAAAACCTAATCATACCTTATATTTAAATTTGATATAATGAATACTGAGGAAATTATACTAAATTCAGCATCAACTCATGAAATATTTAACGTCGTTTCCAGATTCTATAAATCCCTACCGTAAACTTATAATAATATAATAAATAATATTATATCTGTAGGATTTAGCTATAATGCAATCATTAAATAAAGTGAAAATTTAAACTTACATTCCGGTAAATAATAATCAACCAACAGTTAATTATTATGAAGTAACTTGAGTAGATGTCCTGCTACAATTTGATGACCTAACTTATAAATCATACTTACAAATGAAAGAAGATGATTTAGCAAATTAACTAAAATACTTTGCCCAACTTATATCTATGAAGTAAAACATATTCCTGTGGATGCATTCATCTACACATAGGAATTAAATAACACTAAACACTTTGTGGACTTATACACCATCATAGAGCAATAAGTACAAGTACACCATTCCGCGGATTAACCACCAGCGCAGGAATGAGTGTAAAATACAAAAATGGCAATTAAGTAATCTGCGGATTAACCACCAGCACAGATTAATGCCTTTTAACATTCTAAAACAACAGTACTATTTACTTCACATTAAAGTGCAAAATCATCCCCCTCAGTTATTCTGATCATTCAGAAAACACTAACACTTTAGCAAATGTGGGTTCTTGCATAATAAATGTTACACTAATCAGGACAACTAATGTACTAACTTATCTTGCTTAAAATAAAACATATGTAATATAGTATAAGTTATATTAGTATAGGAATACAAATCCGGAAAGACTCACAAAATACCTCATAAAGATTGATACATCTCATGAATTCATTTAGTACTTTTCAAGCTTTTTCGCAAGTGCTATTCTCTTGAATAAATATTTTATTCAACCCCTATTAATTTAAACTTAATAAAACATAACTTATGAACTTCACATGCAAGTTCATATAACGATAAAATTAAAGTAATGCATTATTCATCAAATACATAAAATCTAACGGTGTGTGTGTGTGATACAAATTAAATGTATAGCATTTTATAGTTCAATACAGGAATTTTAGCAGGTGTGTGTATCACAAATTGGATTGTATAACATTTTATAACTCCAAATATGATCCGTGGAATCCATATACGAAGCAATAGCTATAATTATAGTAGAATTCCATACATGCAATTTTATCCATTTGTATTAGTTATTATAATCACTATTAGATTAACGATTTTATGTGGCTACATAAACATGAAACAATTTCAAAACATGACACGCAGAACTTAAATGAAAATGTTTTTCATAAGTTATTAATTTCTACATCTCTCTATTAAAAAACGTTCCAAGTTTATCACATCCATGCTAATATCTATTTATCCATGCTTAAATCTAGGAATACTAATTATAGCAATTAATTTAATCATTCCGAACTGAAGATAAAATTAGAAAATAGCTTTGATTAATTATTTGTAGACTGTTTATTATCCAAATGTTAAACAAATTAACCAGCAAATATATTACTGGCATTGTAAAGTTAAATATCAATCAATACTATATTTTTATTAGAATTAGAAATGGAAATATTAAACTATGTTGATAACTTTAACATTTACTTTAATTTAAACTTCTTCTTTTTTAAAAAGCAAATTTTCATTTTCATAAAACTTCTGTAATTAAAACACTTATTTAATTTTTCCAAATTGTAGAATAATAAACATTTTAAAACATACCAAACTCTTGCAATTAATTCTTTTAAACTGGGAAGCTCCGACATTTTAAAAATGTAATATTGGAAAATTTTTACCAGTGATTTGATCCACTTGGCCAGCTGACTTGAACAGACTTTTAAATTTAGCAATTCATCTTATAATTAAATACCACTAGGTTATTTTTACGTTTATAGCAAACTTTGTGGTAATCCGTTTACTTGTTAACTATTTTAAAATAAGCTTATCAAATTTACACCATTTGCCTTTTACCATTTTCTTTTCTTTCTCCCTCCAAAAGCCAACTAACAGACGATCTTCTCTTAAATTCGCGTTCTTTTCTTTTTTTACATTGAGACGCATACGTAATTACTGTATTTATTTTTTAATAATTAATTTTAATTGAACAAATGGTTTTTTAATTCAATGGAAATAATAATTTAAGATCATTTTAAACAAATAAAAACAAAATATTATTATTTTAATAATATTTTACCAAATTTTAATGTGTTGTCAAATTTTTAAAAAGTTAAACGTTTTGATGTGAGTTAGTATATGGGAAGAAGCAAATTTAAATTTATTAAAATAATATAAGAGAGTAATCTGTTCAAAGTGCAAATCAAGCCAATCAAATCACCAAAAGAAGAAAGAGAAATTTTTATACCAGTTACATCAATTATTATATTTTATACTAAAATATATGGTTACAATATATAAGGAATATAATTAGTAATATAGAAATATATATATATTTAATATTGTGGAAGTAATTACTCCTCACACATGCAATAAAACAGACATGCATTACACCATTATTTAAATAAACCAGTAATTATTGGCCATGCCTAAATTAGAAGAAATGTTTTTCATTGACGTATTACTTGTACAAATTCTATTTATATATAACACAGGGAAGAGAAAGATTCTTATTTTTAACGATCTGTGACATTGAATTTTATTATTACAGACGAATTGCTATACTATTAATTGTCACATCTATATAAACTAATAAAATTCAATGACACAAGTAATTAAAATGAGAAAAATTTTCTTCTTTATGATATATAAAATTAATTTGTGTAAATAATATAGCGATTTAAAAATCAGGCTTACAAAAAGTTCAAACCTAATTTATGACAGTCAGTGGATGGTTTATTTAAAAAATAAGTTCTAATCATATGTGGACCATTTATGGTTTTAAATTAATTATTGATGGGCGATTGAGTGTCAATCTTAGCACATATGTGAAAAATATTACAAATATATAAAATATTATCATTAAAAAACAATCAACACATAGACAATCTCAATATCAATAACAATCAACAATTTCAAACTGTTGTCAAGGCAACTTCTTTTTAACAATAAAGCTGAAGATCTCTCCACCTGCTTTAAGAATAAATTATGTGGAGACATTTATAATAATGTTATATTTACATCTACAGTGAGAGAAATCTCACAGTGTAATTAAGCTCTTGTTGACTTCAGACAAAATGAAATACATTTTGTGTGTGTCTATGAGAGTTTAACATTATTTTTGTGCAGTTGGAGATATGTATATTATAATGTTACTTAATCCCTTATTTTATTGCAGTGCATAATCCTTTTTAAGAAATAAATATGCATGTGACAATAAAGTGATTATGTAAAAAGGTAAAAATGGGGGATGAATAAATTATTTTATTTAATATAAACTTATACCAATTGACTCAACCTGATCCCCATATAATAAGCATGTGATTCTATTGCTGTGAGCAAATTCTTTGCCAGTTTACTAAGTCAACACTTAGACAATCCCAATAAAGATAACAATCAACAATGTCAAACTGTTGTCAATATATATATCATTATTATCATCAACCATTATCAATCCACTGCAGGATGAAGGTCTCTCCAAGTTCAATCCATCTTTTCCTATCTTAAGCTTCTCTTCTCCACATCACCCCTGCAGACTTTCTTATTTCATCCATCCATCTCACATGTGGTCTCTTTGTGGGTCTTTTACAATCTCTTGGAATCCCATTTAAAATTTCAATTGTCCATCTATTATCATCTCTTCTAGCAATAAGTCCAGCCCAACTCCACTTCAGTCCTTTAAATTTTTTTTGATGAGGTCAGTAACATCTGTTTGTTCTCTTACCCATACATTGTGTTTTCGATCTCTTCTTTTTACTCCCAACATGCATCTCTCCATACTTCTTTGACTGGTCTGAAGTCTCTGTATTGCTCTTCTATTAAGTGTCCAAGTCTCAGATCCATAAGTAAGAACTGGCAAAACACATTTATTAAAAACTTTCCTTTTCAAACACATAGGCATATTTTCTTTTAGTATCAAGTTATTTCTACCAAAAGCACTCCAACCAAGTTTAATTCTATGATTAATTTCATCCATTATATTTCCATCTGTATTAATAATCTGACCAAGGTATTTGTAACTGTTAACTTCTTCTAACTCATCATAATCAATCTTTATTTTCATATTTTGAGAAAATCTATTAAACATTACTTTAGTCTTTTTAACATTTATCTTTAGTCCTACTTTCCTACTTTCATCTGATAACTCCTGCAACATTTCCTGTAACTCTAAAGCATTATTTGCAAAAACAAGTACATCATCTTCAAAATCTAAATGACTTAAATAATCTCCATTTACTTTCACTCCTTTAGCTTCCCATTTTAATCCACAAAATACTTCTTGCAGCACTGCTGTAAAAAGTTTTGGAGATATGGAGTCACCCTGTCTTACACCCTTTTCAATGTTGATTTTTTCTACTATCATTATGGAATCTAATTGTTGCTGTTGCATTTTTTATAAATATTCTTTAAAATATGACAATATTCTGGATCTACACCTTGATGATCCAATGCTTTAATCACTGAAGAAATGTTTATAAAATCAAATACCTTTTCATAATCTACAAATCCTAAGCATATTGGCAACTCATATTTATTTGTCCTTTCTATAACTTCTCTCAATACCTGGATATGATCTACTGTACTAAAACCACTTTTAAATCCAGCTTGTTCTCTTGGTTGGTGGAAATCCAATGTTTTCTGTAGACGAGTTATAATTATCTTAGTAAAAATTTTGTATAAAACTGATAAAAGACTGATAGGTCTGTAATATCTAATATCTTCTTTATCACCTTTTTTAAATATTAATACTGCGTTCTTCCAATCATCTGGAACAACATTTAGACATTTGGTATATAACTTGCTAAAAAAAACTTCTATTTCTTCACCTGCTTCTTTTAATATATCAATTATAATTTCATCATTACCTGGAGCCTTCCCTTTCTTCATAAATTTAATTGCATGTCCGTCGACCATATTAAGAGGTTTCGAGGGCCACAGTTAGCCCACAGACTGAAAGTTCGCCACTCTTGCATTAGAGAGAAAAATTTAAGAATTTAAACCCCAAGATAACCAGAAGAATGAAAGTGTGTTCTATAATATATATATATATATAGTCAAAGAATTAATCTGATAGGTTTTTCTTTAATACGATAGAGATTTTTTTTCCGAATGGGTCGATAGCTTACGAGATGATGGAATGCAATTTTCGAGCACTGAAAAGTAATTATAATATACACATATTAAAGTAATTTATGCAGACTATTGTATATTACACATATTTAAAATATATTTGGTGAAAATTTTTAGATTACACTTTAAGACTTTTATAAAATATCGATTTTAAATTGCATTTTTTATATCAAATTTAATTTTAAAAATATCTGAGATAAATATTCTCCTGTCCATATTTCTAAGTAATCTATCTAAAATTTTGAAGTTAATGTTGAATAGAAAGTATTGATTTTTTTTTATAGAAAGGAAAAAAAAATGTATATAATTAATTGCTTTTTCTTTTTTATTTATTCATTTTACAGTTTTCTCCTTATTACAAAGATATTGTCGACTTCAAAGCATTTTAACCCTTTATCATGTATATTTCATTTGTTTGTTGTGAATTTTCTTTCCTTAATTTTATTATTATTATTCAACAAATTATATAAAAAAAGAAACAAGATCAATTACATTTGTTGCAACAATTAGTGAATTTGGAAGCCATTGTGCCAACATCGAGAGGTCAGAACAGCTGCCTTACAAGCAGTTGTACGGGTTAGCGGGTTCGCTTCCCGGCTGATGCTATGACATGCTATGACACATGGAACAAAAAAACACTCTGAGGCAAACTGTTGAAATTATAAAATCGACTTAATTTTGTGTATGCTTATTAGTCAAACATGACGCCAGTCTATGAAAATCTTCAAATTAATTTATAAGATATCTTTTTTTATTAAATGATAACGAAATTTAAAATTCAAAAGTTTTTATTATTAATAACATTACTATTGGTATCATTATTATTATTTCAAGAGTGATCATTGTAAAAAATTTAAGATCGCAAACTACAATGTGGCTGGCAAAATTATTACTCATTATTATTCATAAAGGAACTATTCTAAAAATTAGACAATAAAGCAAATCAGTAAGAATCTTTAAATCAAATAAATTTAATAGTGATTCAAAAAATTATTTCGCAATATTCGTATGTGTTCCTTATAAGCTGTTTTGTGTATGTGTGTGGATAAAAAAAATTGAACTAAAATTGTGTTTCAGTTTAAGGACGTTGTGTTGTAGTAGCAATTACCTGGGATTTGAATGCAGTTTGTGTAAAACTTGACTTTTTAAAATTTCCAACAAAATGTAGAATTTTTGCATATAGTTAACCATCCATTATTAGTTAGATAGTTAACCATCCAATATTGATTGGAAAATAGTTATTTAGTTATTCTAAAGGGAGAATAAACTAAGATAGAAAACATTGAAACCTTCATCATATTTAAACTAAAAAACACATTTTATAATCATTTTTTTATTTACTATTTCTTTGTGAAATTTGTTGAAATCTACTTAAACTATTTTTTATGTACATTATATGAAGATAATGTATATATATGTTAAATTTTCTGTTTGGGAACAGATGAAGGTAATTTTGATCAAATAATAAAACATTCCAAGAGGTATAAATAGTCAAAATAAGAGTCATAGATCACATGATCCTATTCTCTTAAGCTTGTAAGTTATAACAATGAGGATTGCCAATTACTCAACAAGCTGCCTTAAGTCTTATGCAATGTTATATTGCTAAGACTACTAATATATGGTATGGATGAAGATCTATCAGCCCCATATAGCTATTTGAGTTGGATAGCTGGGTTTGAAGACATGTAGGTGTCTGAAATTTTCAGATTTTCCACTCAATAGATAACTTTTAGTTAAATGCTGGCTTTGGGTTGGAATTTTTAGATCTAATTTCTGAACCTACCCTGACACCTCTCTGAGGAGTATTAAAGCATGAAACTATGGTCAGGAGTTGTGGGGGTTCTGGACAGAGATATTTTAAATGCTTTCTCTGGCTAAGCATTTATCACAAAGCTTGTTGAGGAATTGGCAATCCTCATTGTTTATTCCAAGAGGTAGTTTACTTTTTCATGTCACTTTCCTGAAACAGTTTATTTTAGTATTTCAATTGCCAAACTGTATGAGTCCTCCCATAATCTCAGCATTGATTCAAAGCTGTACCACAATTACTGAGATCCATATATAGTAGTGAACACTGTTATAATAGTATTTTCAGTAGCAAGTTCTTTTTATATATTCCATCACACCACCTAGTGTGAGCTTGAATAATTAAATTTCTTATAAACTTCAAACTATGAACCTTTTGATTTATTTTTCCCCACTTTCTTTAAGGAAGTGAGTAAGTAATGAATTCTAAAATCCAAGGTCTATGATATCTGTCACTTCTGACATTTGAAATTTTTATGAATTCTCTAGAAAAAACTCATTTAAATATTTATTTTAATAAATAACAACTAAAAAATTAGTAATTTTCACAATGTTAATAATTATAAACAAAAATGTGTTCATTCAGAAATGAAGTATAACCTTGAAACTACTAAATAGACATAAGCAGATGGTTTGCAAGGATAGAAAATAGAGGGCTGTTAAATAAATTATTGATTAAAAAATACACTATATGAAACATGCTTTTAAATGATTAATAGTCAGAATTATTATGAAGTTTGAAATTTAAGCCAATAAACATCACATGACCACCTCCTCTTATGCTTGTGTATAACTGTTGTTAAAACAGGAAAAACTTGCTATATATATTGACACACACAGCAAGCTAGAGTAATCAATGGATGCCAGAAGGCTTGTGCATAAAATCACCACAAGCCTTCTGGCATCCATTGATTACTTTAGCTTGCTGTCTGTGGCAATATATATAGCGAGTTTTTCCTGTTTTAAGTTTGAAATTTATTAGGAAAAATGAATACCAATTTAGAAAAATTAAATTCAAGTTATAATAGATAATGTTGATCACTTGATTTCTACAATGATTTAGAAACTGAGCCACCAAAATATATCAAGATCACAAGCCAGAAGATTATCCACAGTAATCTAATCTATAGAATGTCTTAATAATTAATCCAATGGTTTTATTTTACAAAATCAGGGTTTGCAGATACCATGATAACATGCTATATATAAAGCTGTCGGTTATTGCAGAATATTCTCTATTTTCTTAATAAATCAGCTGAAATAGATAACTAGGTTTGACCACAACCTGGGTTTTAAATCTGGATGAGATATTGGTATATTTCTGGTTTCTAACAAGCTTAAGATTACTGGTTCATAAGAAATTGTTTTATTAATTAGATGGTAAAACATGAAAAAAGACTGTGATATCACCTAATAAATATTGTTTTACATTATGATAGTTTGTCTTTGAATGTATATATGATATTACTATATCAATCACCAACCTAAATCTTGTGGTAATCACAAAAAAGTACATTTCTGAATTTTTATATTGCAAACAAGTAGTGATTTAGTGATTTGTCATGTTAGTAAAGAAACAGGCAAAACTATATATATATATATATATATATATATTGCCACTCAGTGCAAGCCAGAGTAATCAATAGGTGCCAGAAAGCTTGTGCATAAAATCCCCATCTAGTGACTACTCATCCAATATTCTCAGACCAGTTTCTGGCTTGTGGCCTTCATCAGTGAGGAGCCTGTGATGTTTATTGGCATGTTAGTAAAGAGTGATAGAATATTTATTTAGTTTGAAAAAGTCTGCTTCATGGCTAGTTAGTGCCAGATCTTGATTAAGCTATAATAAATAATCAGATGGTTTATTGTTTGAGAGTTTGAGCACAGAATTGGAAAAATATGGGCTGCAATTCATGGATCTAGATTCCCAGAATCTGCCACTTTGTCAAGGCACCAAACCACACAAAGAGGATGGGTATAAACTAATCAATATGTGTACACCTGGGTCTCATTTTATGCAGTAGATAGGTTCCTCAGAAAATGCACAAAAGAAATCGCCAAAAATAGACTTAACTTACCTTGAAAAATGGGGGATAACTACTGTAATTTTCCAAAAATCGCATAAAAGTAAAGCAACTATGTAAAATTACTTTAAAAAAAAAAGAAAGTAAAATATGACTAATAAAAAATTTTAAATTTGGAAAAAATTGAAACAAGTTAAACTTTTTTTACTTTTTTTATTAACTACATTATTTAATTTTATTCAAAACAATATATTTTTATGCGTAATTTACATTTTTTCATACATATACGGTATTTTAATCATTATAGCTATTTGAGACATCAGATTCATCATGATGTGATGTGGTGAGAGGTACTGCAGCTTCTCCTTATACAAAGTCAAGAGGAAATACAACTAAAACATTTTCCAATCGCTGTTGATCCATCCCATTTCACTAAGCGATCTAAAATTGAAATTTTTGTTTCCAAAGAAATTCCATTTCTTGGGTGTTTTTTTTCTCTCTGTTAGAGTAATCTAAAAATTTAAAATAAAAATAAGAACCTAGACTTACAATAATAAAAAGACACATGTTGGGCAAAATTTAATTAAAACTAACAATTAAAAATTAAATTCTTATTTTTGTCTTTAATTTTTTAATTTTCAGCTCCGTTTAAAAATCAAATTTCATCGTTTCACATCACATTAATTTCAGATTGTGTTACATAATTTTTAAATTGTTAATTACAATTAAAAATCAGATTTTAATTGTCAAATTTAATTGTGCCCACCACTGTTACTCACCTTTTAAAAATAAACTTGCGGACACTAAATGATTAATTGATTATGTACTCTTTTTATAAAAAGCAAAAATAGAATGTGATTTAAAATGCAAAAACAACAACATACATAGTATTTTTCATCTATAACGTTTGAACAGATTTTCATTACAGTCTTGTAAAGTTTAATGTGTGTATATAAAATGGGGAAATCCTGATTTTAAGTGAATTATGAACTTCTTTATTGCATAAAATCTATTACAGTACTATTATAAAGCACTGAAAATATAGAAATCATTAGATGGAAGTCGAACTCCAATAATGCACTATTACTTTAAATAAGACATGAGTGTGCAAAATTTATAATATTTAAAGTAATAGAACATTATCGGAGCTTGACTTCTGATCTAATAATTTTTATCGCATAAAAGAAAAATGCATGCAAAGATATTAAGAAGAAACATGAATCGCATTAAATAAATCCGCATAAAATGAGACCAGGTGTATATAATAAATATGCCATTTTATTTAATCTCTTATTTCTAGGCAGTTTACATAATGAATGTAAAACAAAAGAAAATGAGAATAGAAGCAGTCCATTATTATAGTTTTTAAAAACTACCATAAAAGGTATACTTTTCTATCTTGATAAGAATACATAATTTCAGAATAAAAAATTTATATTGAAAATAATATGATTTCATCTTAAGGTTAACCTCAATAATAGACTTGTCCAAACTTTGGTGTTTTCTAAATTGTTGAATCCTATTCATTTTACCCTAAAAATAATGGGCTTGTCCAAACTATAAAACTTTCTAGATCATATTCAGAATACAATATCGCTAATCAATGAAATAATAATAATGTAAAGAAATAGTCAATGGCACAAATAGACCAATCATAGATCAGTATCATTAAATCTTATCGTTAAAGCATTTGGATATAGATATGAGATTTATTTGAGAAAGAGGAGTTTAAGTAGTATACTGAATCATATTTAAAATTTAATTTATAATCTGATAGTAATGTGTGTTGTCAACTCTTTGGTGAAAGAAATCAGGCAAACTTAAGTCTAGAGTGGGAAGCCACTAGCAGAAAATAGTATCCAACCTTTCATAAGGCAATCCATTATATCAGGAAGTTATTAGAATAAGTCATATTTTTTCAAGACTGGTTGTTACAAGTAACAACTAGCAATTTTAATTCCACCAACCAACAGTTGTAAATATATTAATGTAAATAAATTTATTAAATATTTTCATTATTTTAGATGTCCTACCTTTAACTTATTTATTAGAAAGCATTATTATCTGGTAGGAAATTAAATATAAAAACACAAATGACTTTAATCTCTGGCAAGAACCATATTGTACTATGAAAATTTGTATTTTTAAATCTATTTATAAAAACAGGCAAAACTCTCCATACAGTATTGCCACTTAGTGCAAGCCAGAGTAATCAATGGATGCCAGAAGGCTTGTGCATAAAATCCCCATCTAGTGCATATTCATTCAATATCCCCAGACTAGTTTCTGGCTTGTGGCCTTTGTCGGTGAGGAGCCTTGGATCTGTTTAATAACAGTTATAAGCAAGCATAGAAAATGATGATCATGTGATGTTTATTGGCTTAAAATCTATTTATAGATCTTTCCTAGTTTTACGTATCTTTATAAGTCAAGCTTTGTTTTTCATTACTTTTCATTTATTTATATTTTTTATTTTTTTTAAGTTGGATCAAAAAAAAATTTTAATTTTATTATCTTTGTTAGACATCTTAAATTAAAGTTCTGTATATTATTCTCTGAAATTTTGTTTACCGATTAGGAATCCTTTTTTTTATATGATTATTTGTTAAGCTTATTTATTTTTTTACATTTAATGGTTTTATTGTAACAATTTACCTTTTTCGGATCTCTGTATTTATGTGTTTGAAATGTGTATGTATGTGGAGGTATGGAAATTTTAATAATATCTTAAAATATAACACATGGAGAAAAAAGGGATAATATTGTATTAATCGCACCATGTGACTTTGTTTAAAAAAATAGATATAGAGACTTCTTAATAAGTTTGAACTTTAAATATGGACTAAATATGATATGATAATTTTTAGTCTAACAAATGATTAGTAAAAGTCATTAATTTATTTATTAAATATGACTGGTGTCAAAGTTGAGATTATAAAAATTTGGCACATGTAGATTAAAGTACAGTAATATATTATATATTTTAATGTTTGCTATTAAAATTAATTATCTTCGATTCTTCCTACAACTACACATTATTCTCTTGTTTTATTACATTTGATTTTGTTGTATTTATATATTTCAATATTTCCATCATCTAATATAAATCATTGTTTGTCTATAGAAAAATGTAACTTTATTTAGCACACAGGTTAGTATATGCACAATGTTTCAAGAGGTATTATTCTCCACTCCTCAGGAGTTGCTGGTCTGACTAGTAACAATACTTGTATGGGAATCGAACCTGGATCCTTAGATTTTTGAACATTGAATTATCTTCCCTTTGCATTTTAATTATTTTACATGGCAATATAAATTAGCTGAAATGTAAAGAAATGATAATGTTTAAATGGATTTATGATTCAGGTTAAAAGAATTTCTCTTTTTTTATATATTTACACAATAAGTCCCAATGAAAAGGAGACTGGTTCTCTTTATCTATATTGCCAGCAAAGTACCATCTCTAAATCAATGCATATGTTACATATTGATATAGTTTTTTATTCACCAAAAAATTTTTTTTAAATAATGTAATGTTATGACATGAGATATGATAGTGTTTCTTATTTCTTTAGAAAGTCATAGGCAAAAAACTGCTTTTGAAAGATTTTAAATGATTCACACTATATGTGGTAGTAAACCCATGAGTTTCAAGAACGTTTTTAAATAGTTGATAAGATGGCAGAGAAAGAACTGAAAATGATTGATAGCCAAATGTACCAAAACAATTGGAATTTTAAAAAATGTGCAAAAAGCTGCTGAAATTTTTGGGATTAATCACTACAGGACTACAGACTCACTGAGGATTTCATGAGCATTCCTGAACCCTATGTCCATTGCATTTTAATAAAAGATTTGTAAAAGCAGGTATGCTTACACCATGCAGATCAATTCTTGACAGTCAACTAAAGATACCAACATGAAGTACTGAAGACATATGCAAAAAACTGCAACTATAGATCTAGAATTTTTGTCTCAAGTGGTATTCCCAGTGTGAGACAACAACTATTGCCAAATTGTGGAGTAAAGTATACCAAAAGAAAGAATTCCAAAAATAATTATAATGTTATATAATGAGCATGTCAATAGCTCTTAACAAGCTTTTCAGATTATTTCTTTCCTCAGACCTATTTC
This sequence comes from Epiperipatus broadwayi, assembly GCA_028023455.1. Taxonomy (NCBI): domain Eukaryota; kingdom Metazoa; phylum Onychophora; class Udeonychophora; order Euonychophora; family Peripatidae; genus Epiperipatus; species Epiperipatus broadwayi. Next base: position 521,464 of record JAQFVV010000050.1, on the reverse strand, counting down.
TAGCTCTGATTGTCATCCATGTCATATTCTTAAAAGCTTGTTAAGAGCTATCGTCATGCTCATTATATAACATTTGTAATACAAGCTTATAAAATTAGGTCATGTGTTATATGAATTTATTTTTTGCAACAATTATAAATGCTAAGATTAAATCAAATAGCGGTGGTGGACTGAACTGGCTTATATGTTGCAAAATCGCACTTAAAGGATTGTTTTCACATAATTTTATATTGTATATAAGTCCAGGCTCCTGGAAAAAAATAATCGCTTCTTCTTCTGAAGGCGGTAGATCCCACAACTTCAAATCACTTGTTTCAGTCATTTGCAAATGAGGTAAAAAAATTCAGCAAATGTTTAAATTTCAAAAAATTAGTATAATATAAAAAAAAATGTAAAATTACTATAATATTATCAAATCGACAGTTAAAAATTCACTCAATATAGTAATATAATGTCAATATTAAATATGAAATATATAAAAATATTCTCAATATCATCAAAAAATTCACTGTGCTCACACCGATAGCAAAACCACAAAAGACAGAGAAATGACAAAATTTCACATAGGTCTCTCGACTTTTTAAATCTCGTGGGTCACCATGATCAAAAAAATCACCATTCCCATGGATTAGTCATGCCAGTGTTTTTGTTGTCAAGACATCACTCATCTAATCTTCGATGAAATCTTACAGGCAGAAAACATGTTAAGCGTAATACGTCATAACTTAAAAAATACTAAAGTACCCATTTTTTTTATTTTAGAATATTATTCATCACAAATATATTCTGAAAATCAAAATATAAATGCTAACTACTATTAAGATGTTTTTAATTGTTCGTGGGCCAAACCTTGTGCAAGTGACCTGAATACCATGAGCAAGGCTATTGGTCATTGTTGCACAATAACATGCTATTCTACAGTGCAAAAAATATGCATCATTTTTAGCCATAAAAGCATGGTTATGCTTAAACATGATTGACTCTACTTTCCCAAATTACCTCCTGCTGACTATGATTATTTCCAAAATTTAAATGGACGATGAGAGAAGCTTATCACAGTTTAGTTCAAAACAGCCAGCAGCTCTCCCCAGAGTTTCTGAAGATGATTTCAATGGCTGCTTTCAAGAATGGCTTTAAACAGCTTATAATCCTTTCCTGTGAAACAGTAAGGTCTGCTTTGCAGATCTTCATTTCACCTTTTCTCACCTATCTCCTACCCTCATACCTTAGTTTGAACCCCAATCTATCATAGTGTGTCTGCAATGCACTTATATACCAAAAATCCCACCCAATTTTAAACCACGAGTACCACACTCATATTATATATATATATATATAATATATATATATATATATATTATATATATATATATATATATTATATATAAGTATAACTCATGCCCAAATAAATAAAATATTATGGATTATGTATATGTTCACATAATTTAGATTTATTTAAAAAGTAGGTTATATAAATTGTAATTGCGCACACACTATGATATGCATTTTAAAACTTATGTCAAAATTATAAATTGTTAGTTAAAATCATTTGTTTGAATCTATTTACAAAAGTATATTACAGTCGTAATATATTTTTGATTTAAGATAGAATTCCTATTCGTTGAGTAAATAGATTCAAATATTGCAATTTAAAAAGTAAAATAATTATCTTTTGAATTTAATTATTTAATTATTATCTAAGAAAACAGCAGATGTCCACTTAAGGTTTTCTTTTAATTAATAAAAGTTATTTAAATCTTGTTTGTAATTGGAATGTCGACAAGGAAATTAACAATAGAAATTAATTAAAATTTTGTTTAATTCCTTTAGACATTCGGATAGGTTTAATTACAGCTGATAAGTAAGCAAAGTCCGATATATTTTTGTAACGCTCCAGGGCAGTTCTATTGTTCAATTCCACTATAAAAAGAAGGGTTTTCTTTTGTTCTCCATTCTAGTCATTTGCTGATGAAATGTTTCTACCTGAAATTATTCTAGTGTTTTGCTAATGAAATGTTTCTAGTGATTTACTAATGAAAAGTGTCTAGTGAAAATATCCTAGTAAAATATTCTTCAAAATATATTTTCCTGAGATTTTAGCTACGTGCCTGCAAACTTAAATTTGAAGCCGAGTTTTTATCTCCAAATTAATTGACCATGTTTACCACACCTATTGCTAACCATGACATGACTGAGTAGAATGGCAAGAAGGCTATTTCCCTTTGGGAATGGCCAGCTGCTACTCTAGACCATCGAAAGCTATCACATGCGAAACCCTGAAACTGCTGCTGCTGCCAAAAATATGAACAATTCCTGATTTTGCTGCTGAATTGAATAAACCCTGCTGACTATCAATCTACCTGCAAATGCTTCTCCAGAGGTAATCCCAAATTAACCCAAGAGCTCTTGTGATTCCTAACTAACATGCTATAGCTATTTTAAATTGTTTTTCTTTTATTTCACTTGACTTATTATGTACTTCTTTAACGTGTTCAAATATAATCAACAGTTTTGCTCTGTGTCCTTGGGTTAATATTTTCTATTTATTAATTTTTTTATTTTTATTATGATAATGTGTCAGAATAGTCTAAAACCGGGTGAATTATTCCCTTTGTTGAAAGTAAGAAGCCGGTATTAAGGCATATTTTAAATCTATAAATAATTCCCAATTTTATTATCTTGCAAACCACTCCTTTGAGGGCTATTCTAATCTTCTTTAATATTTACAATAATCAAATAGTTTAAAATCTACATTTTATTGATTTTAACCTAATATGAGAGTATGTGCGAGGTCAATGATTAAAATGTGCCACAAATGCATGATTGCGTAAATAAATCTATACTTTCTTTTCAAACTGCAAGCATGCATTTTCCTATTTTTAAATACTGTATTCTACTTTAATTTCAAAGCTCATCATTGATGTTGAGAATATGCAGACCCTTTTAAATAAATTTCTGGGAATTTTATTGGGCATTTTCTTAATCCAAGTAAACCCATTTTGTATGTTTTATATACATTAGTCTAGTATTGCTGGTAAATGAATTGGTTGTTGAGACTGCTTTGTTTTCTTTCCAAGGATTTTAAACGGCCAAGTCCACTCTCTTTTCATTTCCTGCATTTCCCAGGCAGAGTGTGTACTCAAATGTCACACCTGGGAATTAGTTGCAGTCATCACCCAGTCACTAAGTTTCGGCTGTCCATGGGACCACATTCCTATGGTTCAGTGGTGAGATGCTCACCGTAGTCATTCCAAATATTCACTATTGTTTTATTTATATATTTATTTTACAAAGCATCCGTGATTTAAATGTATCACAACCTCCATCCTTTAATAAATTTATTATTAGCAATACCGACCTCCCATCTGCTTTAATTATTATTATAAAATAAATGCCTTGATCACATCCCCACTTTATCGTATAGTAAGCTTTTGTCCATGCTATTTTCAAAATCAATAAATATTATATAACCCATAATATCAAATATTTTATTAAACTTTTATAATTACTCAAAGCACCTTGCACATGTTCCCATCTCATTAAGCACATTATCGTAATACTATTAGCCTGAGGGATAGAATATATTTTATTTAAAACCTTTTTGTAATTTAATGGAATGTAATGCCAACAATTATTTAGTAAGCATCCCTGTCTCATATAAGCAGACAGTGGCATTATATATATATATATTTAAATAAATCTCTGAAATCATTTAAAACTAATTTTGACCTTTTATTTTATTGATTCCTATCACTGTCTCAGTCTATATATCTATTTTCTACATTTCTTTTGTACATCCATAGACGTTAATTAGCAACCCAAACTTATCTTAGTATAGAGTCTCTTTGTTTCTCCCTGACCACCAGGCACCGGTAAACGGTTATACTAGTAGTAGCATCAGACGCGTTATCATGTAGGTGGCGCTGTGAAATTTGGACTTTAGATTCGAACTTAGTATATCTAGAAGGTAACCCCTCCTAGAATGTTCAGTTTCATGATTGGGGTTTGAATTCTGCAGTGTGTTAGCAAAATAGATGATTCTGACCATTACATAGTATTTTTTTTCCGGGTCCATGGCTTGCCCAAATGTGGAGCCTTGATTATTTAAACACCCACATCCCCGTAGATCTTAATTTTAGCATTTTGTTCGTATTTAATCACCCAAATCCATTACATTTTGATATATATAATATTTTTCAAACTCTATATTAGCTATATTGTTTATTTGCGTATATATTTCATATATTTTGTTTGACTCGGGCATTCAATTACATATACTGTATAATCTGAACCTATCCAAACTTGCTATAGTGTGATATGAGCTATTTGTATTTATTGTGTCACTTAAGTCATGCTATGTACGCATAGCATAAATTACTGAAATATTGTCCCAAGTGAATATTGTGACAATCTATGTATATTTCAAATCTTGTATTTTACTCTCAAAATAAAGTTTTATCGGCTCAATGTGCAAGATAGCATAATAATAATTTTGTACGGTAATGACCTAGATTTAATAGGCTATCGTATGGAATTCAGAAATGTAATCATAAATAAAATTTTGTAATCAATAAAAAATAAAAAAATGTGAATGTTTTAATGAGTGCCCGTAGTTAAATGGAATAATTTAAAATTAATTTTGGGAAGTTAACAGTCTATGGATATTTTTAACTGGTGACATGGCGCCCAAGGGTAATTTCACTAAACGGACTTACTTCTAAAATAAATTTTGTCACCAGGCTAAATTCTTTTGTATGTAATTTGTTTTTTTTTTCAATGTGTATAAATTTTTCTTAGACCAAATAATGAGACGTGAATCGGATCAATAATTATAATGTAAATAAATATATATGTATGCTAATCTTAAAATAAGAAGAAACGAAATAAATATACCCGGATCTAGCGAATGTTTATATATATAAATAAAATTGCGTGCATTTAAAAATATATATGTTAGCGAAATAATTTGACAGATAGCATTTAAGAAATTTTCAATATATACGGGCAGTAATATATATATATATATGGATGTTAGCAGCAGATTTAAACATTAAATTTTGGCAGTAGTAAGAGGGCAGTAGTTGGGGTGTTAGTGATAAATGTAAAAGCAGCAATTAGGCCAACAGAACCGAGAGGGAGATAGCCGATTAGCCATTAATAAACTTTGAAATCAAACGTAATAATCATCACAGAGAGTCAAACAAAGAAAATATAATAACAATAATATTTTAACTATATTAGACTTAGAGAGTTCAACCGTAAAACAGTTTAAAAGTTTTTCTTCATCAGTGCTATACATTGTGTTTTAAAAGTACACCAATTCATTCAAAAAAATTTCTAAGAATAAAATAGTAAAAAAAAATCATCATCATCATCCAAGGCCATGGATAATATGGGGAACAACCACGATGATCAAGAACCAGACCCATCCGGATTTCTTGAATCTCCTCCAATAAGTATGAAACCTGTCCAGCAAACAAGCAAGGAAGATTCCAATCTGGAATATCTGGTGGAATTATATAAGAGAAGTGAAGAGAGGGCAAGAAAGCATGAAGAGGAAGCCCAAAGAAAAGAGGAGTATAAAATATTTACCAGGATGCTCCTTGACAAATTGGCACAAGTGAGAGAGGGACACAGGGCCCTCCAACGGAAACTGGAAGAATACTGCTCAGAAAATTGGAAAAAAATGAGCAAATGCTGAGAGCAAACTGAGCCAAAGTCAATATAATACCTGGACAATGAAGTCCTGATACCAAAAACAGAAGCTGATGATATGAACAGTATCAACGAGGCAGTGGACCTAAACCAAAGATGTCAGACCCCTAACAATGATCTACCATCTCATCAAGTGCACAGTAGTGGGATAGATATAACCCACAGGCCTTAATTCCAGACATTGGGTTCAAACCCAACTTGCAAAGATCATAACCATTAAAATATTTCGAGGAGAAATAGGAGAAAACCCCCACCCACACATGGATAGCCTGTGGGATTTCTTCCAATTTTATAAAATGGATCCGCATGAACAGACTGCCATTGCTAGCCATCATTTATATGGCTATGCAAAAGATTGGTGGGACATGTTGGCGAAAAAACTGAGCAACTTTGCAAATTATGGTAGCATGTTGTTAAAATATTATTGGAGTGAGGATCAGCAGAGCGGGATTCTAAATACCATTTGCCAGGAGAAGTACGGAGCAATCAAGGAAACACACACACAATTTTTCATTCACCAGGTCAATCGCCTTTGATCACTTAGCACGTTTGCATTTTGTGATACTCATATTATATGTACCATTCAACAGAATATGCCGTTACCGATACAACAGCTGATGGTGGGCAGCAGAATCAAAGAGGTGGAGGAAATGGCCGAATTCTTAACCACTCTGGATTTCAGTCCCTGGGCTAAAGAACTGCCAGACAAGGTAAAGAGACCTGATAATCCGAGACTGCAGTCATCAAATTATAAAGGAAGTTATTACCCACCAGACACAGGATTATAGTAGTTTTTTTTTTTTAAAAAAAATAGGGGGGAATGGACACATTACAGGATAAATGAGAAAGGAGATTGGATAAACCTATGTTAAACTTTTAAAATGTTAAATAAAAATTGTTGAATGGGGAAAATAATAGAAAATGTTCTCTAGATGATAGATTATTTTTTGATCCGGGTATATAATTCAGTTTCGTTCCATCATTATATTTATATAATGAATGTTATATGGGTTATCTTGTAATTTTTTTATGCAGGCTTCATAGGTGGGCACCTGTTGTAAGATCTGTTTTTTTTACAATTTTTTTTGTTCCATCACTGAGGGAATGTGAAACAGTAAGGTCTGCCTTGCAGATCTTCGTTTCACCATTTCTCACCTATTTCCTACCTTCATATCTTAGTTTGAACCCCAATCTATTGTAGGGTGTCTGCAATGCGCTTATATACCGAAAATTTTGCCCAATTTTAAACCACGAGTACCATGCTCATATTATATATATATATAAGTATAACTCATGCCCAAATAAATAAAATATTATGGATTATGTATATGTTCACATAATTTAGATTAATTTAAAAAGTAGGTTATATAAGTTGTAATTGCGCACGCACTATGATATGCATTTTAAAACTTATGTCAAAATTATAAATTGTTAGTTAAAATCATTTGTTTGAATCTATTTACAAAAGTATATTACAGTCGTAATATATTTTTGATTTATGATAAAATTCCTATTCATTGAGTAAATAGATTCAAATATTGCAATTTAAAAAGTAAGATAATTTTCTTTTGAATTTAATTATTTAATTATTATCTAAGAAAACAGCAGATGTCCACTTAATGTTTTCTTTTAATTAATAAAAGTTATTTTAATTAAATGTAGTTTGTAATTCGAATGTCGACAAGGAAATTAACAATAGAAATTAATTAAAATTTTGTTGAATTCCTTTAGACATTCGGATAGGTTTAATTACAGCTGATAAGTAAGCAAAGTCTGATATATTTTTGTAATGCTCCAGGGCAGTTCTATTGTTCAATTCCACTATAAAAAGAAGGGTTTTCTTTTGTTCTCCATTCTAGTGTTTTGCTAATGAAATGTTTCTAGTAATTTACTAATGAAAAGTGTCTAGTGAAAATATCCTAGTAAAATATTCTTCAAAATATATTTTCCTGAGATGTTAGCTACGTGCCTGCGAACTTAAATTTGAAGCCAAGTTTTCATCTCTAAATTAATTGACCATGTTTACCACACCTATTGCTAACCATGACATGACTGAGTAGAATGGCAAGAAGGCTATTCCCCTTTGGGAATGGCCAGCTGCTGCTCTAGACCATCGAAAGCTATCACATGAGGAACCCTGAAACTGCTGCTGCTGCCAAAAATATGAACAAGTCCTGATTTTGCTGCTGAATTGAATAAAACCTGCTGACCATCAATCTACCTGCAAATGCTTCTCCAGAGGTAACCCCAAATTAACCCAAGAGCTCTTGTGATTCCTAACTAACATGCTATAGCTATTTTAAATTGTTTTTCTTTTATTTCACTTGACTTATTATGTACTTCTTTAACGTGTTCAAATATAATCAACAGTTTTGCTCTCTATCCTTGGGTTAATATTTTCTATTTATTAATTTTTTTATTTTATTATGATAATGTGTCAGACTACTCTATGACCGAGTGAATTATTCCCTTTGTTGAAAGTAAGATGCCAGTATTAAGGCATATTTTAAATCTATAAATAATTCTCAATTTTATTATCTTGCAAACCACTTGTTGGAGGGCTATTCTAATCTTCTTTAATATTTACAATAATCAAATAGTTTAAAATCCACATTTTATTGATTTTAACCTAATATGAGAGTATGTGTGAGGTCAATGATTAAAATGTACCACAAATGCATGATTGCGTAAATAAATCTATACTTTCTTTTCAAACTGCAAGCATGCATTTTCCTATTTTTAAATACTGTATTCTACTTTAATTTCAAAGCTCATCATTGACGTTGAGAATATGCAGACCCTTTTAAATAAATTTCTGGGAATTTTATTGGGCATTTTTTTAATTCAAGTAAACCCATTTTGTATGTTGTATATACATTAGTCTAGTATTGCTGGTAAATGAATTGGTTGTTGAGACTGCTTTGTTTTCTTTCCAAGGATTTTAAACAGCCAAGTCCGCTCTCTTTTCATTTCCTGCATTTCCCAGGCAGAGTGTGTACTCAAATGTCACACCTGGGAATTAGTTGCAGTCGTCACCCAGTCGCTAAGTTTTGGCTGTCCATGGGTCCACATTCCTATGGGTCAGCGGCGAGATGCCCACCGTAGTCATTCCAAATATTCACTATTGTTTTATTTATATATTGATTTTACAAAGCATCCGTGATTTAAATGTATCACAACCTCCATCCTTTAATAAATTCATTATTAGCAATACCGACCTCCCATCTGCTTTAATTATTATTATAAAATAAATGCCTTGATCACATCCCCACTTTATCGTATAGTAAGCTTTTGTCCATGCTATTCTCAAAATCAATAAATATTATATAACCCATAATATCAAATATTTTATTAAACTTTTATAATTACTCAAAGCACCTTGCACATGTTCCCATCTCTTTAAACACATTATCGTAATATTATTAGCCTGAGGGATAGAATATATTTTCTTTAAAACATGTCTGCCCATCCTTGCATATGTATTAAATGGATTATGTCCTGTACATGTGGGGTTCAGATTGACCTTGGGTCAACATGGGTGTGACAATAATCTTGGCCTCAGGGTGGCCTTTGAGCATTCCATCATCAGATTTTTAATTGGATGGACGGTTGAAGAGTTGGAGTGTGGAGTGGATTGAAGCCGGTCCATTAAATTATGAGGATAGTCTATCTTAATATATATCTGAGCACTTATACTATATATGTGTGTAAAGATGATAGTCTGGAGCAACTGATGATTGCTGGTTTAGCATGAAATACGTATATTGGTGATTATTTATCTTTTCAGCATATATGTGTTTAGGTGTATCAGTGTTATTAGATAGAGTGGAGAGAGGTGGGTGGTGTGAAAGTCTGTGCTCATATACCCTATATTGAAACCTTTTTGTAATTTAATGGAATGGAATGCCAACAATTATTTAGTAAGCATCCCTGTCTCATATAAGCAGATAGTGGTATTATATATATATATATATATATAAGTAAATCTCTGAAATCATTTAAAACTAATTTTGATCTTTTATTTTATTGATTCCTATCACTGTCTCAGTCTATATATCTATTTTCTACATTTCTTTTGTATATTCATAGACATTAATTAGCAACCCAAACTTATCTTAGTATAGAGTCTCTTTGTTTCTCCCTGACCACCAGGCACCGCTAAAAGGTTATACTAGTAGTAGCATCAGACGCGTTATCACATAGGTGGCACTGTGAAATTTGGACTTTATAAGTATATCTAGTAGGAAACCCCTCCTAGAATGTTCAGTTTTGTGTTTGGGGTTTGAATTCTGCAGTGTGTTAGCGAGACAGACGATTCTGACCATTACACTTGCAATGGATTAAAACACAAGTAGACTATTTTGAATACTCAACAAGAAAAACAAATCATAAATAATACATTGTATATATTTATGTTTCAAAGCATACTTTATTGATTAAAAAACAATGATTACATAGGTAAGATTGGGCTTACACAGTAAGCATAAGTCTGTTCCTGTGTCTAAACAGTTCTGTTGGGCATAAGTTTGTTCACAGATATATAGGAGAGAAAAAGCTTTCTCTTGAGTTCTTTATGTTGTGTTTTTGCTACTCTTAAGGCATCAAAAGTTGCTTGAATTCAGCTTGTCTAATTTTTTTTAATATATACATTATGTTGATGGACTCCGTCATGTGTGTCCTGCTGGTTTTGGTGTATTGTGTGTTTTTTTTTTTTTTAGCTGTGTTATTCTGTATCTCTTTTACTGATTTTCAACTATAGTGCTGAGTTTAGTTTAAACAGTGACCAAGTTGCAGCAAAAATATCTGGTGGTGCTAGCATGTTATCTCTTTCTTTTATTTTTTCTAACTTGTGGTGGAAAGTGTTGAGGTTTTGTTTTGCATTGTAGTCGAAATTGAATTTACATCTGGTGTACCAATATGCATACAAGCTAAATGTCACTGCTCTTATTGTTGGGATTGCATTTTTGTTGTGTCTTTCTGATGGTAGTTATTTATCATTATTTGTCTTACCTTTTCCAAGCCCAGACAATCGTTTAGAAAATGATGTTGTGTTTCCTCTTCTTTTTGGCACAATCTGCACAGTGGTCTATTTTCATAAAGAACCTTTTAAAATAGATGAAGTGTGATGTAGGCAAGGCATTCAGATTTACTTTGACTATGAAGTCGAAGAATTTAGGCTCCATGTACCAATTTTTATATTTTTTTAGGAGCTGTGCATTGTTTATTTCAAGGACCATTTTGTTGTTGATATCTTGTTGTATCTGCTCTATTAGGCTATGTATATGCCAGTATGTGTATTTAATTGGGTTAGACAGCGTTATTTTGCCCCTTTGATTTCTTATCCTGTCTAAAAGTGTGTATATTTATATCAGTTATTTTTAGAATAAAATATATTATGTAGTCTATTATATTCTATTCACTTTTATCTCTATCTTTTTTTTACTCACATATATTTTTTAATTCTATTTTAAATTGTTTCGATCCATTATTTTACGAATCGTTTTTTTTTTAACTTGGTTAAAAACAGCTAAATTTGAAAAAAAAATTCAAGATTTTTATTTTTAAGATTGTCTGACAAAGGATTTTTTATATACATAAAAAAGATATCTTTAATATTTTCTATTGTTGGAAAAAGAAAAAATAAAAAACATAAAATTTATTAAAAATGAAAATATAATGGATTTTCTTCCCAAGATTTTTGTAAGTTTAAAGCAAGGATAAAAATAATCGTAAAAAAGAATTTTTTTTTCCGTTTTTGTTTTTAGCTTTTAAATTATCAAAATAAAACAACAACAACAACAATAATGTTTGTTTTCTTTTTATATACTAATTACTTAAATACAATTTTATATTTTTCTTGTTTTTGTGTTTGTACCTATTCATTCGTAAATTTCTTAGTCATTACTGCTAAAAATTATATTCATTATATATAAAAATAATGTTGAATTTAAAATTTTACTATCTGAAGATAATAAAATAAACAATGGCAAAAAAGAATTGAAAATTATTGTCTGTGATAAAACATACTGATAAGCAAAAACTGATGAAAAAATAACAAATAATCTACATTTTCCAAAAAAAATGTTGAAATAGTGATAGAAAACATAAAAAATTGAAAGAAAAAAAACAATATTAAAAATTCAAAACAAAAATAAGCATCATAAATTATAGTGCCCAAAATTTGGAATGTTGGCTGATATCACTTAAAGTTTGTGCTATAAATATTTTGTGGAGCATTAGTATATCGTTTGGGTGAATATTGTGGTCCTAAATGATGGCAGATTGCCGATATTTAACCTCTATATAGTAAATTAAATGTTACCATGCAAAATAGTCTTTATACTTATAAGTTGCCTCATAATAAGTATATGGAATGTTATTAAGCTCAGACTTACTATTACTAATTTAGCAAGACATAATTTCACTGGTACTTTGGTATTAGTTCTGCTATGATGTATTAATCCAATGATGTATTACTCTAAGTTTGTGGTGTTTAAGATAATGTCTCCAAGTAATGTGTTGTCAAACTTAATTGATAAAATTTGTATGTAGATAGTATGAAGGGGTTATTTTAAACATATTGCAAACTTAAAATAATATGTCATCAGGTGTAATATATTATAGCATGTACAGTATAAAAAATAATGGCAACATATATTAATTATGGAAAAACAGGCAAAAAACATTAAAAAATTAAATAAACAAGTACTTATGACTTGTGTATTTATTAGACAACACTACTTGTCACTGAAAACATTCTTCCCTCTTCTTGCATACTTCAGCACTTTGTGCCATCATAAAACATATGTTCAATCTAAAAAAAAACCAAAATGGAAAACTGTAACTTTAAGATAGTGAAGTGTAACTTTAAGGTAATATTTTAAAAATTATTTCAAAAGAAAAACAAATATTTCTGTTAAAAAAAAATATTTAAGATTTTAAAATGTTTAGCAAAAATAAATAAAATATAACATTTGCATATAAATATATTTTTAAATTAAAAAAAATTACTTACAAATGATGAGAGTCATTGTGGCATGCTGAACATTGCAATGTGTTCTAGAATGGAAAGGACAATGTAATATTGCAAAATCTTGTAGTCAGCATGTTTCTTATAATCTTACATGTTACCACATACATATCTTAATCATTGATATGAATTAGTCATGCCAGTATTTTGCTTGCCATGACATCATTAACTTAAACTTTGAATAAATATTACCAGATAAAAATTTCATCAGAGTAATACATCATAGCCAGACTAATACCAAAGTACCGTTCCACTTTACATTATCATGAGAAATAGTGTGATAAAAACAGACTGTTTACAAGACCCAAATAACCTTTTCCCAAACAGCAGTGTCTAATTGGATGTCATGTTTCTAGATGTTATTGGAGAATGAGCAACAGGTTCAGATTCCATGATTATTATACTCATCTATTTCATAAATGGAATTTAGCTTCTCTGACCTCTATAAATTGTGTTTTATTACAAACCATAGAGTATATAATTATTATGATTTAACATAATGGCTAGAACTAGAGAACTATATGCAGCACATAGTGAATCTATCTCTGAGAGTTTCTACAGCCTCCTTTAAGTTCATTAAGATTTAAGCTGTCTAAAATAATCCATCCACTAAATACATAAATAATAATAATAAATCTGAATTCATGAATATTTTATCACCACAAATGATTATTGAGCATTGAACAAGTGAATAAATCCAATTGTTTTAATGAAACAATAATTCAATTTATGCATGATTTATTGTTCTGAACTGTTTACAATTTTGAGAAGATATATATACTTTCTGGAGGAAAATAGTCTTGCTATGTTAACGAAATATTTGTGTCAAGTTTACTACTAAAACCTCTATGGTTTTTTTCATATGTCAAATGCATTGACCGGGACGCGAACCGAGGCCAGCTGCTTGGAAGGCAGCTATGCTAACCATTAAGCCACCAATGCTTGACAAAACCTCTATAGTTCTAATTAATACATAATTTAGACACTAAAAATAGAAGTGGAGGTAATTTATAATAAAAAGATAATTTTAAAATAATATTATTAAACAACAGTAAGGTCCTTTTTTTTTTTTCCAAAAAAAAAAACTTTTTCCAAAATGTTACAGAATCACTATTGTTCTAAATGTCATGGCATTCGAGATTTTTGTGGTGGTATATAAGAAATTGAACTTGTTGGGATACTTTAATCAGACATTCTGTTTGACACAGGTAAAATTAATTAACACTAAGTGTGAATTTATCCTACCATATTTGATTTTCAGTATAGCATTTATATTTGAATGTACTTTTTATATAGCTTCTCTGTTAAAAGGTTTTAAAATGTATATGCTTGCAGATTAATCTTCATTTTTAAATGTAAAATTAAAAACTGTTCTATTACGAGCTGTTAAAATTGTACTTTATTTTACATTATTCTGAATTTCATAATACTTAAGATCTTTGTGACATTATGGAGAGAAGTTGACTTTTGATGCTCTATTCAGATTTTGTATTTGCCACAGGACTGCTGAGATTAGGTGATGTTTCATATTTTTATGTTTGAATATGAATTTTAATAGCAATCTATTTCTTCCAATGTCACTATGTTAATGCCAAGTAGGATCAGCTTTAATAATTAGTATATGCCAAATGGCAGAACTTAAATTATTATTTTGTGCCAGCCTATCCAATATTCCCAGAGCTAATGGCTTTCATCCTTGGATTTAATATACTTTTTGCTAGCAACCATTTTCCACTATTTTGTTAACAATTAAGCTACAAGCTCAAATTTAAAAAGCCTATATTTTTTCAATCCAAGACAACTTCATTACATGTTAGATAAATTTGAATCCAATTCAGTTTCTATATATTATTGTAATCTCAGTTTTTTAATAACCTTAGAAGCTTTTGTTTTGTGTCCAGAATTAATGTTACACCAACAAAATATCACATGATCTTTGCACATATTTTTTAATAATTAATATTTGAGTAGAAATTTTTTTCCAAACTTGATACTTTTATGCAATCGAATGTACACTTTAATAATCATTACATGCAATAGATGTCAAATGCCTAATAAATCTATATCCAATGCAGTCCTATATTTGATTTTTATCAGGGAGATGCTTTTAGATTTTTGAACAGTACATTTGGCAATGTATTTTTCCTCTAACAATAACTTTTTACCATTTTATATTATCAAACTCCTAGCCCAAGTGCATTGTTCAAAAATCCTAAACCATAAGCTAGAAATTAATCTGAGGATATTTGTTAGGACAGAACTTGATAAAAGACTTATGGAGGGCTAGCATCAGGTATGTATTCATTATTAAAGATCACACTAGATGGCATAAATGTAGTGAGATTGGAAGAAGATTGCTACTAGATTGTTAATAGAAAGCAAAATATGAGAAGAAAAAATCACATGATGTTTACTGGGTCATGTGATGTTTTATTGGATTAACATCAGTTTTATCCAAAAATAAGATACCTGGAATTATTAAAAAACAGGTTATAATATATAGAACAGAATTGGATTTAGATCTATATAACTATGCAAGCAAGTTAGCTTTGACTGAAATAATTTACAACTTTTTCAATTTGGGCTGGTAGCTTGATAGAATTTAAAAAATGAAAGGTTTACTAGACTAACATCTAAAGAGTCAAGTACACTGTTACAAATCCTAAATCTCCTACTGACAAAAACCATAAGCTAGAAAATTGTCATGAGAAATATTACTGAATGGGCCTGTACTGGATACCAACTTTATTAAATACTAGCGTTAGACTTTTGTTGATTACTAAAGCTTAAAGTATTGAGATTGGAAGAAAATTACTACTAGATTGTTAATAGATAGCAAAATATGTAAACAAAAATCAGGTGGTGTTTGATGAGTCATGTGTAGGGTCACTGGTTTAACGGGAATTTTCATAGTAATTTAATATATATCTTCTTTGTATTTATTTAATATTAATTGGCAAGGCAGAGCACATTATCAAACTCATTTTTAAATAATTTTAATTTAGAATAAACATTTAAATATATAAATGTGAATTAATTAAATGCCATATAAATATGTAGTTTATTATTAATAAAAATTTACATTCTTTTATACACAATGTCACATGATCACTATTCTTTAGGCTTATCCAAGCTGTTTTTCACACAGGCAAAACTCTCCATATAGTAACACTACTCAGTGCAAGCCAGAGTAATCAGTGGATGCATGAAGGTTTGTGCATAAAATCCCTATCTAGTGCCTATTCGTTTAATAACCCCAGATTAGTTTCTAGCTTGTGGCTTTCATCAGTGAGGAGCTTTGGATCTGAGAATTTTAGGATCTAATGCAATCCTCCAGCAGCCACCTTTTATCTTATTAACTAACTATAAAGTTTTGAGTCCAAAATGGAAACATGTTTTTAATTCAAGCATTGCATCTACATTTTAGGATCTAATGCAATCCTCCAGCAGCCACCTTTTATCTTATTAACTAACTATAAAGTTTTGAGTCCAAAATGGAAACACAATAATGTTTTTAATTCAATCTCATTAGCTTATTCTGAGTCTAAATAAATAAAAATTGAGTTGCTATGTTTGAGATGATCTCAAGCTGTTGGTGTTGCCAGCCTTGATTGGCAATAATGTATCCAGCATAGCCAAGCTGATTTTTTATTAAACACCATGTAAATAAAAATTTCTGTACATTTATACAGAATGTATAAGAAAAATGATAATATATATGTATATGCACTAAATTTAATGAGCCATATGGAATAAGGATAACATTCCTGTCTTACATTTTTATGACTGGATTAGAATCTGAGCTAAGTAAAATTCTTTCCAAGTCATACCTGGCCCATAGTCAGTCCCCATAATTATTCAATAATGGTCAATACATGGGTATTAGCTAAGATAAAGGGTAAAACAGTAATGGAAGTCATCTCAAGCTTTTGCCATCTGGCTGTTTGGTAAGTGTAATGGCTACTGCTTTTTCTTCACTATTCTGTTATGAGAAACTCTTTAAGCAGTATTGTTCTAATGTAGGACATTTACTAAAAGATTGGTATATGTTTCTTTTACTATTTCTTTAAATCCGGGGAGTGGGGATATGACATGCTACTATGATAATTAACAAATCAGATTACCAATGGATCATTTGTGTAAACATGGAACTAATGCTTATTTTCTTGTATCAAATGCCAAGATATAAGATTGGCGTGGATACAAGAAAGTGGGCATTATTTTGAAGCTTAGTTAAATGATGATTTAGGAATAAAACTTGTGTATTATCATAGTAATGTTTTTGGACTTGGTTACTGGCATTGATGGTGGAAACTGGACGTCTTTTGCAAGTTTAGTTAAATAATTATTTAGGAATTTGACTTATGAATGTTCACAATAATATTTTTACTGTGGTTGTTCCATGAATAGGCTTTTACTATCAATGTTAAATATTTGATAAGCTCTGATTTATATACAGATTTATTAAAATCATTTCTTATTTGATTATACTTTAATTCTGCCTATAGTACAAATTTCTTTCACAAAGCCACATCATTTTACTATGATATAAATGCTTGTGTTTAAACAATTAATGAAAGTATGATATGGTGTAGTGATATGGCTACTCTTTTATTGAAATCAACAATCTCACAGCTAATATGTCCAAGAAAAACCTGTTAACCACTTTCCCTTCCCTAAGTCTTTCCCATATTCTTCTCTATCCTGCTCTATCTCATTTCTACAACATTATCTTTGTCCACTCCATGTCCTTGTATCTAAATCCCTCTCATCTTTTTCCAACCCCAGCATAAAAACCAATAATCCACTTTCTGTATAATCACTTGGTCCATATTTATTCTCCTACAGTGTTATTATTTGTACTCTTTCTACGTGTAAGCATTTACATTCTTTTAGCAAATGCGTAATATTTTCCATACCTTCCTTACCTAACCTGCAGACCAAGTCATCCACATTTCTCCATTTATGTGTATATTCCCCTCTTGCTAGCGATCCTGTTCGAGCCTTAAATAGTAAACTACTTTCCCTACTATTATCATAAATTAACTCACATTTAATATTCTGTTTAGTTCTGTATATACTTAAGCTCTTTTTACTCTCCATACTAGTTCTCCATCTCCTTATATTTTATTAATACATCTACTTATGCCAGTCTTTGCCACTATATCATTCAACAATCCTCCTAACACAATTATTCCACACTTTGTATAAGTATACTGACATAAATATGATGTCATTAAAGCGACCTCTGACAACTAAATGTAATACTATCTTTGTTCGTAATATATACACATCGTGTGTTTTATTTTACTCTCGTAATCAATTTGTTACATGATTGATTCATATGCAGAAGTGTTGGTATAAATTAGACGAGTTCCTAAAATATGTGCTTGCATATGAATATAAACGAAATAACAGACACAAAGGTTTGTTTTCTGCAGAACTAACAATTACAGTATTGTAGAATTTGCAGGGGAAAAAATCATTACAGTTGCCTAGATATAGTCGAGATATAAATTTGTTTTTTATCATTCACAGCTTTAAATCAGGATCAATAAAATGGCCTAGATATTATAATACAAAAAGGATTTTCTCACCAGTACTTTAGATCGAATGAAATTATTTATAAATACTTAAATAATTTGGTTTTTTTAAAGGACATTTTATTTTAATAAATTTCAAAAGAAGTACAAAAACGTGTTTGTTTATATAAATACCGGAAAGATTAACTTTTTAAAAGCAGTTAATATTTCAATGCGCTGGCGCTTTTATCCAACTGCGTAAAATAATCCTACGCGTACACTATCTCAGATATTATCCCCTCAGTAAGATGCGAGATAGAATACACAAATAATCATTTTATATGCGACTGTGTTGTATGATAAAGAAGCTCAATGATTTTAAGAAAGTTTGTTCACGTGCTTACATATAGTTTGAAACACATTATTCATTAATATGTAGCATTGAATAGCTTCGGGCAGTGTAGAGCGCAGATTCTGGATCTTAATATATATATGGAATATGCTTGATCTATCTTTTCTGGTGCTTCCTTTTTCTTAAGCACTTGAACAACACGGTTTTTGATAATTGAATTTATGAGTGGGTGGATGGGTTGGTGGGTAGGTAGGGTAGGTAGGTAGGTAGGTAGGTAGGTAAGTAGGTAGGTAGGTAAGTAAGTAGGTAGGTAGGTGAGTAGGTAGG
The DNA here is from genome assembly GCA_028023455.1 of Epiperipatus broadwayi. Taxonomy (NCBI): domain Eukaryota; kingdom Metazoa; phylum Onychophora; class Udeonychophora; order Euonychophora; family Peripatidae; genus Epiperipatus; species Epiperipatus broadwayi. The sequence continues at coordinate 502,518 of JAQFVV010000050.1, read as the reverse complement.
TAGGTAGATAGGTAAGCAGGCAGGCATGCAGACAGGCAGGCTGGTGGGCCAGTCGCTAAGTAGACAGACTTATCGATCGATCCATCCATTGATAGATACATAGAAAGGTAAGTAGATAGAGAGACAGCCAAATACATATATGGGTAGATATACAAATAGATAGATTATATAGATAGGTAAATAAATAGATAGATAGAAAGATATGCCACTATACAAATAAATATATAGGTAGATATACAGATAGATAAATAGGTAGGTAGGTAGGTAGGTAGATAATGAAATGGAAAGACATATAACTGGATAAATAGAGATAGATAGATAAATGAATGGATAGGTGGTTGGATTGATGCATGGATAGATACATAGAAAGGTAGGTAGACAAACAGACAGACAAACAAGTAAATAGATATGTAAATAGATAGATAAACGATAAGTAGACAGACAGCCAAATAAATTAGATAAATAGGTAGTTAGTAGTTAGATAGATATACAGATAGATAATTAAATGGTAAAGACACATAACTAGATAGATATGTAAAGATAAATCTGGATAGATAGATGAATGAATAAATAGACAGAAAGATAGATAGACAGACATACAAATAAATACAGAAAGATGGATAGATATATAGTAGATGGATAGATAGACACATAAGAAAACAGATAGATAGGCAGACAAATAGACAAATAAATAGGTAGATATATAGATAGATAAGTAGATGAACAGATGCATGTATAGGTAGATAGAAAGATAGTTAAACCGACAGACAAATAAATATACAGATAGATGGGTAGGTAGCTAGATAGGTAGATAAATTAATATGTGGGCAGGTAAGTTGATGGATACACAAACAAATAGGAAAAAAGATAGATAGGCAGACAGATAGACAAATAAATAGGTAGTCAATGAGAAGCTTTATACAAGCTAATAAGCTTGGATTATATAAGCTAATGAGCTTGGATTGAAAATATTATTGTGTTTTCAATTTTAGATTCATAATTTTGTAGTTAAGTAGAGGTAAAAGTTGGCTGCTGGAGGGTTGCTTTAGATCCTAAGATCTATGTGCAGTGCTCTCAGATCCAAAGCTCCTCACTGACAAAAGCCACAAGCTAGAAACTAGTCTGGGAATATTGGATGAGTAGGTACTAAATAGGGATTTTATGCACAAGCCTTCTGGAATCTATTGATTACTCTAGCTTGCACTGAGTGGCACTACTGTATGAAGAGTTTTGCTTGCTTTAATAACAGTTATGAACAAGCATAAGAAATGGTCATCATGTGATGTTTAGTAGTTTAACACCAATCCTGCCTAATCTTATAGTAGTGGTGACTATAGTTATTAAATAACCAAAGACACTAAAATGTATGGGTACTGAACTGAGTACAGGCCTATATGACTATGTAAGCTAATGAGCTTGGATTGAAAATATTATTGTTTTCAATTTTAGACTGATAGTTTTGTAGTAAGAAGTGAGAAAAGGTGGCTGCTGGATGGTTACATTAGATCCTAAGATCTAGGTGCAGTGCTCTTACATCCAAAGCTTCTCACTGATGAAAGCCACAAGCTAGAAACTAATCCAGGGATGTTGGATGAGTAGATAAGGCACTACATAGGCGTTTTATGCACAAGCCTTCTGCTATCCATTGATTACTCGGGTTTGCACTGACTGGCATTACTGTATGGAGAGTTTTGTCTGTCTATATTGTCTATACTAAACTTAATGTAATTAGAAGGAAGTTGAATTCAGACTTTCAAGTACCCTACTGTTATGCATTCCATCTTATATAACTGATACACATGACTACATGACTACATTCACATCCACATGTATATAGTCATGTGTATTGGTTGTATAAAATGGAGTGCATAGCAGTAGGAAGCTTGAAAGTCTGAGTTCAATTCTCTTTTAATTTTAACTAAATTGGTAACACCATAATTGAAGCAATAAAAAAATCATTAAGATGCCATATAATTTTATTCGTGTAATCTTAAATTAAACTATATAAAATCAAAGACAAAGAAGTGAATCTTTTTGTAATCTACATCTACTATGTGCAGTTGATTATATATTTTTACCAAATTAAATTTCTTATACAATAATTTTAGTGTTTTGAAGGCAGTCTACTAAGGTTATTGATTTACTGATTAATATTCATAAAATATCAGAAGCTTTATTACCAATGGGGAGAGGAAAAACTCAATGACTTTTGTTAATAATTTTCCGATTAATAACATAATTAAATTTATATATCTTAGTGTATTTTTAGATGTATAGACTGATTAGTTCAGACAAGCTTCATCGTTTGCTGATATACTTGGGAAGAAAAAGATCGGTGTTTCATCATAGCATTTTATTCCAACTTATAAGTATGCTCTTGTTATTGCCTACCATATTCTAATTATGGACATTATATTAATATAGCCTAAACGTATTGGAAAAAATTAAAGTGGTCTTCAACCTTTTCACACCTGCGGACCGGTAAAAATAAGGATAAGGTTCTGTGGACCAGTAAAAATAACGATAAGATTTCACAGACCGGCAGAAGTCTATAGATAAATTTTCTTAAAGATAAGCATAATTGTTATAACAATGTTAAATATATAAGATAAAGTTATATATATATATATATGGAGTTTATATAATAAAAAACTTTTTTTAAATTTTTTTTAGAAAAGTAATAAAAAATTTAATTCTACCCCCCCCCCCCCATAAACATCTGTGATAACTAGAAAAACAAATTAATTTATGAATGATTGATTAGATTTTGTTTTCGTTCTGTTTTCTTTTTTTTTTTAATTGGGTAAAAATGAGATGAAAAAATAAATAAAAATTGGCTATATTAATTAAAAGTTTAAACTCTTATTATTTATTATTACAAACTTTTTACTGCCCGTTTAGCACTTGGACCTGCAGAAAAGTTCCGCGGCCCAGTGCCGGGCCATGGACCAAGGGTTGAAGAACACTGATTTAGAGATACTTTCCAATATTCTGAAAAGAATATGTTCTTTATTTGCCAATGGTGATGTGCTTTACTATATTATAGTAATGGTATATCTTTGAGGGATTGGACATGTTGTGCAAAACAAATAGTAATAAATCTTTTTAACAAAGAGATATGAATTTGTTCTGTTAAAAAAATAATAATAATTGAATGTTTTATAATTTCTTGAGCATTCATAAAAAAATTCAGGCACTTAAACATGACTGGGATAGGCTTTACTCCATGAATCATGAGATTCAGCCATACTACCCTACTATTAATACATCAAAACATTCAAAACTTTGTCAATTTCTAGTATAATAATACATGGCTACAGCCTGCTATCATCACTGCATGAGTGGTTGCTTTCTCCATGGTGGTTTTAGATGACTTCTTTCAGACTCTGATTTAAGAGGCACATTTGAAAGAATGTTTTCTCTTAGTAAAGGTGAATAGAAATCATCACTACTCTCACTAGATCATTGAGCAATGTTAGTGGTGAAAATCCTGAGTGTTAAATCATTCCTATTGGACTTTCTTTTAATTTTATAAACTCATCTAAACATGTTTTTGAATTATTAATAAATTTTATCAACATTAGATGCTGATATTAATCTTTTACAATGAGTTAATGTTGAAAAAAAAAATGGTTGGAACATATTGTGGTATAGTAATTTTCATAATATTAAAACATCAGAATTTATATCTTACATATTAGATATAGAAAATTCTATTGCATCATTTATAAATAAAGGATGATTTATAATAGTTGTCAACAAACCCATGCTGACATAAAGAAGAGATTCCATTGTCACTTTTTGAACAAAATTACTAGCTACAAGTCCTATACTAAAGTCATAATGGAGGATATTACTTCAAATATACTCTTTAAATACTAAATTAATCACATCCTTTGGAAGGGATGTTGATAACTATAGATCCATAGTGAAAAGATGTGAATTAGTGTAAAACCATATTAGAAAGGTGTGTATTAGTCAAGCATTGGTGGTTGAGAGGTCAGTGACAGCTGCTTTACAAGCAGTTGTCCCGGGATAGTGGGTTTGCTTCCCGGCTGATGCTATGACACATGGGAAAAAGGTGTGTATTAATGTAGGTAGTTACAACTACACAAGGTATTGGATTCTTTCAAGTGGTAAATTTTTCTGCAGAACCTAAAAGATTACTTCATGAAATTTTTAATAAACTGGCTAAAGAAAATGCATTTAGGTATGTGGAGAATTAAATATTCTCGTGTTTCTGTTTTTATAATTTCTATTGTTTGTATTATCCATTATGAATTGGAATGAGTTAACAATTACAATACCTTGGTCAGAGTATTACTACAGATTGAAATATAATGAATAAAATTAATTATAGTATTAAACTGGGTTGAAGTGCTTTTGGTACAAATAATATTCAAAGGAAATATGCCTATATGTTTGAAAAGGAAGGTTTTTAATAAATGTGTTTATCAATTAGATCTGAAACTCGGACACTTAACAAAAGAGCAATGTAGAGACTTCAGACCACTCAATAAAGTGTGGAAAGATGCATATTATGACTAGTAAGAAGTGAGTGGAAATGAAATACATGGGCAAGAGAACAAACAGGTATTAGTGACATCATTGAAAGAATTCAAAGACTGAAGTGGAATTGGGCTGTACATATTACTAGAAGACTTGATAATAGATGGAGCTTTACAATTTTAAACTGGATTTCAAGATATGGTAAAAGACCTAGAAAGAGACCACATGTGAGATGATTGGATGAAATAAGAAATTGTGCTGGGGTGCTTTGGAGAAACAGCAAGTCTAGAGATCGGAGAATATGTATTAAACTTGGAGAAATCTTCATCCTGCAGTGGATCCATAATAGTTGAAAACCGATGATGATGATGACATTATGTATTTGTTGATTTCTCAAATTAAATCATAACATTGCTTAATTATGCAGATACATTAGTTAGAAAAATCAAATTAGCAATAAAAATTATAGAAAGTGAAAATTTAATTAACGACAAATCACAGCTCGTGAAATTGCGCAAATCGATGTCAGTTGAATTGAGTAATTGTCGGAATATTTTCGTTTTTGAACAAAGCTGAGTAAACAGTTTAGACAAGTGTGAAATAAATAACAACACTAACAATAAAAATCTTAATCGTGTAACTGAGGTTCACTCCTTTTAAAAAGTTTTACTTTGCGAACTAGCAGGTAAAATAAATGATTACGGCAAGGGGGGGGGGGTAGAAAACTGCCTGAAGATAGGTTGTCTGCATCCCACTGAGATAAATTATTACCTTTAGTTGAGTTAGCTTTTGAAAAATATGTTTTATAAAAATAACCTGCTTTGTTTTTGAAAGATGAACTAGCGCTAAGTCAATAACGTAGTTAAAAACATTATCATCGACAATGTTCAATTACAGGCGCGTCTAACCTTAATAAAGGCATTAAAAAGCCTTCGGTTGTCACAACCGCCTTTTCTATTTTGATAAAAAAAACAATTGCATTTCAAACCATTAACGTAAATGATCACAGTAAAATAACGATATTACAGAGCAACAGCAAAATATACAGTATGCAGAGGCGAGAGTTTGGACATTTCAGTAAAGGTTTCAGTAAGTACAAAACACGTATGCCCTTCATGTTTATATTGTCTAATTGTAATTCTCAATTTATACATAGAATGCATTTTAACTAGGTAAATGGTTCATTAAATTAATTTCATGATCTAGCTTTGAACATTAAAATATTGAATTAAAGAGATGACAAACATCGATAAATTACCGCCAATAATGTTAAAACGTCAGAATTTCAGGTTACCTTCAAGTAATGAACTCAACATATGAATAATATGTTCATAATACCACACATTTCTTTAAAATCATACGAATAAAGGTGAAACAAAATACAAATGACCCCCTAGTTGCATTGTGTGTGTATTTATTTTTTTAAAAAAAAATCAGTTATATTAATATTTAACTGAGATTTAAAGTTTGTAATTGGTAGGCAATCTCTAGTTTGTAAGTAATTAATGATAATCGTTACTGTGTTTATATGAGGTGGCTAATGTCAAAGTTGTGGGAGGAATGAATTTGACACCTGTAAATCAAAATTTAACATATAGATAATAGCTTTTAATTTTTAGTTTGTTAATAAGTACTAATTCTTTAGTAGAATATTATGTTGTCCAACAAAAATACATTTCCATCAATAAGATATTTTGTAAACTGCTGATCATGTATTCAAATTGTACAACTCACTAGAAGATATTTAATATATAATGTAGCTGACCAATAACAATGATATCATAAACAAATAGTCAATGTCATAAATAGTCAGAGTGAGCACATTTGAGTGCTCATGGTAGGGTTTGGTAGATGGTTATGAAAATGATATGTATTTGAGAAGCAACAGTCTAGGGCTACCATTTCACGTTCAGAGCAGTACTTTATGATCTGGAATTGCATTTGTAGTAATATACGTTGTTCACTATTTGTAAGAATGCAACCAGGCAAGTGCAACTTGGAGCAGAAAACTGCTAATAGCCATTAATATTGAATCATTTATGAGGTAAACTGATTAAGATTGGAAGTGCTTGGTTTTATTAGAAGGAATCATGTCAGATCTTTGTGATTCTGATTATTACTGCCAATGACTAAATATCTATCATTTTATTTACTGTAATGAATGATGAATTATGTTAGCTGCTGTAAATTCAACTATAAATAGATACATTAGATGTTCGGCATTACTTTATTTGTATTTCATTTAATTATCAGCCAGAAAACATTACTTTCTAGCTTCAAAACATATGTGCACAGTAGGCTTGCAATGATAAGAAGTAAAAAAAGATTTACAAATTGAACTACAGCTGAAAATATACTAGTTCATCAACTATAACAGCAATCAATAAGTATAACATAATTGTTAAACCATTAAGCATCACATGATCACAGGTGGCAATACTGTATGGAGAGTTTTGCTCTGTTTATAACATAATTGCTTTTTAACATCTTTTTAGCATAATTTCTTCTATCAATATCTAGGGTACATCGCAAACTTTAATTGGCCAGTTAGGTCATTTGTAAATAGACAAAAATGTCTTCACCACACACATCTGAAACCTGTAAGTAAAGATATTTAAAAAGATAATTGACCACCAAGCTGCATTTCAAGTTGAAGCAGCACTTTTCATTTGACTCAGATCATAACCTTTTGCATGTCTCCATTATCTTTGTCCAATATTTATCCATATCAAATTATTATAATTTGCTCTGCAAATGTTTAAATTTATTGCACTCACACATTTGATATTATTTTCTCTAGATAAATATTTTACTGCAAATCATTTATAAAAATAAAGATTTTCATATCATTTTTAGCCCAGAAATCAACTTCAAACTTACTTAAGGATTAATGTTTTTATTCTTTTTAAATACAGCCCTATTTCATCTCCACTTCTCTCATGTATAATATTTTACATATATCCAGAACTTCAACTTTACCAAAGTAAATTGAAAATAGTCATCTGGAAGGCAAATGACTTCCTTTCTGAATAAACCAGAAATCTTAATTAGGCCCAGATCACAACATTTCACATGTTTTCATTATCCTTGTTTAATCTCTGTCAAATCACTACAATTTATTTTGGAAGTATTGATACATTTGATAGCATCCTCTTTAAATATTTCAATAACTGTTATTAATTATTAGAAATATATTAAATATATGAGAAAAGTCATTAAATATCCTTTCCAATTGCATTTTTGTCAGGACCAACATTATTTATTTGGTCCAGATCATAACTTTCCACATATCTTCAATATCCTGCCTTGTTTAATGTTTACCAATAGCAAATTATTGCAGTTTAATCTACCCTTTGTCAAATTTCTTGCATTAATATATTTAGTGACATTTTTTTAAAAATAAATACTTTAACTGTTGTCACTAACCATTTATTATTTTAGATTTTCTAAAAGCACTGCACAAAGATGAAATAAAGAGGATAGTGCTTAGAGAAAGTCAGACAACTGATGTTGAATAATTATAGGAAAAGTGAAACCACAATAGAATAAATGCTAAAAGCATTCAAAGAAAACAAAATACCAATAATATGTGCAGCAATTTTTAGTATATATGGTTTATATTGTACCAGATGTGCTTTCACTTTAGTAAACAATCCAAGAAGACACCCTAACACATATCACAACAAACTAGAAAAACTTAAGGAAAGGGACAATCGTCTTGCACCACTGGACATTTTTGCTGCCACTTGTTCTCTCTTTTTAAAATAGGAGCAGCATTATAATGGATAGACAAAATACAACCTCAGGAAAATGGAAAGCCGAAATGAACCCACAATAAGAACTGAAACATCTAAAACTACAGGATTTACAAAAGACTCTAATGGTTAAGAACAAGAAAGGGTTTTTTTTGTAAGATGTATCCTATTATATTATGTTTGATACAATGTATTACCTGATATAATGTAAACATTTTTGCCTAATAAAGTTTGCCTTGAAACGTAAAAATGCAAATTAATTGTACTTAAGAAAAATAGATATGTTAACCTTTAATAAAAATATTTTATTGATTATAATAATACTTTATATGTTTAGCCTTTCTTTTTATTTTTATAATTAAGAATTCATTGCCCTAACATTCAGCGCATGCCCCCATAGATTAGCTAGTCCTGATGTACACTATATAGGTATAACAACATAATAAAATGTTGCTAAAATATTTCTGTGTTAAATAATACATCATCATCATCAATGCAATCATCCTCATCATCAATCATTATTAATCCACTGCAGTCAGACAAAGAATTTCCCCATGACTGGGAAAAAAATGGGAGCTTTCTGCTATAAAAAAAAAATGGGACCATAAATACTGCCCAAATCAACAGATTTTTGGCACAGTCAGACAAAGAATGTCCCCATGGCTGGGGGGAAATGGGAGCTTTCCACACAGCTGTAAAAAAAGGGAGCATAAATACTTCCCAAGTCAACAGATTTTTGGTGCAGTCAGACAAAGAATTTTTTCTCTACAGCTGGAAAAAAAATGGGAGCATAAATATGTGATTGCACACTTATATAGACACTCATTAAGTTACAAATCAGTAATTATTAAGTCACACATAAATACTGTTCAAACCAATAGTTTCTTGGTCCAGTACAACTAAAGAATTTTTCCCCATGGCTGTAAAAACCCTTACATCTTCCCAAGCTAATTGAGTTGGATGCAGTTATATTCCACTCTCCCCCCCCCCACATGACTGGGAAAATAAAAATTAAAATACGCGAATATGCAATTATTGACATTCTTCGGGTTTACTAAACAGTGATTGTTAAAATCACTTATTTCTGGAAAAACAAAAAATAAAATAAGCGAATACACAAGTTTAGATATTTGTCATATTTATTTTAAGGGGATAATTAAATATCTCATTGTAGCCTGAATAAAAACCAGATTCGGGATATTGAGAAAATGTTTTTTCCCAAGATGGTTAAATAAATTGATCGCAAACATGATCGGTGGTTTATAAACCAATCAAAATTGGTCATTGTAAAAAAGACAGAAGCTCTCTCTAGTATGGTTACTCACAATAAATACAAAATAAAATATTTTTCTCACATTATACCAGAGAAAATAAACAGTAGCTAAGCTGGATGTATAGGGGATGCACTAAATGGGTTCCAGCAGTAATAATTCAACAGAAAGGACTCCACACTCTTGTAGCCAAAACAGCAGATGGATGTCAACATCATCACCATCAAAATCAACTTAGACTGGATTATACAGATGCAGCTACAACAAGATTGCAAGTGGATAGGACCAACAAACCAAAGACGGCAGCAAACCAGAAAAAGGACTAAAGCAGATTGGTCATTCTCCAGCATGCCTGCATGACTACGTTCTCTAGGGTTAATCTTTAGCCAGAGGGAGCTATGTTATAGCCCTCCCTTCCCTTAGAAGTAGACTATTCCAGATTCCTTCTTTATCTGTTTGGATTAAGCATTGTTTGCTGCTGGCCAATAGGCTTATGTACAGCTAAACACATAGCCAATGACTAGTAAAGGCCAATAAGCAAGGATGCTCATTGAATCCAAATGTTTTCAGTAGGTTCAGAGATCTGGCTATATATAGCCTTTTGTGAGAACAAGGGGAGAGTGTTTGTCTAACCTACAAAGAAAGTATGTGTTCTCCCAGGGAAGCCCTGCTAACCTGAACAGCTATAAGCAATACACTATTTGTCCACACAGCTAGGCAAGTCCACAAAGGGACTGGATGCTGCTAAGACTACTGTTGACTCGAAGCAAGCTGTCTTGTACAGCTGGAAGAATCATACCCCCTACCCATGAGGCAAGCTATCAGGTGTAGCTGGAAGCAACCCCCTTTTAACAATAAAGTTGGAAATCCATCTTTATTTATGCTCTAATATGTTTATGTAGATACTAAAGATTGCAACTGGACCAGAAGAAGTGAAATTATTAATACAAAGAAATTTAAATGTCTTATTAAAGAAGTAAACAACCTGTTCTGAATTCAGGCTAACAAATAGTCAATTATAACATTCAAACTGTAATTATAACTTTTAAACTGCACTCCTACAATGTATTAGTTGAATAATAATAAAGCTAATAATGCTCAAGGCTAGATAAGTTTATAAATGTAAATTGATTGAAAGCAGTCAACACCAATAACAATAACAATGAAACAATCTCAAATTGTTGTTCAAGGATAGTTTAATAATTTTAACAATCCTGTATACCCTGGAATTCTGAAAATATGTTTCTGAAGCAATAAACCTTATATGCCCATAGTATATTTTTAAGAAGTCATTTTAATTCATTTTCAAATAATGAAGTCAATTTCACTTGGGTTCCCATGATTTGATTTAGGTAGCAGATTATTTCAAAGAGATGAAACATTCTGTGTGTGGTGTTTGTAATAACATCTTAATCCAGTTTACAGTTTTACATCACTTTGCAGATGTAAATTCTATTAATTTCAACAATATTATAATTAAATATTGGCCACAAAATATGTAGTTCTAAGAATATAGAATATTTTTGAAATAAAAACTTCATATGCATAAATGACTGGTATATAAATACAAAGTTGCTAAAATTAATAAAATTTATATCTGCACTGTCTGAAACTGATGTTAGTTAGATGGGAGCTTTGTTGAAATTATGATTAATGAAAATATTTCACCATCCCAAATATTTATGGTTAATTGACTATGGATATAAGTTCTTGAGAATCAGATGAAAGTGAATTCATTTGCAAGTGTTATGTGAAAGTTTATATAAATGCCTTTTTGAAAGTCTGATTTGTGAATAATTCTTATAAGCAAATAAAATTTATTACTTCAAAAATAATATTATGTATTTAATTAAAATGTATTAGTTTTTTTAACAATTTATTTAAGTCAAAATTAGTAAATGTTTTATATCTGAAGGTTTTTTTTATGTAGCTACCTGACAGGTAATCCATGTGCTCAATATGATGGTTATCAGGAGTATGTTATTGCCACTTTACTGCAGCTACAAGTAAGAATAATTACATTTAATGTAGTATTTTGTAATAATCAAAATAAATATAAAATTAAATAATATTTTGTAATTTGTTTAGAAATATAATTAAACAATTCTTAAAAAAAGGAGTTGCAGTATATGTTTTAAGACATTCTTATAAAGTGAACCATTAAATTTTCACATACCTGAATGTAAGATAATAATCATAAACATTAAATTACTGTAGGTTAATATATTTGTAATTAAGATAGTAAATCATTCTTCTCTCTGACTTTATTATTATTATTTATTTAATCAATTATCAAAATGCATAATGATTATCCCTTATATCATAACAAATCTTGTTTTTAAATTTTTTTTAATTATGTCAAATTTGGTACTATCTAATTTGCATGAGTTAAAATTTCTACAGTTGCAGATATATGTAAGAAAGATTTATGTAATTTATATTGTGAAGGTTCCCATAACTCTCTATATATACTTAACAGGTTTAATGTTCTCCTCAAAACTATTCATATGAATGTAAATTTATCACCTACTGAGTGAAATAACTAATTTCTTTTAAAAGAATCATGAATTATATATATATTTATGATATTTTAATTTCAAAAAAAGTCAACAGATGTCAGGCTATCGGAAAATTCAGCAAATTGAATCACTTTTAAGCCCCATCTTGATTCATTTCTATTAGTCCTTGGCAGTTTCTATCTTTGTTAAAAATAAAATATTATATTTTTGAAAAAATCAAATTGTAGGGAAAGCAATTAAAAGCTTTTTGCAAATACAAAATCATTGACTATTTATCAGAAAATATTGCTACATTGTAAAATTATTTTAAAATGTTATACTGTTAAAGCATAAATTGATACATTGATCAAATAGTGTTATTTATTTATTCACATTTTAAAAGCAAATATCAAATAAAAAGATTTTATTTGTTTCTGGAAAAAGTCTAATTCTTCCAAACAGTTGAATGATGCTCTTATTTTGATCACAATATTTTTTTTTTCAATATTTAATAAAATCAAATGTAAAATCATAAACTTTATTTTGTTTCTCATAAAATTATATTTCAAAAAAGTCAAATTTATTATATTCTGATAAATAATAATGGTTTAATATTAAATTGAAAGCACACTGCCTATGAAATTGCCATGGTGCTGATGCACTGCGAGAATGTTAACAAAGACAAGATTGAATATATATGTATGAACTATCAATATAAGTGCATATACTTATGTTTTCATTATAGGAAACTCTTTACATAGATCCTAAACTATCCATATTGTAACGATACGGAGAATAGCACTTAACGTAAACTGCACTACAGGGCGCCATCTAGGCATTTGAACCTAGAAAAATTTATAAAGTAGGCAGATATGTAAGTCCAAAAAAAAAAATTTTTTTTTTTTTGATTTTGATTCCGGTCGTTAGCCCATGTCACTAGCTCAGTGGAATAGCAGAGATTTAATAATATAATCTAAGAGTATATATAAAAAAGAATAAAATAAGCCACTGCCAGTAATTAACATACAAACATTTATTTATGCAAATATATATAAGATTTAAAATTATTTTAGTATTAGTTTTACATTTTAACATTTAACATTATTTTTAACTTTACCTTAGATTTTAATTTACATTTTAATTTCTATTATATTATAAGTTTACATTTTAATTAAGTTCACACAGATGGGATTATAAAAGTTTGTTTTAATATGTTGCTATAGATCAGTTACATAGATTACACTGTTAAAAACATTCCAAAGTAAACATAAACGATCAAAATATAAAATCATTGATACTGGCAATTGCAGAGGGAAATTTATAAGTAACCCAATAGTATTCACCATAAGATACTTGCATTGTCACCAATGACTTAAAAGACATCCGAATAAATACATTTTAGATACTCACCATAAGGTATCATTATTTATCGAATGTCTATATATTCCGATCAAATATGAAAGCCCAAAACATACTTAACCGATAACCAATCCATGCAAGCATCTATAAACAACTTAAATTTAATGCATTTTTATTTAGGATCGAGTATGAATAGACTACATAAATTTGCTTTTGAAAATAAACATTCTATCCCTATTTAACCTTAGGCTAAAATTCGCAGTCAAACTGGCATCAATCCATCTGATATATCGATGTATTCAATGTAATTCGGAATACGGCAGCACCAAAAAGATTAAGAAAAGACATTGACTCTCAATCAGATAGGAATATTACATCTATCTAACGAGAAGAACAATAAAAAAAAACTCCATAGAAAGGAACTGTGTTCTCCATCTTATAATTCCTTCCATAGGCAAACGGGTGAGTGCGGCGTATATATAAACGATTCTGCCAGTAGCGAATCTCCGACTACATCTACTAACTACATCAATATATCCAATCCATTGACCCAATTTAACAATGAAACAAATAACCTAAGATTACCCTCCCCTAATATAACTTTACAAATCTATACAGCCATTCACGCCCGACTTAAGTTTAACATTTATATAATTAATTTAACGAAAAACAAAAACCATGATAAAACTTAAAGAACAAAAAATAAATAATATAAATGGAAATGATTTTAAATATATATATATATATATATATATATAAAAGGAAATACATCAAATAACATTATTAATAAATTAAGTTGGTCAGATAGGATAATATTGCAATCATTTAAATATGGAAAGTTTTAATTTAATGTTCATTATTTATAAAGTTCTTACGGTTTAAAACAGTCCATCTTTATCCGTTGCTTGCCATGAATGTGAATTCCCACGCCGTCCTAAGATTGGTATCCATTTAGCCGTTGTTTTATTTATTCATTCGGAGGTTTTTTAGTTCAGTTGGTCCTCAATGTAGGAAACGATCGTTCATTTCTCTTTTCTTTAACAGCTGAAAGAATTGACAGTGTGTCTGTCAATCCCTTCACCTCCAACTCCGTACTAATACATCTAGTCACATTGTAATAATCAATTACCAATAATTTTCATTCATGTCCTTTTATATTCATTTGAAGGATTGCATTTACATTATGTCATCGATGTTATGATCCTTTTCATTGAGGTCCGATTTCCCAATGGATTTATTTCATTTGCTAAAAGTTTCTATTGTTTTCCTATCTGACCGATGTTTTTACATTTAAATGCCCAAGGCTGGTTTACATTTGACTAATTAAATTTATCATTTCCATTTCTGATTAATTAACCTGTTTTCCAAATCAAAGATATATTTAAAGATAAATTTAAAGATATAATTTTATTTCCAAATCTTTTTAAAATTTATTTTTAAAATACTTTTTCTTTAATAAGGTTTTATTTTAATAATTTTTCATTATCTGTGCAATTTAATATATACGAGTTTAAGATATTTAATTTCAATTTTTAATTCTTAAAGAAAATTTTTAAATGCGAACTTTTTAATTTACTTTCATGTTTAATAAATAAAAAAAAAACAATGTAACGAACGTCTGTGCTCGTTACATATCAGTAAAGTTGCTTAAAAAAAATGATCAAAAAAAAAATATATTTTACTTAGGGTTAGTAATTACGGTACATGATTGACGAAGACATTTACGAAACATCCGGTTAATAATTTTACAAAAAGACTATATACAAAAAGAAAAATGTTGACTATCGCTTACCTAAGGACCACTTACGTTTACACCCCTCCCCACAAGAGTTCTATTTTATTTTATACATTTTATTTTTACACACGGCATGACAAGCAAGTTATTTTATAAATTATTTATTTAAGAAGGTTGCATTGAAGTAAATATATTTTGAAAGATAATGGATATATACGTGTATATTTGCAGCACAATTATAAATACCACCAACTTATTTATAACTGATTAAAATGCTTAAATAGGATTACACTGAAGTAAATTCCCAACAGTACTCATCATAAGGTACCACATTTCGATCATAAACTTACGTGGCTGTGCGCGCCTATACACGTTAAAGCATAATATATATCAACAACAAAAAAAACATATTTATTGCAACCTTTGACTTTTTTTTTTTAACAAAAATTAGTTTAAAAATTTTTTTTTTGTGTTTAATATATATGTGCAATTTCTTCTGGCAGTGCTTTTATAAGATTTAAAGTATACGACTTATGTAACCAGATAAAATATTTCATTTTGACAAAATTTGCTCAGGGTATTTGTGGTTTATTAAAGATCGGCCCGAGTTGGTTCGCCAGTTGTAACGATCCGGAGAATAGCACTTAACGTAAACTGCACTACAGGGCGCCATCTAGGCATTTGAACTTAGAAAAATTTATAAAGTAGGCAGATACGTAAGTCCAAAAAAAAAAAAATTTTTTTTTTTTTTTTGATTTTGATTCCGGTCGTTAGCCCATGTCACTAGCTCAGTGGAATAGCAGAGATTTAATAATATAATCTAAGAGTATGTATAAAAAAGAATAAAATAAGCCACTGCCAGTAATTAACATACAAACATTTATTTATGCACATATATATAAGATTTAAAATTATTTTAGTATTAGTTTTACATTTTAACATTTAACATTATTTTTAACTTTACCTTAGATTTTAATTTACATTTTAATTTCTATTATATTATAAGTTTACATTTTAATTAAGTTCGCACAGATGGGATTATAAAAGCTTGTTTTAATATGTTGCTATAGATCGGTTACATAGATTACACGGTTAAAAACATTCCAAAGTAAACATAAACGATCAAAATATAAAATCATTGATACTGGCAATTGCAGAGGGAAATTTATAAGTAACCCAATAGTATTCACCATAAGATACTTGCATTGTCACCAATGACTTAAAAGACATCCGAATAAATACATTTTAGATACTCACCGTAAGGTATCATTATTTATCGAATGTCTATATATTCCGATCAAATATGAAAACCCAAAACATACTTAACCGATAACCAATCCATGCAAGCATCTATAAACAACTTAAATTTAATGCATTTTTATTTAGGATCGAGTATGAATAGACTACATAAATTTGCTTTTGAAAATAAACATTCTATCCCTATTTAACCTTAGGCTAAAATTCGCAGTCAAACTGGCATCAATCCATCTGATATATCGATGTATTCAATGTAATTCGGAATACGGCAGCACCAAAAAGATTAAGAAAAGACATTGACTCTCAATCAGATAGGAATATTACATCTATCTAACGAGAAGAACAATAAAAAAAAACTCCATAGAAAGGAACTGCGTTCTCCGTCTTATAATTCCTTCCATAGGCAAACGGGTGAGTGCGGCGTATATATAAACGATTCTGCCAGTAGCGAATCTCCGACTACATCTACTAACTACATCAATATATCCAATCCATTGACCCAATTTAACAACGAAACAAATAACCTAAGATTACCCTCCCCTAATATAACTTTACAAATCTATACAGCCATTCACGCCCGACTTAAGTTTAACATTTATATAATTAATTTAACGAAAAACAAAAATCATGATAAAACTTAAAGAACAAAAAATAAATAATATAAATGGAAATGATTTTAAATATATATATATATATATATATATATAAAAAGGAAATACATCAAATAACATTATTAATAAATTAAGTTGGTCAGATAGGATAATATTGCAATCATTTAAATATGGAAAGTTTTAATTTAATGTTCATTATTTATAAAGTTCTTACGGTTTAAAACAGTCCATCTTTATCCGTTGCTTGCCATGAACGTGAATTCCCATGCCGTCCTAAGATTGGTATCCATTTAGCCGTTGTTTTATTTATTCATTCGGAGGTTTTTTAGTTCAGTTGGTCCTCAATGTAGGAAACGATCGTTCATTTCTCTTTTCTTTAACAGCTGAAAGAATTGACAGTGTGTCTGTCAATCCCTTCACCTCCAACTCCGTACTAATACATCTAGTCACATCGTAATAATCAATTACCAATAATTTTCAACCATGTCCTTTTATATTCATTTGAAGGATTGCATTTACATTACGTCATCGATGTGATGATCCTTTTCGTTGAGGTCCAATTTCCCAATGGATTTATTTCATTTGCTAAAAGTTTCTATTGTTTTCCTATCTGACCGATGTTTTTACATTTAAATGCCCAAGGCTGTTTTACATTTGACTAATTAAATTTATCATTTCCATTTCTGATTAATTAACCTGTTTTCCAAATCAAAGATATATTTAAAGATAAATTTAAAGATATAATTTTATTTCCAAATCTTTTTAAAATTTATTTTTAAAATACTTTTTCTTTAATAAAGTTTTATTTTAATAATTTTTCATTATCTGTGCAATTTAATATATACAAGTTTAAGATATTTAATTTCAATTTTTAATTCTTAAAGAAAATTTTTAAATGCGAACTTTTTAATTTACTTTCATGTTTAATAAATAAAAAAAAAACAATGTAACGAACGTCTGTGCTCGTTACAATATAATCAGTGCAAGCCAGAGTAATCAATGGATAATTAGGATCCTAAGATCAAGGTACAGTGTTCTCAGATCCAGAGTTCCTCACTGATGAAAGTCATGAGCTAGAAACTAGTCTTGAGATATTGGATAAATAGGCATTAGATAGGGATTTTATGCACAAACCTTCTTGCATCCATTGATTACTTTGACTTCAACTGAGTGATGCTACAGTATGAAGAGTTTAGCCTCTGTGTAAACAGTTTGTGTAAGCATAAAGAATGGTGATCATATGATGTATAGGAAAATCTCTGAGAATAAAGAGGCTGTTTTTTTAAAACTTCAGATGGTTTTCTGGTGAATCTCTGGAATTAAGAATGAATGTCAAATTCAATCCAGATGTAAACATGGCATTATTAAATTGATTGCTTGAAAATTATTTAATAATGCAATGATTATATCTGTTTATCAATTTACTTTTAACTTTTTAATTTGACAGAATATTATTATTATAATCTGAAACTTTAGGAGTAAATGGCTACTTTATTCTAGTGGTTTTCTATTAAAATGAAAATAGTTTATGCTTTTATATTGGAAGCTCATGGAAGGTTACTCTGTTTTTGATTCCACTACATGTAAAAATAAATATGTATTTATTGTATTTAGAAATTATTCCTCATTTGTTAGTGCTACTTATTGTGTTAATAATGAATTTGCATTTTCATGCTTGAGATTGGTTTTTGCTATTTTGATTAAGCAAGGCTATAATATTTTAATTGTTATTACATTTCCCACTGCATTAGTAACCTGAACAAAGTATTGTTAGTTGTCATTTTTATAGATATATTTGATAGCCTCCATTCTGCCAATGTCACCCAAAATACATTGTGTGCTGAGCCAGCACTCATCAGTTGGTCCAGTCCCAATCAGTCACATATATCTTTATCATATATTTAGTATTTATCAATAGTAAACTGTTACATTTTGATTTACAAATGTCAAACATACTCCACCCACAACTTTTATATGATCCACTCTAGATAAATATATTATTGGTTATTACTAACCATTTATTAAAGTAAAGATTATCCCTAACTCAGATATAAACTTTAAATATCAGTTAAAGATTGTGACCTGGGAAAACTGAAAAGTGCTAGTTCAACATGAAAGTATATTTGAGCTCATTTGACTTTCAAAGTGTTTTCACTCATGTGTTCCAAGATGAGTGATGGAATGGAAATTGATGGAAAAAGAGGAATGAAGTTTAATTATTTTGCATGTGGGTGTTTAATTAAAAAAAGATATATTATTTTTAATTGAAGTTTAAATATTTAATGTAATAAATGATTAGGGATAATCATTAATGTATTCCTCTACAGTGGACCATGTCAAAATTGTGACTGTGACTACATTTGACATTCATAAATCCAAATGTTACAATTTGTTATCTTTTTTCTTTCTTCTGTAAAAAACTATTTAACATTATTTTAGTCTATTTTTTTAGTATTTATCTTTAGTCCTATTTGATAATTATTTGTAACATTTCTTAATATTATGCAAGAAAATGCCTTGGTTTATAAAGAAAGGTTTTTAGAAGATATATTTTAATAGTCTTTACACATGGATCTGAGACTTGGTCATATAACAGAAAAGCAATACAGAGATTTCAGACCATAGAACAAAAAATGGAAAGATATATATATGTTGGCAGTAACAAAGTGATTGAGAGAATAAACAAGAATTATGGACATCATTGAAAAAAAATAAGAGACTGAAACATAACAGGTCTGGACATGTTGGTATATGATTTGGTAATAGATAGGTATTCAAAGTTTAAATAGAGACCAGGAGATTGTACAGGACATAGATAAAGGCTGCATTTTTGTTGGATAAATGAAATAAGGAAATTTACTGGAAACTGAATTACTTTAGTAGAGTCTTCATTTTGCAATGAATAGATAATAGTTGAAAATAGTGATATTTCTTTCATTATGCATGCAAGAAATATTATCCAAAAAATCTAAAAGTAAACTTTTCCTTCTTGTTATTTAATATAGAAGAATAGAACATTGACCTTCAAGCTTCCTTCAGCCATCTGCTCTATTTTATGCAGCCGATCACATGACCACACACCTGTGAAAAGGATAAATGATCTTCATTATCCTTATTTCATGCTGATTCAGCACTCATCAGTTGATCCAGATTACCATCTTCACATGTATATAATCAATGCTCAATTTATATTAAGATACCAAATCTTCACACTTTAATGGACATGTTTCAATCTATTCAACCAACCAATTCTTCAGCCATTTATATACCATTGAAAATCTGATAATGGAATGCCCAAATCCTTTATTAGAGCCAATATATTGTCATGCCCACATTGACTTTAATTCACATTGATCCCTAATGTGTAAGACCTTGTCCATTTAAGTACACAGAAGAGGAATGGTAGATACAGGTGGAATTTATAATATTTTAAATACAAGTATACTTTGTATACCTGGAGTCTAGATGTAACATAGGGTATTTGAACCCAGACTTTCAAGCTCCCTTCAGTTATTGTAAAAGTATAATTTGTTATATATATATATTGTAACGTTTTTCTTATTTCTAGGCCCTTATACGCCTCAAATTTATATTTGAGCGTAAGTTGATCAAGCTGTATCAAAAGAAAAAAGAAAGTTGTATTTCTATTCTAAAAACACAGCTATTTTTCCTGATCAACTTCAGCCTATTAATTGTTACGAATTGTGCTATTGACAAAATCAACTTTTAATTTTATTTACTATGGGCGCCAGAATTCCTAAGAATCCGCTGAAATATGTCGCCAGCACCTCTCGCAAGTTGTAAAACAACAAAAAATAAAAAGATTTTTATTATATTTTTTTTTTAAGGGGCAGTAATTCTACCGTAATGAGAATTAATGATTTTTACGATTATTAGTCCTGGGCGTATTGAAACATATTGGCAAAGGTAAATTACATTTTTAAATCTTATTTACTAATAGATTTAATAATAAAAAATAATAACCATTATCAATAACGCACAATGAAAAGGTTGATAAAAGTAAAATCTCTTTTATTCTATCAAACTAAAATATTTATAAGTTAAATTACATATTAACTACACAGGAAAGTACACACACACTAATCCAGATACTGAATCGATTAACAAAAACAGTGAGATTAAGCAATTAAAGTGATTTAATAATGTCCCAAGATCTTGTATAAATTTCTTTATTAGAAAGTCTCTTGAATACGAAAAGAAAAGTCTATATCAGGATGGTAGTCTAAGCTTAGATAAATAATTGTTTGCAAACTTTTAAGTCACTATCAGGAAAATTTACTCTTAACTTACCGGTAAGTTCATGTAGGTTTATGGGATCCCAGATCATGAGAATTTCCATTAGTCTCTCCTGCTGGCGTCTTCCATTATTGTTCCGTTCTATAGCTGGAGAAAAGGCACGGTTGTAGTGACCCTTTTATTGCAAAAAGCGGTCTTCACAAGTCCCGTTTCCATGCTTGCGTGACAGCTTGGTACAGCAAGGGGCATACCTGTGTAGAAGTATATTTCTTGCCACAGGTTATGCTCGTGGAAGCCTCCAACTTTCAGAGATGTAACTAGAAGTAAAAGAGAAGACCCAGATTGAAGTTGTCATCTCCTTTTTATATTGCGCTCCATTTTTGGAACTTCTGCGCACTCTTTTGTCTTTTTATCAGCGTATAAGATAATAATCTTATACACTCTCTCTTAAATTTAAGTTACAAAGTTCTCTTTTTTTTTAGCATTATTCTTCCATCTTTAATTAGCTAAAATATTTTTCTTTTAGCTTATACTTTTGGAATTCTTTTAATTTATCTGGATTAGTAATCTGTATGTCATTTATTCTTTCCAATTAGATAAAAAAAAATAAGAATGACAATTTTAACCTTCATTGCACGTTTTAACAAAAATTATACTAATCAAAAAAAAATCTAAATTTACTTTTTTAGCTTTTACCAAATGCCAATATATTTGTAACGTATATAAATAAACGTTACAATATATATATATATATATATTTAATATATATATATATATATATATATATATTAAAAGGTATTAAATTTCAAATGTAACTTTTAAAATATTAAAGCACTAGTAAAAATAAACAGTTTGGCAAGGAATAATAAAATAAGTTTGATATTGTTAAGTATGTGAGTGAACGGTAAAGGGAAGGAAACATTTAGAATGGTTTACATAGCTAAACAAATAAATTAAATAGAGAATAATATTACATGCAAAAGTGATATTGCAATTAAAAAATAATCATATAAGTATATAAAGTATATTGTATATAAAGAGTAAAAAGAATAAAAATGTATATTAATAATTTTTGTTAGTCATTCATTAGACTAGAGATTACCCAATAATGAACAATATTTCTGTAGTTCTCTTGCAAGGTAGTACTTGTTTCTATACTCTTTTAATACCTTGTTGAGGGATGTAATCTTAAACATATGTGAAAAAAAGTCTATGATCCCCCAGTTGCACATTTCATGCTGAATCAACAATCATCAATTGGATTAGACCACAGTCTTTTACACATGTGACAACACTTTGACATTTGTCACTTAAACTAGTAATTTGCTATATATATATATATATATAAAATAAATAAAAATATCTCGTATTTTAATATATATATATATATATATATATTGAACATTGATAAAGATATATGTAAGATATTGTAGCCTGGACTAATTGATGAGGGCTGGTTCAGCATGAAATGTGAATCTTGGATATCATAGATTTTTTTCACATGTCTTTGGTCATAAGTTTATGGTTACATCCCTCCACAAAGTGTTAAATGTGGATAGAAACCAGTCCCTACCTTGGTGAGATGTAGTGAAAATTACACTATAGAAATATCCATTATTGGATAAGAGTAAAAATGATTTTGAAATTGGCAAAAAAATGATAGAAATTGGATTGGATAAATAAATACTAGAAATATCGAGTTTTTAAAAAATAAGTAAACAAAAATATTTATAAAAAAATTAAAAATAGAAATCAAATTGTTTTAGATATGTAGAAATACATGAATTTGTAGAGATATGTTTGAATCATCTGAAAATATAAAAAGGAATAATAAATGACAGATAAACTTAAGAAAAATTATTTATGAGTATTTGAAGAATAAAGAGAAGTAAGAAGTCTCTAGAAGGATTTTTGATTAATGATGAAAAGCACTTTAGATATCAATAAAAAAACAATCATCAAAACAAAAAATAGCTCAAAAGAAAATAACTGCAAATACTGTAATAAAAACAAAAAAATAACATTGATTAATAGAAAACTAAATAATTAAAAGTTATAGAGAATATAAATAAAAAAAGAAAAGGTGAGATTAGAAAATAGAAAAGAAAGTAAAATTCAGATACAAAAAAAAAGTTTAAAATTTAAATGTAAAATGTATTATATATAGCAATGTGATGATCAATAAAACACAAAGGAGATATAAAGAAAATTAAAAAAATACAAGAATATATTGAATGATTAAAAAAGTGAAATATAATTTAAAAAACAAATTGAGTAAAAAGTGAAAAACCATATAGATAGGTAGCAGAGAAACATGTTTAAATCGCAGATTACAAAAAAATTCAAAAACCACACACACAATATAACAGATGGCTAAGTAGAAAAACAATTACTATTTATAATAATAATAATATGTGAAAAAAAGCAATTATAAGAAATAAAAAACATTTTATTTTAGATACATCTTAAATGTAAAATGTATACTTTTTTTTTTTCGTAATCAATATTCACTTTTAAGAAAAAGAAACGTGTAATTAAAAGAAATAATTGATTTTCTTTAATAGCTATTTATATTTTTATATGTTTATCGATTTTTTCTCTCTTTTTTTTTTCGTTCAAGTTTCTTTAATAATTTATGGATTAAGATGTCAGGTTTAAATGTCTTTTTACCCATTTATGTGTGGAAACAGTTAACTGTCCAAAGATATTAACATTTCTCTTTTCATTTGTTAAATCCTTAATTTGTGCGTGTGTGAGTTCATCAAACAATTTAAATATTTAAATATTTCTTATTCTCATAAATATTTCTGATATGGGGGGAAAAACGAGGAAAGAAAATTAATTTAGATTTAACTTTATATAAAAATACAAATGTTAAATATTTTCAAAAAATTCAATCTGCATTTAAAGTTTTTCAAATACATTTAATAGCTAAGAATAAGATACATGTTAGTATTTAATGAATAATATTTTTATACTGTAATTTTCACTATACCATTCTCACGCAAGATAGGGACTGTGGACTAGTTGCTATCTGCTTTTAACATTTTGTGGAGGGTGTAATCATAAACATATTAAATGGATAATCTCTATATTAATGAATAACTAATAAAAATTAGCATACTTTCATCAAGCGGTTTGTGTCAAAGTTGTGAGGACAGTACATTTGACACATTAATTAAAGTGTATTAATTGGCTCGCTATGCATATATTAAACAATGATAAAAATAGGTGTACAAGATTGTGATCTGGCCAACTGATGAGTAATGTTTCAGCATGAAATGTGCATCTTAGGTATCATACATCTTTTTACATGACTGGTCATATATTTATGGTTATACTCCTCTACTAGGTATTAAAAGCTGATAGAAACCAGCCCCTATGGTGCATGAGAGTGATGTAGTGAAAATTACACTACAGAAATATAATTCATTATTGGAAACTTTTTAGTCTAATGAATGACTAATAAAAATTATTAACATGCCGGTATGTAATATCAAATGGTGTTATTCTCTTGCCTTATTCAATGTCAATACATAGATTTGTGATAAAATAATTTTGTTGGTTAGAGTATCATGCTAAACCAGTATTCACTAATCTAAAGGGCATTGGTTCAATTCCAAATGCATTCAACTACTGTTAATAATACAGTGAGTTTATAATTCAACATTTAAAGTTACACTATTATTGTTTTCAGGTGTTTGTAGCCTGAATAATTCCACTACTATTACAGCAGTATCCTTTAGATTCAATATAGAATAGACTAGTTGGTTAGGACAAGATCTGAAGAAGAGACAAGAATCATTCCACTTTAAACAGTGTGTTCTATACTAGCCTGCATGTTATTCATTAACTTAAATATTGTCAGTTCAATTCCTATATTAGTGCTGCAACTATTAGACCACCTAACCCGGAAGGAGACAGAGAAATAATACCAGTTGATATTCTATTTTTTATTAACCTGTCTAATATTTATTATTAATAATTGAATGTATTTGGAAAAATAACTAAATACAGTTTGAATATTTTTAAAAACAATTAATAGCAAATGATGAAAATAGTCTATCATATAAATATAATAGACACAAGATTGGCTGTATAATAGAACACATCTATCACCCATTCCTATAACCTAGTTTCTAATTTACATTAAATAAATTATGTTTTAATTCCAGTCAGGTTTATGATTTTTCCAGATAGCCAACCCAAAGCATACTTAGTTAATTATTTCATATCTGGTTGGCAAATAGTTATCTCAATAATCTTAGCTAAAGAAACAAAAATAGTCAACACCTCATCATCAACATTTAAAAAATCTGTTGAGTAACACCTTATCCATGGTTTCTCAACAAGAGCTAATTGAGGAGGTCTCTGTCCTGAAATGGTTAATGTCAAACTCTTTCATATTTGTCTATTTGATTAATTACCCTGCAATGGTCGAGTTACTGAATCTAGAGGTCATGATTTCAATTCTCTCACTTTTTGAGCTACGGTAAAATGTGAGACTCGAAAGCTTCTGTTCATTGGATCATGGTTCCTGATCATTTACTTCCTGTGCTCAAACTTATTTCAGGCATTCTAGAAATAAAGATGTGATGGATTATTTTAGAAAATTTGTTTAAGTGCCTTTTGCTCCACCCACCATTTTGTCACTGACCCAACTGCTCAGACATAAACATGATTGACCATGATTGACATTTAAACCTTTTGCAATCAGTTATTTTTGCAATTAGAGATTCCAGGGATCAGTTTTAGACTATTCGTCTTTCTTTTAAAAGGAAATTCACTCGGAGAACAATATATGAACAGATAACATCACATGGTCACCATTTCTCATACTTTCCCATACTATTATATGTGAAGAGCTGTAAGCCATTTGTAAGTTTTTGCATTCATTTTTCTAGCATATCTAAATTTTTGAAACTTTAAATTTCATAAGGTTTGGGATTTAAACCCAATATTCCAAGCTATACTTAACTATTTTTGAATTGTTTTATATTTTAATAATCTGGGTGAGTGAAAAGGCTTTGACATCATTATGATCCAGGGGCCAAATCATTGATAGAGGACATATGAATTAACTTTTCATTCTTTTTATGATTTTAAATTCTGCTAAATTTTACTATCAACCAAATTAGTTCTACATAAGGCAGTTATTTTTCAAAATTTATTAGATGAATTTTTAAGCCTTTTATGGATGTAAATCAATGCAAAATGTTATTTAAGAATGACATTTAATGTTTTTTTTAAAATATTTATTGCAAGACCATAAAACCACTCAATAAATGTTCAGGTGATTGACTGCAATGATAGTGATTGGACAGTTAGTTGTACAATCATATTTTTATTTTATCAAGTGCACAATAGGGGATGGCACTTCTAAAATATATATTATGTTTAACATGGATATGGTTTTGTAAAACAGGTATACCTCATTTACATTATAAAATTTATTTCATTGCCATGAAAAGTAACTCAGAATAAATTGCATTCATTGGAAACATGTGGCTGAGAATCAAGTTTAAAGATAGAGTCATATAAATGTGAAATAATTAATTTGTGATTTATGGATTAATTTGTTGTATTGTTTTCCAAAATTCATCTTTTTTTGTCTTTTTTACTTTGTGATTAGAGTGTACTTACTTAATATTGTAACATTATCTTCCATATTGCATTTTCAAATTCATATAATATTAATGCCATCTACGTTCTTTATTACTTTTTGCAATGCTATATTTACAACACTATTAACAGTTTCGACTGACCCAGAAATCTTCTTCAGAACTATAACAAACACAATATAAATATGTGAATACAAATATACATGAACTGTCAATAGTGGGTTGTAAAAAAGCATTGTAAATAATAATAATAATAGATGATATTAATATTATATATTGGTTATAATGATAATAATTCATGGATCATAGAGCTCCCAGGGGCTTTTGATTGATTTCCCTTCTTTATATATTTAATAAATAGATTTGTAGTTACTTATAAGCATTGGGTGTATGAACCTTATGGTATAATGCTAGGACATTGTTAACCATTTTACAACTTAAATTTGAATCCAAATCATTTAAAATTTAATTTCATTTTAGATCCTTATGAGAAATAAAAATTTTAAATATTGTCAAGCATTGGTGGTCGAGTGGTCAGCGCAGCTGCCTTATAAGCAGTTGTCTTGGGTTAGCAGGTTTGCTACCTGGCCGATGCTATGACACATGACAAAAATAATAATAATTTTTAAATATCTATTCCTTTACCAATCCAGATTGGGGCATCCAGTGTTGGTCAGTAAATTGATATTCAGCCAAATTATCACCCAGACATTGTTAAACAATCCTTTTTTTTTTCATTCTTGTATATTAGTATCTGTTTATAGCAGTGTCTATTTAAAAACAGTTTTGTTTATTGTATCTCTAAATAGATTGGCTGTTTTCAGATTTTCTAAAAATAAACAATACTGAGTTATAATGAATATTTTTGAACTATTTGAAATTTTTTTTTATTATTAAAGACCTGAATAAACATTAAAACCATTTTAACATTATACATGGATGTAATAATATATCAATGATAAAAAATAAAAAAAAATTGTAATCTCCTAGAGAAAGTTTTAATGATAAATGATGTTAAGAGAAAGTTAGAAGTAATGGACCAAACATGAATGTTGGATGAAGGAAGATATAAAAAAACATAAAGGGGTAAAAATATTTCCAAGAAAAATATGATCTCTTCATGAGTCAAAAAAAATAAAATAGAGATATAGCTGATGATTCTGAGAGTAAATATGAAAAAAAAACTTAAATAGGTCTTCGATAGTAAAGATATTTCTTTAGTGAATGTAAGAATGGTTAAAGAAAAAAAATTGAGAATTATTAGTATTCCTTATTAAAAAAAAGGTAAATTGTTTATTGCTCAGGTGTGCCAGAGGTATGAGCATCAGAATCGATCCTGAGACTTCCTGATCTTATGTCATATGCTCTACATCTGTGACAAACCTACAGGGTAGTATTTTTAACAAAAGTAAACAGACAACGAAACTCAAAAAGGTATTAAAAAAGAATTTCATTTATTAAATCAAAAATTAATAATTATTTACAAGAGAACTCAAATAAATGTGCGTTGAGTCAAATGGACATGCAAAAAAGTAGTGGAGGAAATAATGATAAAGAATCTAAACTAAGTTCAAGAGTCAGTTTATGAGAAATAGATCAATGAAATAAAAATGCTAAGTACAATCAATTATAAAGCAAGAAAGATATGGATAATTTAGTTATACAGTATGTAGAAGATTTGAATATTAATAACAAGAGTAATTTTGAGGAAAATAAGATAGAGTTAACTAAAGTGTCTGGTGAAAATGTGAAAAATTATAATGTCAAAGTTAAGGACATTTTACATGTTATATGCGAATATGAGCAAATATTATAAGAAAATAAATCTAATATGACACAAAACAAAAGGAATATTATAACCACTTGGAAAATTAGGGCATAAGAAAAGCTAGGAGGTGAAATAATCAAAAACTTATTGTAATGATAATGTTTAAACATCAGATAGGAATAAATAGACAAAGAATAATTCAAGACTATCAGACAAAAGTAAAACAAAGCATGAATTATGAAAGATCACTAGGTAATGATAAATTGAGGAAAAGTAAAATGGGTCAGATACAAAGAAAGGTAATACATTCTGTAAAATGAATTATATATAAAATGTACTGAAAGAAAAGGAACGATTCTTTTCAAGAAGCCAAATGGAATAAATAAAATATTTAAGAAGAAAATAAAAATAAATAGTTTAAAATACAAAAATAAAGTGAAGCATATAAATATAAGAAGGGAAAAATATACAAATGGAAAAGAAGACCAAGGTTTTGTTGAACTATGAAATCAGTCACAAAAATATTGTTTAATAATCAATGATCTGGAAATAAAGGTAGTTGGCTGTTGAAAGGAAAATAAGGAGGATTTTACCTAAATTATATGTCCATGGATCAAAATATTATTATTCATAATTTTGTTTGTAGAAATGAACTTGTCAGTGTAGCACAACGTCTGATAATTTTATAAAACTCATAATTAATTATCAAAAAAAATTCCAATTCAATAATAAATAATTTGATATAAAAATTTAAGAGCGTATTATCATTGTTGTTATTATTAGTATAGTAATAGTATTATCATTATTATTATTCTGATACAAAGGTAATCATCATTCAATTAGCAATGTTAAATACTTGTAAACCTCGATCCAATTCACAAGATAAAGGCTTTGAAAACATAAGAGCAGTTATCTAATTTTTTATACCTACATGCAATTATACATAATCTTAAGCATTTTGGATTAAGAACTTGAATATATTACATTATTCACTTTACTTATATTTCTATTTTATCACATATTAGCACTTGCAAATATTAGAAAATGTTATACTTTAATATATAAATTTTTTTTCTACAGTACAGGCTTTTTCATAGCTGCACTTCAATATGTAATATAAGGAGGGTCGAACACAGACTTTCACATGACCCTCAACTATATCTCATACTGCTGACACCCTTGATCACACAGCATTGATTGTATATATGTGTGGAGATGATTATCTGGACCAACTGATGAGTGCTGGTTTAGCATGAAATACATTTATTGGTGATTATTTATCTTTTCAACATGTATGTGATCAAATGTGTCAGCAGTATGAGATAGGGTGGATAATTGAGGTTTATGTGAAAGTCTGAGTTCAAACCCCCTATATGTCATACTTTAATGTAAATAATCTAGAAATTTTTTTACTAGCTCAGTGTCAAACTGTAATTCTTATATGAAGATAATCATTTTTCAAATATTCTCTGTGGTTTAATATTCAATTAGTTATGAATGTTTATAGAAAGAACAAATTGTACAAGATTTTGAAAAAGTTTTCTTTTAACGAAGAATTTAGAATTCAGCTAAAACTGCTTGATAAAGAAATTTTAAAGTATAATTAAAGCCAAAGCGTTTTATATTCTACTCAAATTGATTTTTTAAAATCAACTAAATTAAATAACTTTTGACCTACAGCTAAGAAATATATTTCTAAGGAAATATTTATTCATTTTCTAGAATAAAAATTAATGAAGTATCTAGCGATGTTGTGGGTAATTCAATCACAATTTTGTACATATAATTATCAACAAATAATCTTAAAAGTAATTATAGATCTCATGTTTTTGATTATGAAAAATCTACTATGAATTATTTTGTTTGTAAAAAGATTGAAGAATTTGAAACTTTAGATTGACTTTATAAAATAAGGCATAAGAAATGTGTTGGTTTGAATGTCTGTGAAAATATTAACTGACAATATTTACATTCTATTATCAGTATTACTTTTTTGTTTAATTTTTTTATGATGAGGTATATGTCCAGATTACTTAAAAATTTTTCTTGTTAAACTATTTCTAAAAATGGTGAAAAGGAATGATTTGGAAAACTACAGACCAGTGCTCTATTCTACCAACATTATCCCAAATTTTGGAAATATATATAAAGAATAGAACTCTTTTGTTTGTTTTTTTGTTGTTGTTGTTGTTTTTTCTTTTAAAAATATAATTTGGTTGCAAATAAACAATTTGGATTTTTAACAGGAAAATCTACAGAATTGGTCTTATTCTGAAAATGTTTCAGTTATTACTAAATCTTTAGAGAGAGGTCAAAACTATTATTTATTTGGATTTATGGAAAGCTTTTGATTGTGTTCTTTATGATTTATTATTAATTGAATTAAATTATTTGAAGGTTTAAATCTTATTTAAACAATAGAATCTAATTTCTTTATTGTAAGGAAATCAAGTCATATATTATATAACTTAATTTAATAAGCTTGCACTACAAATGTTATATAATGAGCATGCCGGTAGTTCTCAACAAGCTTTTCAGAACATCCCTATCCCCAGACTGGTTTCTAGCTCTGTCTTTCATCAGTGAAGTGCTAGGATATTCCAGCATTAGATTTAAAATACCAGGTCAAACCCAGTACTTTATTTAATGTTTAGCTATTAAGTAGAAAATCTTAAATTTTCAACCATCCATATATCTTCAAATCCAGCTTCAGGCATCCATATGTCTTCAAATCTTTAACTTAAATAACCATATGGGACTGAACTAAGTTCAGATGCACCATATATTAATAACTTTAGCAATATAAAATTGCCACAGTCTTAAGAGCAATAACAATAATTGCAATGATATCAAGTCATATATCATATAACTTAATTTAATAAGTTTGTATTACAAATGTTATATAATGAGCATGCCAATAGCTCTTAACAAGCTTTTCAGAACATCCCTATCCCCAGACTGGTTTCTAGCTCTGTCTTTCATCAGTGAAGTGCTAGGATATTCAAGCATTAGATTTAAAATACAAGGTCAAGCCCAGCACATATAATGCTTGAATTTTCTAGCACCTCACTGATGAAAGCCAGAGCTGGAAACTGGTCTGGAGATAGGGATGTTCTGAAAAGCTTGTTAAGAGCTATTGGCATATATATATATATATATATTATACCGAGACAAATTCGGTATAATATATATATATATATATATATATATATATATATATATATATATAACATTTAAGTAATTCTGAAAAAATCAGATGTATAGTTTCTCAGAGTTAGTACTTCGAATTCCATTGTTCACTGCTTATATTAATAATTTACTGAATCCTTCTCTTCATTTCAAAAAAATTTTATTTTGAAGATGATACTACCTTGGTAACTTTAGCAATTTTACATGGACTATTAAAGAAATTTGTAAATGAGGAATTGCTAAAAATTGCATAATGGATGAATAAAAATATATTACTTTTAAATGCTAATAAATGTATACTATACTCTTTGAAAAATATTCCAGTAAAACTTATTTAATTGAAATGCTTATCAGAATAAACCCACATGTTGAAAAATTACTGGAACTATAACATTATCTTATCCTGGTTTGATTTTGGCTGAACATATATTTTGGAATAAACATATTCTTTTCCTTCAAGTTAAATTAAGAATATCAAATTTTCTCTTTTATAAAGTAAGAAATTTTTCACATAAATCTGCTCCATTAAATGTATACAAATATATTTAAGCAGATTTGCTGTGGAATAACATTGTAAGATGGTACTACAGCATCTTGCTAAATGCTTTAGGACTTTACATTAAAAATGATTTTGTTTAAACCTTTTGATTTGAACACATTTGAATTATATGTGTGTTGGAATTTTAGCCATCAACCAATTATTTATCTTAATTTTTCAACATAAAGAAACCAATACAAATGACTTTCAAACAATAATGTTAATCAGATCATATGTTATTAATTGAACCTTTATATTTTAAAACTCAGTGTATGTATTGAAGTGTTATCTTGACTCAAAATATTATCATATATTTATGAGGAACATTAAAATTAATGTTAGTCACTTACCAAAGAAGACATTTAGAAAATTAATAATGGATTGAATTAATGATATTGAAAAACTTTTTATTCATAATTATTTTGTATTAATATTTTATGTTTGAAATTTTATATGTATATATTTGATAGGCTCCTTGTGTAATTTTTTATTACAAAGAGATTACTTGCTTTAATTAAGTTTATGTGGGTACATCATTCTGATTTTGATTAAAAATAGTAAAATATATTCTATAACATTTAAATTTGTAATTATAAATTTATTAAACGCACATTGATTACATAAGTAATATTTACTGAGGCTATAACCTCGATAATATGCGTATAAAATGCGATAGTAGGGACCTCTACAGGTGTTTTAACCACAAGCTTAAGCTATTGTAATTTACAGATATATCAATATGTTTATGTGACACACACTTATATGAGCACACAAATGTGATTGCACTAAAATACAAAATTAACATATTCAAATTGTTAATAAACTAAAAAAATCAATTCATTTTAATAAGACACACAATTGATTTTAATAAATATGGATACCATTCAAATGTTTGCTCACATAGGCATTTATAATCTATGATTATGTATAGTACTTGCAAATAAGCTCTGAACAAGCTTTGCAGAATGTCCCCAATCCCAGACCAGTTTCTGCTATAAGCTTGTTAAGGTCATGTGACATATGGTTTGATTTCTTTGTAATAACTTAGGATGTTGCATTTATCAAAAAATAACTTTATTAAACCCTTATTATT
Source organism: Epiperipatus broadwayi (assembly GCA_028023455.1). Taxonomy (NCBI): domain Eukaryota; kingdom Metazoa; phylum Onychophora; class Udeonychophora; order Euonychophora; family Peripatidae; genus Epiperipatus; species Epiperipatus broadwayi. Next base: position 469,057 of record JAQFVV010000050.1, on the reverse strand, counting down.
ATATTTTTACAAGACAATTATTTCACTGTTGGTAATATACATAATGTGAATACATGCATGCATATAAAAAAATAGATAGTATGAATTTTAAATAATTCAACGTTATTATTTCATTATTTTTAATTGTATTAAAGTAAAGCATTATCTTTATGTCTGGTTGAAAGTTCTTTAAAAACTCTTCAGCTTTTCTTTCTTCATATCCCATATCTGAGTTTACTTTAATAATTCCAAATTAAAATAAAAACTAACAAATCCTCTACAAACAAAGAGGATATTAATTCTTTTTTCTTCTTTAGATGTACAATTTAGGTTAAATTTATTTACTTCTAAAACTTATTAAACATTTAACTGCAAAGTTAAGTGTTTAAAATAATGTCATTTTCAATAGATATATTGTAGTCACCAGCTAATATTTGTTAGTGAAGTAGATCATATGTATGCATGCTCTATACATATATAGCCACAATACCTTCATGTGTGCTTTTTCGCCTATAGATGAATCAGCACATATAAAATCATAGCCCTGTAATCTTTTGGTTTTTTAGTTATTATCTTTTGGTAAGCTGGCCTAGTATAATCATGTGATGTGGTGAATATCAGTGGGTCTGTGACTCTGGCACTCTTATAAATAAATGTAAAACTCATTCTACTGGCAATTCAGTAAAATATTAGGTCAGTTAATCATGAAATATAACTATGTTCTTAAGATATCTAAACTCATATGTGAATGAAAGATTCTTCTTTTTCATAGTTTGATTAACTAGTACTTTACTGTGTCCAATAGAAGGCCTAAATCTCAATGTAAAACATTACAATATATATATATATATATATATATATATATGTATATATATATATATATATATATATATATATATATGCACACTAATATGTTGTTATATGCCATAAGACATAAGCATCTAAATATATATATATTTCAAACTTCTATTCCATTATATATTACTGAAACATATGATCAAAGACTTGAAAAAGATATATCTTCATTTTGTTTTGTATTTATTAATGGATGATTTTGTGAAAAGAGATCTTTGTTATGTTTATTAGATATTATTTTTATTATGTTTAATAAATTTTGTTTGTTGTTTAACTTGCTTGTGCCAATCTCTTAACAGAACAAAGAATGATTAATGCATTTTTCTTTCTTTGTGTCTAAAATAGCAGTACCTAACATAGCTTGTTCCCCAAACTGTAAATTGTTACTTTATATTCTTAGAAAACTTGCATTGGACAGCTACACACATTCATACTATTTCAATATATATGTGTTTGTGTTGGTATTTTGAATATTGTAAAACTTTCCAGAGTTTTTCATATAAATATATACTTTAGTACATGGAAATATCTGTTACATTTTCATATTACAAAAATCACAATCAGATGTCAATAGATAGTAATCAATAAAAATAGTAACTTTAAATGCTTTGTGCATTTGAAAGTGTTCTATTTTAAATAAAATCTCTTTTGTTATATGGAGACTAAAGAGCTACAGTATTTATTTACAACTTAAGGAAAGAAAACACAACCTTTCATAATCCTTTATAAATAATGAACTGTTTCACTTATCAGTTAGTTGTTATAAATTATTAAATAAATCAATCAATAATTTAGTCTATAACCTAAATTATTCACACATATACATTTATGTGTCAGACAGAGTGGAACAATTCAATGATATTATTAATATTTATCTAAGTGCACCTTCAGTACTATATACCAGACTCATGACAATTTATCTAAAGTGACCAGTTAATATTTCAATGCGTACTCAGTGGGACAATTGTTTTTACTATATTGATAATGTTATTAGATGTGGAAATAAGCCAGGCTTCTTTTATCATCCTTTTTCTATTATTAGGCTCATTGCAGACAGTATTAATTATTTGAGAGTAAAATTTATGATCAGTATCTTTCTTGTGATTGGAAAAACAGAATTAACCTGAGAGTCCACTTTATATTTCTTGCACTGACATATCTTCTGTCGCAAATATGTTGATACATTAGCTTTTGTCTCACCATAATAAGTGGGTATTGCAGCCAGATCCTTGGCAAGTAATTGAATATATAATTTCATACTTATCATTTGTAAAGATTTTAATGTTGGGTTTTGATCACTCTTGTGTTTGGATAAATTAATCAACAAGTCTAAAGAAAGAATGGAAAAAAAATCATAAGTATGAAATTGTATATTTGGTTAATTTGCAAGGATCTGGCTGCAATGCCATTTATTATGGTGACATGAAATCTAGTGTATCAATGCATTTACAACAGCACATATATCAATACAAAAAATCTAAAGTGGTCTCTCAAGTTAAATCTGTTTTCTCCCATCATGAGTAAAATACCAGACATGAATTTTACTCTCAAATAATTAGTACTGTCTGTTATGAGTCTATGATAGGAAGAGGAAGATAAAAGATGCTGATTTATTGCAAAGACTAATAAAGTTATCAATCAAAGAAACATCACTGTTATATTGAGCATGTGGAATATTAATTGGTCAGTTTAGTTAAGTCATAATGAGTAGCAAAATCATACTTGGCTAAATATTACTCATGTCATTGAATTGCTCCACTCTGTATGACACATAAATTTAGGTGTGTGTATAATTGTCATAAATTAATAATTTTTACATAATTGTTCAAATATTTTAATATGTAGAAATATATATTACATTTTATATTAGAAAAATCCTCAAGAGATTGCATTTGAAAGCATACACCTTTGACTGCAGATAATATTTACACTTTACTAGTTTCGTTGATTACTGTGTTCTGACATCTGATGATGATTTTTGTAATATGAAAATATAATGGATATTTCCACATATTAAAATATTTGAACAATAACATCTGCTAAAATTTATTAATTTATAACATCTAACTCATTAATGTAACAATATATTGTTAATAAGGGGATCTGTGAAAGTTTCTTAACTTTCTTCCTTAAACTGTAAATAAATGCAATGGTGCTTTAGTCATATTAATAAAAACAAATTACAAATAGCGTAACTTGCTTTAAGTTTGTACTAAAATGTTTATTAGAGAGACTTATAAATTAAAACTTAATTGGAGCTATTGGTAAGCTCACTCTAGTAAACATATATATGTATATATATATATATAGTAAACATATATATGTATATATATATATATACAATGAAAACAAATAATATATATGTATATTTCTGTGATAATCTTATCTAATGGAAATAAGCAAGTAGGATACTTGTGTGTTCAAGTGTGTAATCATTTTCAGGATAGGGATAGATAATGAGAATATATTGTTATAAAGTTTATAAAGAATAAAATGATATTATTCTGAGAGTCAATGAAGTTTATATTCAGAGGTTAACAAAAATATTTATTTTCCAAAGAGGCCTATACCACTTAGTTTTTAAAAAAGAAGTTTATTAACTTAAATAATATAATTATGCTTAATCTATGAAGGTTTTAGAAAGTTTGATTAAGATATATGTGAAGTAGTATGTTAAAGTTACATTAAATAAACTATACATAATGATGTTTGAAATTAGATAAAAATAAATATATTACAGTCATTTGAAGTTACAGGCTTCTAAATTGATATTTGTCTGGAATGAAATATTCATTCAAACATAAAAGTTTTGTTATAAGAGTAGGAGTTGATTTTTTATTTAATAATAGCAATTGATATTTGGTTTTATTATTGCAGATGTAATCATTGATACAATATAATTATTCTAATAATTATTTGTGAATCAAAAGATAGTAAAATATTATTGATAATAAAGGTTATATTTTTCTTATTTATGTAAGATATGGTTCAGCACAAGATCTAGTTAAAAGAGATAAATGTGAATATACTACATGTTATATCAGCATACACATTTTCTGCAAAATTTTAAGATCTTAAGAGATGAATTGAAAATATAAGCTAAATCTATTAGGGATCATGTAAAAATAGATATGATTACTGATGTTGTAAATTGAAGAATATAGAATGCGATAAATGTGGTTATATGTACCTTAGTCAACACTAACATAATAACAATATATATATATATACAGTTTTATGTTATTTATTATTTTAGAGTCAACACTAACATAATAACAATATATATATATATACAGTTTTATGTTATTTATTATTTTAGAGGCAATCCTGAGATAGATGTGAAAACATCTACTGAGAAAATTCTAGGATAGAACATTTATATTGTGTGTGGAAATTTATTTGATTTATTATACAATTATTTATATGTTGCTAAGTTTATAAAGGTCATCTTTAAAGTCCACTCACTTTATCTGTTTTATGTTGATAAACAACTCATGTTAATCAAGTTTCCTACATGAGGGTAATATATATACATGAATGCATAGTGTTTAGTGATTATCTGTGAGAGCTTATTAAGTATAATATATATACAATTTTCAGTTTGAATAGAGTTTATGACAAAATAATTTTTTTAAGAAATTTTTATTATTAAACATTGCTTTCTAAATAATTACTTTAATAGAAGCACTTTTAAAAACTGAAGTTTTCCTGCGAAACTTCAAAAACAAGCATATAATTTGGCTTTACTAGAAAAATATACAAAAAAATTCATATTTTTAATGCATAAGTATAAAAAATAAAAATGTAATATATATTTTATTTTTACAATTATATTATGCACCAAATTAATGAAATTAAATTTGAAAATGAAAATGGTTTGTATCACAAGTGGAAGTGTAGAAGATTTGAAAGCTGTCAATTAAACTATAGCAATTTGCTGTCTTTATAAATACTAAACAAATGATGAAATGTGTGTTAAAGAGATTGTGATCGGTGCCAACTGATGAGTGCATATTCGGCATGAAATGCACAACATGGTGATTATCTATCTTTTTCACATATTTGTTTATATGTTTCAGTAATGGGTAATGGAATAGAAGTTTGAAATATATTTAAATACATATTATATGAAATTAAGCTTATGTATCTCTAAAAAAATAATATGTATTTGAAGTTAAATTGTAACATCGGTATATATTTCTTATCTATAGTGTAAAAGATTGATCCGAATTCTGGGCTAATGGAAGGTTGGGATTGAGATAAGGTGAAAAACGCATAGAGATCAGAATTAGATTGGTCTGATTTCTAGGCTGATAGGTTATTGTGATAGGATTGAGCTAAAGATGAAAGTTGCACAAGATAAGAATATAATTTTGACAATATATTTTATTTTTACAATTATATTATGCATCAAATTAATGAAATAAATTTGAAAATGAAATAGTAGCAATAGAAAGAAGAAAAATTACATTTTCCATTGTAAAATAAAGCACTTATTTATTTACCAACACAGGTATTCATACAACAGGGTTAAAAATAAAAATAAAGGAACATCAGTATTCTGGGACCACCAAACAGCTACAGGCCATGTATTCGAACCCAGTTCTGCCCAAATAATTTGTACAGAGAAGAGTGATGCCAAAATAAAAGTTAAAGAAGCTTTTTACATAGCAAATGATCTCAGTGCTATTAATAGAAGAGAGGCATGCTTTGCTCTCTCCAAGCAATGGGCTAACTATTTAAAAATTCAAACTCATGTGCATATGTGTACAATAAATCACAACAATTTTCATTCACAAAGCTATGAGTATGAGATTTGAACATTAAATCTCAAAAGTGCTAAGCAGACCTATTACACATTATAATATAATTATAGCTTCACTAATGCATATGAAAAAAGTTGCATATTTATAATTAAAAGCTAATGAACTTTTCCTATGTTGCTGTAATTTATAAATATATGCACTTAAGCACTATCCTAAGGAAACCTATTAACAAATGCATATTTACTGAAACTTAGTGCTTTTGAGAGTGACAGCATCTCTGAAATTTTTAGTGTTAAAACATTAGTATTTTTGTATTTCTTTACTTACCTTTGTCATATATGGACAAATATAGCTTCACTAATTCTGAAATTGCACTAAAACTCTTTGACTTTTAGTCAATTTAGTGTTACAATGTATTATTTTATTAATAATTTTGTTGCAATAGGACCACCACAATGGTCAACTGGATTTTTTCTTTAAAAGGTTAACAAGCAATAGCAATAAATACCTATAATACACATATGCATCATTCCACAGAGACTAAACTCTCCATACTGGAGCACCATTCAGTGCAAGCCAGAGTTATCAGTGGATGCAAGAAGATTTGGGCATAAAATCTCTATTGTGTGCCTACTTATCCAACATCCCCAGTCTAGTTTTTAGCTTGTGGATTTCATCAGTGAGAAACATTGGACCTGAAAGCACTACACCTAAATCTTAGGATCTAATACAACTCTTCAGTAGACATCTTTTACCTTATTAGCTAACAATAAAGCCTTGTGTCCAAAATGAAAACACAATAATGTTTTCAATTCAAGCTCATTAGCCTGCATAGTTTATTGACCTGGACTCAGTTCAGCATCTATAGTTCTTTGGTCACTTTAGTTCTTTAATAATCACAGTCACCATATTCCTATTGGGCAGGATTGGTATTAAACCACTAAACATCACATAAAGAATTGTAATCATGTGATGCTTACTGGTTTAATATAAAATCCTGCCCAAAAAGATTATAGTGACTGTGGTTATTAAAGAACCAAAGACACCACTGAACTAGTTCAGATCTATATGACCATATGAGTTTTTATTTTGGACACTAATAAGGTAAAAGGTGACTACTGGAGTGTTGTATTTGATACTAAGATCTAGATGCAGTGCTTTCAGGCTTCTTACTGATGAAAGCCACAAGCTAGCAACTAGTCTGGGGATATTGGATGAGTGGGCTGAGGAGAGTTTAGTCTCTGTGTAAACAGCTTGTGTAGGCATAAAGAATAGTGATAATGTGATGTTTAGTGGTTTAGTATATCATACCAATTTATTTATACAATTACAACATGTGTTCATATACATACACATATACAAGCATACATATATAATCTGAAGATTACTATCAAGAAGCCATATTTCCTTGAAGAAAGTTCTTTTTTCTCTCTCTCCTTTTTTATCTCCCTCTCCTTTTATATTTATCAAAACAGTTATAAGACTCTATCCTGATTAATTTAATGAAGCAATAATGAGACTATTTCGATGGATAATGAGCATTAATAAGTTTAATTAATATTCTGAATAAGTGATTTTTTTTTATAAAAGATAAAGCTAATAATATACTGTAGAAAATGCTAATTCTAAAACGCAGCAACATAATTACTTAATTAAGCTATTATATTTTGTTTATTGTTTTCTATTTGGTTTGCATTATTAATGTAGTTGTAAATAGAGAGTAATCAAGAAATGTTTAAAAAAAGTAATTAAATATCAATATAATGTATATATATATGAAAATATTCCAGTGCATATTGCGAGCTGAAAATTCAAACATAAAAGTTTAAATCACTCTTCCAAATGTTGTGCTTTTTCAACAACGCCATCTATGAATAAATATAAAGTCCAAATTTCAAACAGCATAACTCAAAAGTTCAGATTTTTATATTTATTTACAGAGAGAATTGTGAAAAAATATATTTTGAAGCGTGTTTTAAACAATTTATATATATATACTGTATTGATCTTAAATTATATATATATATATAATTAAATTATATTTATATTAAATTTATATAAAGTATCTTTATCAAATGTAAACATAGTTTTAAATACTGTTTGGTCATGCTATATGTTGGGCACCATACATGATTTGGCATAGTTGGAAAAACATTCGACTTGGGATCTGGAGGTCCTAAAATGAATTCTGGCATTCACAGATCTGACACTCAAATTTCTTATGAAATTCCCAAGCAATAATGCCTATATATATATATGATTATTTTAAATCTGTATTGGGAAATTGTACATTATGAATTTGAAATATATGTTGCCTAAATATGTCTGTACTTATTGTTCCAACTCATAACATGGAAGCATTAATTACTGGCTGATGTAAATATGATGTTTTACCTATTTTGTTAAATAAGAAGCTAGGAACTCAAGATGAAAACATCTTAATATCCTCAACTAAAGTTCATTCAGTTTTATAATTATATACATCTAAATCCAGTTCAGCATGTATAAATTATGGTGCCTTTGGTTTATCAAAAATCATAATTACCATTATCCCATAGGCAGGAATGGTATAAAACTAGAAAAACATCTCTTGATCACTATTTCCTTCACTACAAGCTGTTATTAATGGTAAAAAACTTTTCATAGAGTAGTGCCAACCAGTTAAGTCTTATTAATCAATGGATGCAGGAAGATTTGTGCAAAAAATCCCCATCAAGTGCCTATTTATCCAATATCACCAGACAACTTTCTAACTTATGGTTTTTATTGGTGCAGAGCTTTGGATTTGAGAGCACTGCACTTAGATATTTAATTCAACCCTCTAGCAATTACATTTTACCTATTTAATTAACTATAAAGCATCCATTGATTACTAAAGCTTTCACTAGGTGGACTACTGTATGCAGAATTTGCCACTGTTAATAACAATTTGTGTAAGCATAGGAAATGGTGATCATGTGATGTTTTGTTGAAGAAATCAAGTACTCTGTAAATATAAAATAGACAAGAAAAATAACATAGAGAAATATATGAAAGATCTAAGTAACATGGGATATAACAAAGATATACTATTGGGGGAAATTAACAAATTCAATTAAAAAAATAAAGCATAATGCAAACCCACAAGACAACATAAAGCCATTGGTTGGCATGTTTTATATTCCAAAACCAGTGAATAAAATAAACAAAATATGCAACATGAGCTTTTGGATGCCAGAAAATCTCAATAGGCTGATAAATAATACAAAAGATAAATTACAAAAAAGAAGAAACATAGAAGTTAGTATATTATATCTAGTGCAGCAGCCCAGGTTGCACATCCATATACTACGGTCAATCAAGGACCAATATATCAACCAGTGTAGCACAACACAAATATTTATACCTGCACTCTAAATACAATCTATGTTTTAAGACCATGAGACAGTGTGGTCATACCTGTGTCACACAAACGGTCAACATGGTGTGCATAGATTCCAACAACTGGAAAAGTAAAAAAAGCTTGGTTTAGTTCTACCAAACACAAAAACTTGATACATAAAAAAGAAAACAGCATTCAATTATTATGCAGCTGGAATATTTAAATGAATTTATTTACATAGTATGTATAGTTGACAGGGATTTCAAATAAAGCAGCAGCACTAATATGAAATGAGAAAGCTATGTTTATGATGTCCATCACTAAAAGGGCATTCAGCTAAATTTAAGAATAGAAATAAAAATCTTAAAGCATGTGCACATATATATGCTAAAGAATTTTATATACAAGCAAAGTAAAAAAATGTGTGTATGTATAATGTTTTGAAAAATCAATAAATTATGATTCTTATTCTCTGGAGACTGTACATCAGCCAGGACAGTGCTTGGCTACCAAAGCCCAGTAGTGCTAAGAATCTCCTGGTCATGGACTCAGGCTTCCATTTGATGATGATATATTATTTAGGTACTTACAACTTCAGATCATTTTCAATTGAAAAAAGGTTGCAGGAATTGTAAAAAGAATTGTCTCACATTCAATAGGACATTATTGGACTTTATGAAGTTAAAAGAAAAGTGAGGAAACAATTGATTTTAAAAGTGTACATGCATTGTACTGTGAAGGCATAATTATTGAAAGCACTAGTGGAGTAGGATTTATTATAAATGAAAAGTGGAAGAACAATATTGTGGAGATTGATGGTGTATCAGACAGAGTGGCAAGATTAGTTATTCAACTTAATAGCAGTCATCAAATGCAAATAATTCAGGTTTATGCACAAGTTCTCATAGTGATGAAAAGGTTGAGGATTTTTATAAGGGTGTACAAAAAGCTATTGATCAGACAAAACAACATTTTAAAATTGTCATGGTAGATTTTAATGCTAGATTTGATAAACAATTGAAAGATGAAAATGCTGTATGTAAATTTGGTTATGGTGATAGAAATGAGAAGTGATATAGTTGTGCAGGTCATGGAAAAAATACTTTACATTATGAATTATTTTTTTAAGAAAAATGTTAAAAGGCAATGGACATAGAAGTATCTAAATGAAGGTACAGCAAAATTTGATTATAATTTAAATAATAGACAATATGTATTTTAAGATTATAATGTTCTTAATAAATTTAACACAGGAAGTGATCATTAATTAGTAAGATGAAATATGCATGTTAATACAAAACGAGAGAGACAAAAATTATTAAGCAAATATTCACAGTCTTTAGAAACATTTTAATGAATTTAAATTGGAACCTGCAAATCATTTTCAAATATTAACAGATTTTGAACATGATTCATACTTGAATAAAATTAATAGTAAGATAATAAATACACTTTTAAAAACTGTCACAAAGACAGCTAGTACAAAAAAGACAATTTATGAAGAAAAGAAGGAATACTAAATATATATATATGTTAAAACGAAGATTTGCACGGGTTAAATATATAAAATACATATTTTGCGGGTTCATCCGTGTTAAAAACTTTTAATATCAATATACTGACGTTTCGACTTGGTCACACAAGCCATCCACAGAGTTATAAAAAGGTAGAAAGACGGTTGTAGAGGCGCTACAATCACTGGTTTGAATAAAACATTAAAAATTCCACCAATAGCAAAAATGTTAAATTTAAGAATGTTTTTTAAAGAAATCTTTCCAAATAGGAGGAAGTTTGCACGTATCATCTCGCTTATTGATACAATCTGGCCTTTTAAGTATCTCAATGGCTTCTCTGATTTTGCATTGGTAGAGATTATCACATCTGGATATGATCCTGGTACTAGAAAAATCTATTTTATGACCTGAATCTATAGTATGGAGTGAGAGTGCTGATGATGATGAGTGTTGTTTAACTGCATTAGCATGCTCATCTCTCCTAACACTGATGCGACGATTACTCATACCTATGTAAGAAGCTTTACAATTTTTACATGAGATTTGATAGACACCATGAGATTCAAGAGGGATTGAATCCTTAGGCTTGGTTATTATATTGCTGATCTTTTGATGAGCAGAAAATGCTGTATCTATATTATAGCGTTTTAATATACGTCCGATACTGTCTGTAGTTCCTTTTACATATGGAACACAAATCCTAATAGCTGACTTATCATCTTTTTGTTTCCTATTTTGTCTATTTTGGGCTTGAAATAAGGCTTTTTTTATAAATTTGTAATTATAACTATTTGCTAATAAAACACTATTAATATGATTTATTTCTTCTTTCAGATGTGTGTCATCTGAAAGGTTAATTGCTCTATTTAAAAGAGTTTTGGCTACAGAAACTATCTGAGTTGGGTGATGATGAGAATGGAAATGTAAATATCTGTCTGTGTGTGTATCCTTTCTGTAAATAGAAAAAGATAAACTATTTGGTGTTCTGGTGACTAGAACATCAAGAAAAGGGAGTTTTCCATCAGACTCTGTCTCCATTGTAAATTTAATATGAGGATGCATATTATTTAAATGTAAGAAAAAATCATCTAATGTGTTTTTTCCATGTTGCCATATGACAAAAGTGTCATCTATGTATCTGAGCCAAATGAGAGGTTTTAAAGATGATGATTCTAAAGCACGAGTTTCTATATATTCCATGAATAAATCAGCTATTACTCCTGAGATAGGTGAGCCCATAGGAGTACCAAAAACTTGTCTGTAATGCTGTCCATTGTATACAAAATATGTATTTAAGAGACAATGTTTAATCAAAGCAATAATATGGTCTGGTAAATTGTAACGTTGTGAGATTATATTTAAAGCTTCATCAATTGGAATGTTTGTAAACAAAGACACGACATCAAAACTGACCAGAATGTCACTAGCATTAATTTTTAAACTTTTTAAAACAGAAATAAAATGAAGAGAGTTTTTAATATATGATTTAATAGATGGGATTGTAGGTTTAATGAAATCCGATAAGTATCTAGCTAAAATATGAGTTGGAGAACCTATTGCACTTACTATTGGATGAAGGGGGGGTATCTGGTTTGCGAATTTAGGGAAGTCTATAAAATTCTGGACAGACACAAGATTTTTCACGAGGGATTATTTTATTTTTTATCTCTGTTTCAATAGGTGATTTATTAATAATAGTTTTTGTTGTTTTTTCCAAATACGTAGTATGATCTCTTTTTGATAGTTTATAAGTTTTATCATTAAGCAGATCTAAAATTTTATTATGGTAAATGTCACGATCCATTACAACTGTGGCATTACCTTTATCAGCTGGAAGTACAACAATTGATTTGTCCGATTTTATATTATTTAATGCTTGTCTTTCTTTCTTTGAAAAATTATTTTTAGGAAGCTTAGCTTTTTTAAAATATTACAAATCTCAGCTCTAGCTAAATCAGCCGATGTAGAATCAATTTTATCAAGAGCTGATTCAACATTACAAGACAATTTTCTCAAAAGGTATCCGGGAAGGTGTTAAAGCAAAATTGAAACCTTTTTCTAAAACCGAAATTTCATCTGTAGAGAGGGCTTTCTTAGATAAATTGTAAACGGTTTTTTGATTTGGATACATAATGTTTGGGGATTGTGTTCTAATTAGCATTTGCAATTTTTTCTTTTGCTTTGCTGTTACCAATTCACCGTTAACCCGCTCTAAAATTGTGGATCACAGAACAATTATAATGTTAGTAAAATTCTAAGGAAAACAAGAAATATTATTTTAAACTCTTTTATTAAAGAAACTCGAAAAATTTAGACAAAATTGATAAAGTATTGCTACATTTACGTTTATTCCTTAGTAATAAAATACATCCTTTACTGTGGACTAGTTTTGATCGTATTGCAAGTTTTCGATCGTTTAAAGATTCGAATTGGTAACAGCAAAGCAAAAGAAAAAATTGCAAATGCTAATTAGAACACAATCCCCAAACATTATGTATCCAAATCAAAAAACCGTTTACAATTTATCTAAGAAACCTCTCTACAGATGAAATTTCGGTTTTAGAAAAAGGTTTCAATTTTGCTTTAACACCTTCCCGGATACCTTTTGAGAAAATTGTTTGTAATGTTGAATCAGCTCTTGATAAAATTGATTCTACATCGGCTGATTTAGCTAGAGCTGAGATTTGTAAGATTTTAAAAAAAGCTAAGCTTTCTAAAAATAATTTTTCAAAGAAAGAAAGACAAGCATTAAATAATATAAAATCGGACAAATCAATTGTTGTACTTCCAGCTGATAAAGGTAATGCCACAGTTGTAATGGATCGTGACATTTACCATAATAAAATTTTAGATCTGCTTAGTGATAAAACTTATAAACTATCAAAAAGAGATCATACTACATATTTGGAAAAAACAACAAAAGCTATTATTAATAAATCACCTATTGAAACAGAGATAAAAATAAAATAATCCCTCATGAAAAATCTTGTGTCTGTCCAAAATTTTATGGACTTCCAAAAATTCACAAACCAGATACCCTCTTCGTCCAATAGTAAGTGCAATAGGTTCTCCAACTCATATTTTAGCTAGATACTTATCGGATTTCATTAAACCTACAATCCCATCTATTAAATCATATATTAAAAACTCTCTTCATTTTATTTCTGTTTTAAAAAGTTTAAAAATTAATGCTAGTGACATTCTGGTCAGTTTTGATGTCGTGTCTTTGTTTACAAACATTCCAATTGATGAAGCTTTAAATATAATCTCACAACGTTGCAATTTACCAGACCATATTATTGCTTTGATTAAACATTGTCTCTTAAATACATATTTTGTATACAATGGACAGCATTACAGACAAGTTTTTGGTACTCCTATGGGCTCACCTATCTCAGGAGTAATAGCTGATTTATTCATGGAATATATAGAAACTCGTGCTTTAGAATCATCATCTTTAAAACCTCTCATTTGGCTCAGATACATAGATGACACTTTTGTCATATGGCAACATGGAAAAAATACATTAGATGATTTTTTCTTACATTTAAATAATATGCATCCTCATATTAAATTTACAATGGAGACAGAGTCTGATGGAAAGATAAACTATTTGATGTTCTAGTCACCAGAACACCAAATAGTTTATCTTTTTCTATTTACAGAAAGGATACACACACAGACAGATATTTACATTTCCATTCTCATCATCACCCAACTCAGATAGTTTCTGTAGCCAAAACTCTTTTAAATAGAGCAATTAACCTTTCAGATGACACACATCTGAAAGAAGAAATAAATCATATTAATAGTGTTTTATTAGCAAATAGTTATAATTACAAATTTATAAAAAAAGCCTTATTTCAAGCCCAAAATAGACAAAATAGGAAACAAAAAGATGATAAGTCAGCTATTAGGATTTGTGTTCCATATGTAAAAGGAACTACAGACAGTATCGGACGTATATTAAAATGCTATAATATAGATACAGCATTTTCTGCTCATCAAAAGATCAGCAATATAATAACCAAGCCTAAGGATTCAATCCCTCTTGAATCTCATGGTGTCTATCAAATCTCATGTAAAAATTGTAAAGCTTCTTACATAGGTATGAGTAATCGTCGCATCAGTGTTAGGAGAGATGAGCATGCTAATGCAGTTAAACAACACTCATCATCATCAGCACTCTCACTCCATACTATAGATTCAGGTCATAAAATAGATTTTTCTAGTACCAGGATCATATCCAGATGTGATAATCTCTACCAATGCAAAATCAGAGAAGCCATTGAGATACTTAAAAGGCCAGATTGTATCAATAAGCGAGATGATACGTGCAAACTTCCTCCTATTTGGAAAGATTTCTTTAAAAAACATTCTTAAATTTAACATTTTTGCTATTGGTGGGATTTTTAATGTTTTATTCAAACCAGTGATTGTAGCGCCTCTACAACCGTCTTTCTACCTTTTTATAACTCTGTGGATGGCTTGTGTGACCAAGTCGAAATGTCAGTATATTGATATTAAAAGTTTTTAACACAGATGAACCCGCAAAATATGTATTATATATATATATATACAAATGATGCATTAAAGAATTGAATATCACAAATTTTGAAAATGTGAAATAGAGTTGATATTGACATAAATAAGTATAATTGTGAACTAGAAAGAAAATCTGTAGAATAAAATAAAAGTGTCAAGAGTGTAAAATAACATCTTGGTATTGGTAAGAAAGTTATTTTTGCAATAAGCAAAAAGATGGAATTAATACTAAAAAGTATAGAAGAGTTTTATCAAGAATTATGTAGCAATAAAGAACAAGGAAAAGTCCCTCTATAACTAGTATATCTTCTGAATTAGCCAGGATTTTAAATGAAGAAGTGAGACATACAATTAAATTGTTGAAGAAGGGGAAAACTGTAGGTAATAATGGAATTATAATCAATATCTTCAAAGAAGCAGATGAAGAAAGAGAAAATTTTTCGGCAAAGATATATACCAAATGTCTAAATGATAGTAATATACCAGATTATTGAAAGAATATAGTATTAATATTAATATTTAAGAAAGGAAAGGAGATAATTGCAGATGTATCAGTCTTTTTCTATACAAAATTTTTATCAAAATAATTACAACTTGTCTATAGAAAACTTTGGATTTTAACCAATTAAATGAACAAGTTAGATTTAAAAGTAGTTTTAGTGCAATGAATTATATCCAAGTATTGAGAGAAATTATTAAAAGGACCAATGAATATCAATTACCATTATGCTTTGAATTTGTAGATTATGAAAATCCATTTGATTCTCTATGATTAAATCATTAACATATAAACCCAGATTATTGTTATAATCTAAAGAATATTTATAAAAATGCAACCACACCAATTAGATTACATAATAATACTAGGAAGATTGACATTGAGAAGGATGTATGACAGGGTGTCACTATATCTTTAAAACTTCTTACAGCAGTTTTGCAAGGAATATTCTATGGATTTAAATAGAAAGCAAGGGAATAAAAGCAAAAGAAGATTGTTTAAGTCATCTACATTTTACAGATGATATAGTTGTTTTTGCAAATAATGTATTAAAGCTTCAGAAATGTTGCAACAGTTATCAGATGAAAGTAAGGAAGTGACACTAAAGGTAAACGTTAAAAAGACTAAAGTAATGTTCAATGGATTTTTTCAAAAGAAGAAAATAAAGATTGAAAATGATGAGTTAGAAAAAGTTAATAACTACATATACCTTGGTCATATTATTATTACAGATGAAAACATAATGGATAAAATTAATCACAGAATTAAACTTGGTTGGAATGCTTCTGGTAGAAACAATTTAATATTAAATGGAAATCCACCTGTGTTTGAAAGAAAATTTTAAATATATATGTGTTACTAATTCTTAATTGTGGATCTGAGACTAGGGTATATAACAGAAGAGCAATACAGAGACTTCAGGCTGCTCAATGAAGTATGGAGAGATGTGTGTTAAGAGTAACAAGAATAGATCAAAAATGAAATACGCAGGTGAGAGAACAAACAGGTGTTACTGATATCATTGAAAGAAGGGATTCAATGGAAATTGGGCTGGTCGTATTGCTATAAATAATAGATGTACAGTTGAAATTTTAAACTGGATTCCAAGAGATTGTTAAGGACCTAGAAAAAGACTATATGTGAATTTGATGGACAAATAAGGAAATGTTGTGGGGATGTGAAGAAGAGAGACTGGAAATCAGAGAAGTTGAATTGAACTTGGAAAGATCTTCATCCTGCAGTTGTTAAAATGATAAGAAAGATGATAGTCTTTTGATATTAATGCATAGCAACTGTTTAAATACAGTTGAATAACCCTCCATGGACAATGGCAATACCTTTTTAAAAGTTAAAGATATTTTTTTAATTATAAAATGTATTGTTATTTTTTGACACTAAAGGGCTATTTAATTATATTTAAGCAGGCATCTGTTAATTTAATGTAAATGCCTGAAAGCAGAAAGGGTACAAATAATGAAGTTGTGGAAGAATAAATATAAATAAAATGATTATACAGAAAGTGGCTTATTGGTTTGGGAAAAGACAAGGGGATTTAGATATAAAGGCCTTGGAGTTGACAAAGATTATGATGTGGAAACGGGTTGGAGCAGGATAGAAAAGAATATGGGAAAACTTAGGGTGGGAAATATAAACGGAAGTCAAAGTGGTTAACATGTTTCTCTGGGCATAGTTGCTGAGAGATTTCTGACTCCATATAGGGAGAAGTCACCGTGCATCACATCACATCAGTTGCAATGAGTTAATCTCAAAACATTACCTATAAATAGTTAGTACTATAATTATTATTTATTATATATATATATAAGTTGGAACTGATAATGATGATGATGATAAATATGGCTTTTTTATTATTATTATTCTTACCTCAGCTCACTATATCACAATCACCCATCAACACAGAAACTTAGTGCAGCATTTCTCATTATATATTTCATGAACAACTTTCGATTATCAGGTAAACTAACGATATCAATCATCTAAATCTCCTTGTCCACTTGATATCTTTCACTACATCTTTTTCACATTAGGTAGTGACTGGTTTTTATTTACTTTTTAAATACCTTAGGAATGAGTGAAAAATTTTTGCACAACCTATATTTTAAAGCTTTTCAATTTTTATCAATGTACATAGCGTTTTTTATTTGACATAAATATATATATATATAAACGACATATTTTGCGGGTTCCTCCGTGTTAAAATATTTTAAAATACTGACGTTTCGACTTGGTAACTTTAACGTTAAGGTTTTTTTTTTTTCAAATCAGTGATTGTAGCACCTCTACAACCGTGTTTCTACTTTTTATTACTCAGTGGATGGCTTGTGTTACCAAGTCGAAACGTCAGTATTTTAAAATATTTTAACACGGATGAACCCGCAAAATATGTCTTTTATATATGGAACCCGTGTAAATCTTTGTATCAACATATATATATAATTAAACGTAAACATATTCATAAAGTTTGAGATTATTATTTTATAGTAACTATTGTTAAAATAATTGATATGCTAGCATCAGTTAATATTTTTATATGTTACTCTATTTTTCCTAACTTTTGAAAAACAAAAGCCACACAAATATTCTTTATATTTCATGAATATCGAATTTTAAGGCAAAGCTCTAGCCAACTGAGCTATTCTGTCGAAGGCTTGTTTTAAATCAATAACATGGAAAATGTTTTTAAAAAAGATACTTACTCACATTTTATTTTTATTTCAGAATATATATATATATAATAAAATTGCTGATGAATTACTTTTTTTAAATAAGTATATACATTAGACAGGCTTAAACCTGCATTTATATGTGTAATATATGCGGAATTCGAACTCAACAGACATTTACAGGACCCACTACTCTCAGTGCCATCTTATATTGCTGACCCACCTGATCACACACATGTTGAAAAAATAAATAATCACCAATACACGTATACTAATAACTTAGATTTTAAATCGTACATACAAATACTCTAAAAAGGAATAGCTTGTGGGGGTTTAAGTAATAATAACTCAAGGAAACGGTATTCAATAAACAATAAAATTCGTTTAAAATTAATTTATTTGACATCATTATTCAACTTAAATCAACCCTAACCATTGAAATATATAAATTTTAATAAGCAATATTTCACTGGAGATTTTTTTCTCTATTCACTTTATTTTTAGCAAATTAATTATAAAGATGAAGAATATTTAAACAGCCAAAATTTAAATATTTTATCCATTTTTATATTCTTGGTTTATGTAAAGAGGCATAAGATTCTTTTTTCTAGGTCGCTAGCTCATAACCAAATTCAAATAACCAGATTGATCAGAAATAAATACCTAGCTATTATTAGCTAGAGATAAATACTGATAGGAATATATTCATATTTTTACCATCCAGAAATTAGTCAATCTAATGAGTATTGTCTTTATGTCTATTATTCATTTATGAAGAAAAATTAGAGAAGTTGCTACTTTGCAATGGGCCAACTAGATATTGATTTATCCTGATCATTTCATAAAGTGCAATAGATGAGATTAAATATATATTTTGACAAATTACTTCTAATAATAATTAATTTTAATAGTTAATTATTAATGATGATAATAATAATAACAATAATAATAGTAATAACAACTGCAATAATAATAATAATAATAATCACCGTCATCATAATATGAAGAAAAAGAAGGAAAAAAGTAGAAGATGAGGAGGAGGAGGAGAAGGAGGACAACAACAACAACAACAATAATAATAATAATAATAATAATAATAATAATAATAATAATGATGATGATGATGATGATGATGATGATGATGATGATGATGATAATAATAATAATAATTCAATTTAATTCACTATTATATAGTGAATTTAGCAAATTAATATTTATAAATAAATAAATGATATAAGAAATAAATTTTATTACATTATATTTTAATGCCTTAGTTATAGAAATTTTGAATGCTTTATTTTTTAATTGGAGAATTTCTCTCAATAATGTTCAAAAAAATATGACAATGAGTTAAAAAAGTTTATCTTATAATTTGGAATAAAAAATTAATTAATAGCTCTTGTACTTTTTGTGTTGTTTATGGAATACCTCTTTTATTATTGTGTTGGTTACATAATAAGTTAATATAAGATAATCCATCATATCAATATCATTTGATACTAATGTAAATTAATCTGTCACAATAATTGTGCTTGATTCTAATGTAAGATAATCTTTCATATTAATCACATTTGATAATAATGTAAGATAATCCATCAAGTCAATTTCACTTAACATTCATGTAAGATAATCTGTTATATTAATCTCACCTGGTATTAATATAAGATAATCCATAACATTAACATACCTAATAGTGATATAAGATACTCTGTCATATCAATCTCACCTAATACTGTCAAATAATCCATCTTATCACTGTCATATCCCCAACATTGCTAATATAAAATAATCCATTATATCAATATCATCTGATAGTAATGTAAGTTAATCCGTGACATCAATCTCACCTAATGCTAATGTAATATAATCCTTGTTTTACCTGATACTAATGTAAAATAGTCTATCACATCCATCTAATTATATTCTAAGGTAACATAATCCCTCACATTAATCTCATTTGATATTAATATAGGGTAATCCATTACATGTATCTCATGTAATTTTAACTTAGGATCTCACTTGATTCTAATGTAAGATAATCCATGGTATCAATGCCACCTGAAACGAACATAAAATAATCTACCATATCAATATCTGAATATTAATATAAGACAATCCACCATCACATCAATCTCTATCTCATATGACATTAACTTAAAATTCCATTTGACACTAATGTAAAATAACATCACTTTATTATAACATGATATTAATATAAGATAATCCATCACATTAATATTGTATTAATATTAATGTAAGATAATCCATCACCACATCACCTCACCTAATAGTAATGTAAGACAACTCATCATATCAATTCCACCTCCTAGTAATGTAATTCCATCATATAAATCTCATCTTATTCTAATGTAATATAATCTATGATATCAAGCTCACCTGTGACAGTGATGAAATATAACATCATCTGATACTAATCAAATATAATCCATAATATCAATCTGAGTTGATTCTAATGTAAGATAATCTCTCATATTAATCTCACCTGATAGTAATGTAAGATCCTCCATAACATTAATCTTGAATGATACGAATGTGAAATAATCCAGAACATCACTTTAACTTGATATTAACATAATCCATCACATCACTATCTTCTGGATATTAATATAATACATCACTGCATCAATCACGCCTGATACTAATGTAAATCTTTAACATTAATCTCACTTGATATTAATATATTATGATTCTTCATACCAATCTCACCTGATATTAATATAATTATCCTTTTGCATATAAAATTATCACCATATAGTAATTGTTGTGCTTAAAGGTGTTTGATAATTTTTTATAAATTCTTTGCAGTGAAGCCCTATGGCTCATTATATCAGAATTTATATTGTAGGTCTCAAATTTAATATGGGTAAATATCAAATAAAAAAATATGGTAGTTCTTCCAAAATAATAATAATAATAATAATAATAATAATAATTATTATTATTATTATTATTATTATTATTATTATTATTATTATTATTATTATTATTATTATTATTATTATTATTATTATTATTATTATTATTATTATTATTATTATTATTATTATTATTATTATTATTATTATTATTATTATTATTATTATTATTATTATTATTATTATTATTATTATTATTATTATTATTATTATTATTATTATTATTATTATTAGAGCGTTAGCATGCTCTTAAGTTTACATATTGGTAATTGCAAGCTATATATAAGTCATGTGACATCTGACTTTTTATTATTATTATTATTATTGTTGTTGTTGTTGTTGTTATTATTATTATGTTTTAAAGGTCTCTTTATTCAAAAACAAGTGGTTACATTGGTTGTTGATTATACATAGTGTTATACATAGGTTTACACAGTTATTAAATTACAGTCTGTATATTTGATTAGTCTATTTGCACTTAAAAATTGACTTTTTAGAACTTAGATAGTGGCTTTCACAATGTTTTTGATTTTTTCACACTATGAAATATTTATTGTCAAGTTTATGTACAATATATATCAATGATCATGATATCTGTAATTTTTTCATGTTCTTGCAACACTGAATTTCATGTTTGCCTTTGTCCTTTTCTATTATATCCTTTATTATAAAGTGGCCTGAATTTTAAAAAGAGACCATGTTGCTGCAAAGATATCAGGTGGTGCAATAATGCTGTCTCTTTCTTTTATTTTTTGCAATTTGTTCCTATAGGTGTTAGGGTGCCTTCTCGTGTTGTTGCCCAGTGTAAAAGTGCATCTGGTACACCAGAATGCATATAGGCTGAAAGTGGCTGCCCTTATGGTGGGTATTCCATTATTTTTGAATATTTGTAGAATCTCATTTATTATTATTATTATTATTATTATTATTATTATTATTATTATTATTATTATTATTATTATTATTATTATTATTATTATTATTATTATTATTATTATTATTATTATTATTATTATTATTAAATGCACGTAATAAATAAGAATTGAATTGAATTATTATTATTATTATTATTATTATTATTATTATTATTATTATTATTATTATTAGCAGCAATGATGTTGATAGATAACATCAATTAAAATCATTCTCAAGCTAAATGTTGATGACTAAAGCGAGGTTTTGACCATAGGGCTCTCAATTTCAACTGGTGGTTATCTAGAAATTTTACTGCATCATTGCAAAAACATTATTTACATGGATAATTTTTCATATTATTTCACTTGAATCTTATTCAATCCATAAAAAAAATGCTAATGGTTTTCCAGTATTCATAAGATGTTTTAGGGCCAGAATCAATCATGAGACCTCCTAATCCCATATCGGATGCTCTATCAACTATATCAAATCACAAAGAATATTAAATCCATGAAAATATTTAATATATATGAACAATAGATTTCATCACATCAATCTCTCCTGATTCTAATGTAAGATAATCTGTGATAACAAGCTTACCAAACAGTGATGAAATATAATTCACAATATTATCTGATACTAATACAACATAATCCACCATAAAAATATTACTTGATTCTAATGTAAGATAATCTCTCATATCAGTCTTACCTGATAGTAATGTAAGATAACCCATAA
This sequence comes from Epiperipatus broadwayi, assembly GCA_028023455.1. Lineage (NCBI taxonomy): Eukaryota > Metazoa > Onychophora > Udeonychophora > Euonychophora > Peripatidae > Epiperipatus > Epiperipatus broadwayi. The sequence continues at coordinate 446,265 of JAQFVV010000050.1, read as the reverse complement.
TATTAATCTTGCATGGTACTAATGTGAAATAATCCATCTCATCAATCTAACTTGATATTAACATTAGATCCTATGTCGAATGCCCTAACACCTATGCATAACTGCACAGAATACTTAATCCATGAAAATATTTAATACATATGAACAATGGATTTAACAATGAAGTACCAATAGTTACATTTTTATAACAAATATGCAAATAATACAACAATATTAAATCTTTGATTTTGTCAAAAAACAGATTTAATATATATTATTTTAATTATTTGTGTGATAAATTATTATAATTTTATCAATCAAAGTTTGATTAGTGATTTAATCAAGTATATTCATTTATATTTGTGATGATATTTAAAAGTATTATATATAGTGACTTTTGATTTATCGTTTGAAAAATATATAATAAAGATGTCAGAATGACAGAACATAGATTTATTAAAAATTATGATTAGAAAACAAATTGAAGATTATTTGCTAATGTTCAGATTAAATCAAATGTATCTTAATATCTTATAAATTACATAATATATGAATTTGTTTTTAATTAGATAGTTTAATTATTAATAAAATATAAAAGAACCTGCAGAAATTTTAATCAGTAGAAAGAATCACTATTGGCTTTACTAAATTCAAATTTTTTATTGTAGTCATGTTTTGACAGTCATTAACTACATGATTTGTGATTTATTGGCCATATCTACTTCATTGGATGGTACAGAATGAATCAAAGATTACCTTTCATCTATTGTTGAAATTCCAGTAATATCTAGAAATATCTAATCTATCTGACTTTTCCCCCTCATCATCATGTGAACCCATACATAATTATTAAGTGCAATGCCTACCTAATGAGAAAAATGTTATTATGAAGTAGATATCTAAATCTGAATTGTTGCATATCTTCTTTTCTCTTTTTTTAAAAAAAACTTGACACATAATTCAAGGCTTTCAGCATATTCTACATGTGCAAATTATAAAACAGGAGGCACAAGGATTCAGATTTAGACATTTACTTCCTAATATCATTATTTTATTAGACATGCATTGTACTCAGAAATTATTATGGCATCATATGGCAATGAAGAGAAAAGACCAGTGAACTAAATGAGCTTCTGCTCCATCATGTTTTCTTCAATCATGTCAACAAACAGCATTCTTTCAAGATAAGAATTAGTAATCCACACAATAGCATCATTTACACTCTGGAAGTGATTGATGGTGTCACCAATAATCCAGAGTCTTTCAGGATAAGACTTCAACTACCTTTTTTCCACCTAAAACTTATTTTCAAAAGTACAGATTTTCAGGCACAACTTGCCTTTTCCTTTATCTCTCTCTGGCCAAAAACTCCTGACTTAAGTTAAAAAATCTAATTTTTAGCAAAACATATAAAAATAAATTGCTATCAGCTTGTTTTTTTCTATTACAATTATTTTCTAATTAAATTCAGATAAATCTTTTAATTAATTAATAAAATAACATTTTTAATCAACACACAATAAAGAAAATACATTTTTCAAATCTCTAACTTTGATAAAAGAAAAAACTAAATTATTTTCTCTTCTACAAAAGAAAACTTATGTAAATAAGCATTTATTTTATATAGCGTATGTTTACAATTGTATTACATTCAAATATCAGCCTTTCAAGCTAATTGTGCATACGTTTTTGCGAATGTTAATAATAATAAATGAATACTTTCTCTCCAATACAAGATATAGTATTTATGCAGGAATAAAATGAACCCATTTATTCCTATGACTCAAATGCTTATATATGAGCAAATCTGAAGTACTGGCAAAGAAAGCGTGGAGATGGAACAGTCACTTTAAATTACTATATACGATGTCTGAATGAATGACGTCGGTGAAATTGTCTAAAATTTACTAAATGTCATTCCAACTGAAACTTAATCATATGTAAATAAGCATTTATTTTATATAGCGTATGTTTACAATTGTATTACATTCAAATATCAGCCTTTCAAGCTAATTGTGCATACGCTTTTGTGAGTGTTAATAATAATAAATGAATACTTTCTCTCCAATACAAGATATAGTATTTATGCAGGAATAAAATGAATCCACTTATTCCTACGACTCAAATACTTATATATGAGCAAATGCTTATTTACATATGATTAAGTTTCAGTTGGAATGACATTTAGTAAATTCTAGACAACTTCACCGACGTCATTCATTCAGACATCGTATATAGTAATTTAAAGTGACTGTTCCATCTCCACGCTTTCTTTGCCAGTACTTCAGATTTGCTCATATATAAGCATTTGAGTTGTAGGAATAAGTGGATTCATTTTATTCCTGCATAAATACTATATCTTGTATTGGAGAGAAAGTATTCATTTATTATTATTAACAATTGCAAAAGCGTATGCACAATAGCTTGAAAGGCTGATATTTGAATGTAATACAATTGTAAACATACGCTATATAAAATAAATGCTTATTTACATATGATTAAGTGTCAGTTGGAATGACGTTTAGTAAATTCTAGACAATTTCACCGACGTCATTCATTCAGACATCGTATATAGTAATTTAAAGTGACCGTTCCATCTCCATGCTTTCTTTGCCAGAACTTCAGATTTGCTCATATATAGTCGTAGGAATAAGTGGATTCATTTTATTCCTGCATAAATACTATATCTTGTATTGGAGAGAAAGTATTCATTTATTATTATTAGCACTCGCAAAAGCGTATGCACAATTAGCTTGAAAGGCTGATATTTGAATGTAAAAAAAAACTTATATAAATGATAATAAAAAATCTTTGATAATTTTAGTTTATTTTAATTAATTGTATCTTTATCAAATAATCAAAATTAAAACTTAATGTTCTTCTTTTAACACTTAAATACATAAAACAAACTAAAATATAAAAATATACAGCTATTTTTTTTTTTGTTGATAAAAATAAAATATATGTACAAATAAAGAAAAATTCTTCCAGTGTATATATTTTATTTATCAATAAACTATATATGTCATTTATGTTTATATATTACGTCTACAAACATTAATATTTATTCTCTGGATCTATGTTTGTCCATTTACAGATTTTTCTTTAGTTCATAATGCGTTTCTGTTTATAGAGATAGTTGATACAAACTTATGATGGGGTTTGATCATCATCATCCATATCATATTAGACAGGATTTGTTTTCAATGTAAAGCAGTCTTTCTTCATTTAAAAGTGATTATCAATTGTAGATATATCAGTAAAATTTATCAGTTATTGAAAACCTGGGTACACTATCAGGAAATTCTTAGCAGCATCTGCTTTTTGTTCAAATAACTGCTACCTTGGCTGTTAGTTTTAATTCATCCTGGGAATAAGTGTCCCAATTTAGTTTAGTCTGGTGTGGTTGTAAGTACCTATAAAATATTCTCAAACTCAGTTGATGTTTCTGTTAAGAATGGAGAGGAAAGACCATTAAACTCAGAGGTAAAAAAACAATAAAGTTATCACAGTAACTGATGCATGTAATTGATTAAACTTAAGATTGCAGATACTGCAATAGTAAGAATGTGTATAGTCAACCTTAGGAATTTGCTATGCTTAATTTCTTTAAGGATTCAAAAGGGAATTAAAAATTCTATTTTCAGAATCATGGCAAACTCCTATCTTACTGAAAAACTGTCTTATCTTTATCATAAATTTGAATAATATTCTTTACTTCAGTTAAGATAAATATTTTTTATTGAAATTTGTCTCAAATTGTTTGTGCATTTAGATTTTAGTATGTTGAAACTGCAGTAAAGTAAATAATTATTACAGGAAAAGATCAACATATTTTAAATTTATCAAAAGTGCTTCCTATATTTTAGTATCTATTGTCATAACCTGGGACGTAAATGAAAGTATTATATAAAATTGATGTTTGATTCATTGCTTATAAATAGCTGAAAATTCAAATATAAAATATTAACCATTCCCCCAATAGTCAAAATAAAAGTCATAGATCAATTCATAGATCACATGACCCTATCTCTTATCTTTTTATTCCCCCAATGTTATGTTTTTTCAACAAAGTTATCGTTTGAAAAATAATAAAGTTTTAATTTCAAACAGTATGACCCAACACAACATTTGTTGTGGTGTTTCAAATTCAGCTTTTACAAGGTAGCATTGTTGAATAAACATAACATTGGGGGGAGTGATCGACATTTTAAAACTGGTATTGTAAGTGAAAACACTTTTACTATACTGGTGCACCTGCTAATCAAGATATTTTCAGATCTTTTTAAAATAATAGTAAAATAACAAACATTAATATGAGTTAATGTTTTAAAATCAAGTTTTAAAGATAATAAAACAGCATGGTACTTGTGAGGTTTCATGTAAACCATGATGGCAGCCTATATTTTTGATAAATCTACAGTTTTGGGGCTCCCAAAAAATGCCTGCTCAGAAGCATTGTATTTAATATTTACATTTTACTTTTATTTAATGTGTCAAAGTGTCGACCAGGAGGTGAACCCCAGGACAACTGCTTATAAGGAAGCTGTGCTAACCACTCAGCCACCAATGTTTGACTTTTTACTTTTTATTACTGTTATTTTTAAAAAAAGAAATCATTGTGGAAAAATTAATCACAATAATTACAGTTTATTTTATTTTCTTCGTTTTTTGATTAACTTATTAACAGAAAAATGAAATATATATATAATTACATTACCTTTATTCATACTGGCATTGCACAATCATATTGTGACTATTAATGACACTTTTCAGTAGAGCAAGATCTCATACCTTTAGAAATAATCCACTGCATCATGTTGTGATAGGAAGGTCCAAATTTTTACCATTATACAATTTACCAAAAGAACTACTCTCAAAAATAAACACACTGAATTGAACTAAAGTATGACAATGTTAAGATTTTCTCATTGGGTTCTCATGTTTAACATGGGTGTGATGAGAATCTTAGCCTCAGGGTGGCTTTTGAGCATTCCATCATCAGATTTTTAATTGGATGGATGGTTGAAGAGTTGGAGTGTGGAGTGGATTGAAGCCTGTCCACTAAAGTATGAGGATTGGCTATCTTAATATATATCTGAGTACTTATTACATATATGTGTAGAGATGATAAACTGGACCAACTGATGATTGCTGGTTTAGCATGAAATGCATATATTGGTGATTATTTATCTTTTCGACATATATGTGTTCAAGTATATCAGTGTTATGAGATAGAGTGGAGAGTGGTGGATCGTATGAAAGTCTGTGCTCATATACCCTATATATTATAAATATTGATACAGGTATATAATAAGCCTGTATTTCAATTAATATAAGTAAAAACAAAAATGGAAATAAAGCTTTTTAAGGGATTTATCGGAATTTATTATCTTTTCTAAATTTAACAATTGATTTATTAATTATGTTTTAATTTAACAACTAATACATCTTCGGTAGATTATAAACCCTCAAAGCTGTACATTTATCAGAAATAGGGGGTGCCATGTTGGTTTACGTGTAAACTCACAAGTATTAACAGCATTTAACTATTTCAATGCAGTAAAGTTCTTTTTTTAATGTTATTAATAAAAAATACATTAAATAATGAAGTATTATTTTTCAAACATGTCATTTGTTAGGTATGAATTGTTTGAGCCCAGCCTATCTTACCATTAAGTAAGAATAGGTATATACATATATACCAATCAGTTTTGGATCACAATATACATTGATTGCAGATGAATACCTAAAGGCAAAATTTTAAATTCTTTTGCAACCTGAAAAAATTTTCAAATTTTATCCAACTTAGAATCAAAGATTTTGTTGGCAATAAACCATTTTACAAAGTAATGGTTTTAACATAAAAATTCCCCAAATTTTAATCCTAGATTCAAACCTCAGGCTGTGATTATAGAAGATAGATATACTACATCATAAAATCTTTATTTCAGGAAAATGAAATTAGAATGATATTCAAATCCTAAAATAGATATCAAAAATATGTCGATAGATGTTTTTAAAGATTTCCGTTCTTTAATAATTAATCCATTAATTTAACTCTTGTTAGCTATCTGTTTTTACTCTGATATTACCTAATCATTATTTATTAACACTTGAACAAACTTAAAATATATTTAATATTACTAGAAAATTAAAATTAAAGAATTGCTTTTGTCTGTTTTTTTTTTATTTTTTAAATCATTCATTTATTGTAAAAGATTTATTTTTAATGCATTATTTTCTTTGTATAATCTATATAGAATTAATTGATTTCCTAGGCCGATTGGTGTAACCATAGAAACTACATTTATTTCCCACTTAATGTGAATTAATTTCTTTACTTGTCTTTAGTAATCTTTCATTCAAAGCTTGATTTTACTTAATTGTGAATGTCATCATTATAAATAGTAGAACTTTGCAATTTTGTTTATCATATTCGTAAACCGATTTTCCAAATCTCATTCCATGAAACTAGTGAAAGGAATTTCGAAATGATTTCAAATAATATTTAATTTTTATGCGTTTTCATTAAAAATCTCATGTCAAGAAAACAATGATCAATAAAATACTTATTTCCTTAAGAAGCGGAATTAACTTTTAAAAGCGAATATAAAATCGCAAAACCCGAAATGAAAAGAATACTTTAGTTTGCGTCTTTAAATATGTTTATTCTGACATACAACGGATTATAATTTTATTTCTAAAGTATAATTTATTGATAATCCAAAGATTAAAAAATTACATAATTAAATTTTTGTTTCTTTATGATTACATAAGTGATAAAATATAATTACGTTTGTATTCTGAATATCACATACGTGATTAATGCTGTCTTGTTTGAAAATAAAATAATATTGGGGGGAGGAGTACAATTATGAATTAATTTTTGGAGGTATAAAACAAAAAGAAATGGAATTAAGAAATTTCATAGAAAATAGTTTTTTATGTTACAGATAATAGGTTCTGCCCTGACGATTCGATGCAGTGTCCTCTGGAGCTCAAGGTCTACGGTTCGAACTCCAGCTCTGTCCACTTGTTTTCGAACTTTTTATAAACTCCTAAACAATAAAAAATATTTTTATTGCATAATTACTTTGATAAAAATGTCCCTTACATTGTTTAGTGCAGTAGTAAGTAGTTATAGGGTTTTAGGTCAGGGTCAATAATTCAAGGCTCCAGAAATACCGTTTTTGATTTAGAACTTCAGATAAATAACACATTTGATAATTTTATTTAATAAAAATAAATATTTTTAGAAGAAAAAATAATTTTAATTTATATTATTTTCACATCTTGCTTCAATTACATATCTCATCAATAAAATATACTTCATTCAACAATAATCACAAAGAAATTGTTTATATCTAAAAAAGGATAAAACATACTGTATAGATAATATACGCTTATATTCCTAGTCATAATTTGTTATAATAATTTTATAGACAGCCAGATAAATTAGGAGGTAGGTAAGGTATGTAAAAGAGGAAGTTAGGTAACTAGATATTTAGGTAGATAGTAAGATATGTAGATAGCTAGAAAGAAAAGCCGATGATTTGGTGATTATGTTGATGAGTTAGTGAATAGATGAATGGTTACATAGAACAGATAGATATATGGATGAATAAATAGATGAATAGATAAATATAGATTGATAAATATGTAGACAAAATGGTCTTTAAAAGGTCTAATTCAGGAGAAGGAACTCTCTGGCCATCTCTCATTGAGTAACATTGAAGAAAAGCATCAGTTTCCAGGCTTTGTAATTTGCATATAATAAAATTTTCAATTCACTTATCCTCTAACTAAAAAAAGTTCTAGATACCCATTTAATGATAATAATAATAATAATAATATTAATTAATTAATAATAATAAAAGCAGCAACAGCCATTCATAAATAAATATGGTCAATCCAATTCCCTCCCCCCCCCCAAAAAAAAAAAAAAAAAAAAAACTATTTTAGTTATAAGTTTTGAGATGTCTATAGAAATTAATCTGTGAACAAAATATATTCACATATAAAACATGCTAATCCATTTTTTTTGTTTGCTTAATATTTTACATAATTGACTTTTAGTTTCCTCAGCAGAAAACGTTTCCTTCTAAAACACTTCTATGCTATTTCTAATTATAACTGTCTAATATATTCTATTCTCTTCCACATCTTTCCAATGGAAACAGTTGACTTTGGCACTTCCTTAGAATGTCTTTGAGATAATGTAGATGGGGTCTACCTTTCCTATGAAACCAATGCTTGAGTACACCATAAAACACCCTTTTAGAAATCTTCCTTTGTTCATTTGTTTTACTCATGTCCAACCCAAAAAATGGGGAATTTTATAATGATGAACTTAATAGCATCACATCCAGAAAGCTGAAAAATATAATTGATTGTTTTTATGATGATTCCATTGTAGTTTTAAAATTTTAAGAACATTCTTAAATTAAACTTTTCTAATACCTTTATATTATGCTGATAGAATGTCCATGTTTCACTTCCATACAATAAGGTAAGTAAAAAAACAACTCTGTATCCAGCTAACTTAATTGCAATAGTTATTATTTCTAGAATTTATGACAACATTAATTCTAATATGCCATATAAATTCTTGCAATACAGGAGCCAAACAACCTCAATATTTAAAATATATCAACTGTGAAATCTAATTTATAATTAAATCAAAATAGACCTTATTTTACTTAAAATATAATTAACTTAATTTTTTTATTGTAAAAAATTAAGCTTAGTTAGAATTTTTAAATTTAAAATTAAGACATGTTACTGATGAGTTCATCTAGAGAAGCGAAACCTGCTCTGATTGGAGCTGTATTGAAAAGTCTTAGAAGGTAAGTTATAAGTTTCAAAATAAATGCCCAAAAATTATCAAAAAAAAAAAATGCCCAGAAGTGGTTAGAACAGACAAAAATATGTTTAATTGTTTGGTGATCTTTTTTTTATTTTTAAAGATAATAGTGATCAATATTACAAAAGATTTTTAACATAAAGTAATAGAGAAATAAGTAATAAGTATGGCCAAAGTAAGGTTAAAATAAATTTGTTTATTAATCTATTAATCCACTGAGTTAACTCTCAACACAGTGTTTGTTTCAAAGCATAACTGGTAGATATTTAGCAGGGTATGATAGTAATTCCAACTATAAAAGATTAAACTTGGAGGTGTTTGAAAGATATGCATGTTTGCATGTATTATAGGTAATTTCAAAGGGTTGCCTACATTGGCAGATTAAACAATCAATGTCTATTGAGGGGAACACTAATGGTTTATGCTTATTATGTGTGTGGAATTAATTAAGTCCCTTGTTTCTTTAATCTTGTATTTTTTGTGGTTACTTTCAAGGCAATAAATCTTGGCATATGCAGGTTTAAAAAGATGGCCACCAACTCTCTCATGTTTCAAAAGACTGTATTGTGTGATGGATTTGTTTTTGCTGTATTATATAAATAGGCATGTTGAGAAATTCTTGATTTTAAGTTGGCTCAGCTCACACAATGGTATTTGTTATTATAGTATGGGCAGTCTATGTTATATAGTAATTGAGCCTTGTCTTCACTATAAACTTCATCCTTCTAATCATTATTAAGTGTGTTGAGGGATGAAGGGTATTTGAACGATAACTCAGTAGATTAATAAAAGAATTTATTTTAACCTCACTTTGGCTTTACTTATTACTTATTTCTGTATTATATATTTTCTATAGCTTTAATCTTTTTTTTATATATATAAAGTGAATTTTTTAACAGTTCTCCATATAATAAAAGTCACCTTGTGAGAATAGTATATTTTTATAAAAAAATAAATAAATAAAAGGCAGGCATTGTAACATTAGTTGGAAATAAATGTTAATTACTAACTATTAACAATATTATACAATTATCTCAAGTGTTTAGCAAAGTATTAACAAAATAAGGATGATCTGTAACATATCTTCATAAAAGGTGAATTTCTATGACAGATTATTTTCTGTGTTTTCATCATCTCCATACATTTCTTCAATGTCTTGGACTTCTGTCAGATTATTTGTATTTGATCTGTGCAGTATAAAAGCTTATTTAGAAGGCAATATGTGTTTAGGAAGATAAATTTCTAACAAATTTATTTCTTGTTTTTGCTTTTTTCATAACACCTCTTGTTAAATCTCTGATAGTTTCGACTAGATAACAACTTTTTTCAGAATGTTTCTCTGTTGCTGAAAATGTCAGATAATTTAATAAAATATATTGTTAAAAGTGCAAAGAAATGACTTTTATAAAAATATATTTTATTATACGAAATGTAAATGAATGAAATAGCATTGAACATCTTGAAAAATCCTAAATGCATATTGTTCAATAACCACCACCATAAGCTATTGTTTTCATAATTCTTTTTTGATTGAGTTCAGGGTTTTAATCATGCAAATGAATGTCTTTATTTACATATGTACTTGCATCCATTTGTATTTAATTGACATAATGATGTTTACTTTTAACTTCAGAGGGTTTGACATACCCTATTGTCATATACATAATGTTTTTTTTTTGAACAAGAAAATAGTCTTACATTGTTCATAAAAATAATGATTGTTTTTTCTGATTATTAACAAGTTATATGTTGCTTAATAATTACTGATAATATTTATTTTTCTCTCATCAGTTTTCTCACTTGCAGGTTCTTTTGATGGTAATTTTTGGTTCTTGTTTCTTATCAACTGATAACTGATCAATATCTGTAATTGTTGTTTTTTGGTTTGAAGTTATATTTTCTTTCAACTTGAATTATGTACAATGATAATTAAATTATGTCTGTGCGCACAATATTCTTCAGTTTAAACTACTATTTTCATAAAAGTAATTAGATGTTATATCACTTGGGAGTTGGTTTGAACTTATATTTCCTTTGAACTTGGATGATTTAATTGTATCAAAATCACCTTTTCTTTTATTTTTGCTATAATATCTTATTTAAAGTTGTAAATATTAATTCTTATTAAGCACCGATGTCAGCACGTAATACTCATATAAAGCTAAAACTTTAGTACATGCACTTTAAGTGCTTAATTTTAAGCAAGAGAGACCTCTACAAACCATAATGTAAGATTCAACTTCATAAAGGTAAGAGGGACCCTCTTATCTCTAACCTATTTTTCTAATTAAATAGGCAGTCCACTATTTCTATTAAACATTAACATTCACAAAATCTTTCAATTTACACTGAGTCAATATTCAGATATTAAATTTAGAAATATTTTGAATCAATTTAAAGTTGTAAATATTAATTCTTATTAAGCGCAATGTACTAAAGTTTTAGCCTTATATAAGTATTACGTGCTGACATCGCGCTTAATAAGAATTAATATTTACAACTTTAAATTGATTCAAAATATTTCTAAATTTAATATCTGAATATTGACTCGTTGTAAATCGAAAGATTTCGTGAATATTAATGTTTAATAGAAATAGTGGACTTAATCAGTGAAGAATTTATTAGCTTTATGCTCCCAAATCCAATGCTTTAGTTTGCCTATATAATTATGAAGAATAGGTTAGAGATAAGAGGGTCCCTTTTATCTTTATAAAGTTGAATCTTGCATTATGATTTGTAGAGGTCTTTCTTGCTTAAAATTAAGCACTTAAGGCACATGTACTAAGGTTTTAGCCTTATATAAGTATAATATCTTATATAAATCCAATGTATCCAAATCACTTCAAACAATTTTTAGCAAAAGTTTTTTTGTACATATATACATATACACCTACATTTTGTCTGTCCTGCAGTCTTCTTCAGAGCCAGTTTATTCTAATCTGGATTTATATGATTAAATTGTGTTTGTGCATACAATATTCTTCAGTTTAAACTACTATTGTGATTAAAGTAATTAGATATTTTATCATCTGGGAATTTATATCTGAGAAATAGCAATGACAGATTGACTATGATATAATGTATAGATATTTATTTCTTTAGACCACTAATCTATCACAACATTATGACACAGAGAGTTTCACTGTCTTGATAACTGTATACTGATTTACTCATATATTTTTAATTATCTGCCACTTGTATTATTTTATAAACAGAAAATCTGGACTTGGATATTAGCTTTATTTGGCAATCGTATACTGTTGAAAGAAAAAGAAATAAGGATGTTCTTAAGTAACTCCCATAAATAGTTTGTTCATTTGTGTTCACCATCACCATTGAAGAAGTAATATATTGATTCAATTTTTTTTTTAAAACATTACGTCATGTATATTGGTAACGATGATCCCATTCCTATAATTTATTTATCCTAATATTTTTTATTGATGTTAAAAAAAATAGTATTTTGTATAGTGTTTCTGAAACAGTTGTATATGAGATGTGGTCTTATGCATTTTTCTATTAGTTAGTCAGAGATCTTTTTATTATCCCCAAAGAAGTATGCTAATGCAGGAATTTTGAATATTACTTTATGTTTTGGAACTATAGAACATGGGGTGATCAAGAAGTTCTGGGTAAAAATCATCATCCTATGGTAAATAAAATGAATATGAACAGAGAATCAGCTTTCAAAGTTGGAAATAGATACAAAACAAGTTACACCCATAATATACATTATATACATCACCAACATTGATTGTTAAGTGAATAAACAGTAATCCTTTGTGACCAGAATCAAAAGTAGTGCTTTATAAAATCTAAACGGGTCATCTAGCCAATGTCAAAATTATGGCATGTTATAAAAGCAATAATCGGCACGAACATATTGAAGTGTTAATATTACAACAATACACCTAAAATGCTGAGATCAAGACATGCTGATCATCAACTTTCTTGGTCACCTGGTATTTTGAATGTCTTGGTCATTAATAAAATCATAATTATCATACAGCAAAGTGGATTTTAGAATTGGTCTTTACCTTTGCACTATCCAAATCATTCTACAAAACAAATACAAACATATGTCTCCACATATATATTGTAAACACCATTATTGCTCAATACTAACTTGGGATGAAAGGACCCTAAGAACTGTGAACAGGATAAAATATAAATATACAATACTTAAATCTATTTTAGTATTAAATTTACTTTACTGGAATAACTGAAACAATGATTGACAAATTTATTAATCAGAAATAATAATAGAAATTAAAGGTATGTTATGTACTCTGTAATATAAATAGATTATTCTGATTGGTTTTGATTTACAACTAATAGAAAGCATGTTATAGATTAAACTAAATAACAATATAATTTATTGATATATCAATATGTTTCAGGACATATCTATATATAAGAATACAGACATGCCTATATGGCGATACAAAATATTTTAATATTTATTTAGTAATATATATTTAGGCTATAACCTTAAGACTATGCACCTAGATGCAACAGTAGGAACCTCTACAAATCTTGTTTTTTAAAGTTTAATCTTGTGTTAAGATTTGTAGAGGTCCCTACTGTCGCATCTAGGCACATAGTCTTAAGGTTATATAGCCTTAATATATATTACTTAGGTAATGAGTATGTGCTTAAGAAATTATTAATTGCAACTTTAAATAATTATTTAGCTAATGAAGATTATCTTGTCATAATGATATTTAAGTATATGGATATATGGGTATGCCATTGACATAAATTTTTCCATAGCCTTTTATTGTAGATTTTCATTGGTACACTCTACAAGTCTTTTAGAGATTTGGAAATAACTGGAAGATTAGCTATGTCCATTCATTTCAGCAATGTTAATATTGATCACTGATGACTAGAATATAACTATACAATTCATCTCATCTATTCTAAATGAGATTAATTCGTATTCACTACTTTTAATATTTCTCTGCATATAGTTATTTAATAATACGATTTCCATCCTTCCATGAAGATTAGTCATTTCCTTTTTATGTGAATACACATTTTTAAATTTATATAGGGTCATTTTATCATGTGACATCAAATTAATATTTGTGTAGGTTCAAATACTTTTGAAATCTAATGTCATTTCTATTTTTAAAAGCATTTAAATTTAGAAGAGAAATAAAATGTAAAGTCAAATTAAAAAATTATTTTTTTAACTTAACTGGAACTTTCAGCTTTACCATATAATACTAAATCATCCATGCACTTTACTACTGTTACACAATGCTTTATATACCATCTTCTTTTACAGTTTACAGTTTTGATTGCCCAGCAATCTTCTTCAGAACTTTATATCCTCTAACTGAATCACATTTCTATTTGTGTTTTCTGTTTAAATTTCATCTGCTTCAATTTTGGAATAACTTGCTTTTTTTTATTAAGCTATCCCATATTTTTAATCCTAAGGAAGGTTTCAGATTGTTTCTTTGTAACAAGACTCGTATTAAATGTAAAAGATTTTAACAGGATGAGACCCACTGTATTATTGTTTGCTTCTAGATTTTTTACTATCCTTTTATAGTTGCTTTATTTTTTAAAATAGACATAATTTTGTTTGCTATTTCTAGAATAACAACTCCTTTCCAAGTGTAGACAATGCATAATTTTTTAAATTCTCTGCAATTTGTTGTTGTATATTCCAAATGCTTTTAACACAATTACATTATGTTAGTGAATACTTTAAAATCTTTTTCACCTAAGAGAATCTCTCTTTGGGTGGGGACACTCTGGAAAGGATGGAAATTTAGTAAATTCTAGCATGAAACTTGCATTTTTCAAACTTCTTCATTTGTGTAATAACTGTTCGATATGCCATGCCTTTTCTAATTACACAATTCCATGTAATGTAATTTTCAGTCAATAGATGCTGATGTAGCCAATCATTGAACATAGCCATCAAAAATTATTCAAGCAAAATATATTTTAGCCAGATCCAATCCTTTTTTTATGGAATATCTATTCCAAAATGTAAATAGGGGACATAACTTGATTGAAATTGTTCCACAGTTACTCAAATGTTTGTATATGAGAGTTCTACTGGAAATTTGGGTTCACAAGCAATCAATCACATCTGTAATCTTAGCTTAGAAAAAGATAGCAGGGATACCATTTTTAGCTATTTATTCACTATTCTCTAAATAATGAAGTAATAGTTTATTGCTTGGAAGATTGTGAAAATTCAAGCATTGGAAGTCTCAAAGCTGGGATATAATCCATAAATCTAAAGTTTCAAAGACTGCCATTCTACCTTCCAGTAGCAGTAAAAACATCCACACAAGGCTTCTGTAAAATGTTGTTGCCCTGGGATTGTTAATATCAAATTTAAATATGCTAGCCTGTATGAGCCATTTTAATGTATAAATGAAATGTTAGACACTAATTCTGGTACCAGTATATATATAATTCAAATTTTCAAATGTCTGTCTGCATACTGAATGGGGTTTTTTTTCTTTATAACCTAATGTTAAGAGCACTTTCAGTGAAGTTCACCATAATCACTGCTCTCTCAAATTATAATCACAGCTCTAAATTGATAATAGAATTAATTTAAGAGAGCTATGTCTATTGTGAACTTCACCAAATAAAGAAGAAATAAACCACTTTGTTAAGCAAACATTGCAAACATTTGAAAATTACAAATTCAAACAAAAGAAAAAATCAATATATATATATATATGATGTATTATAATAATAAGGAAATCAAGTCATACATCATGTGACTTAATGTAATAAGTTTGTATTACAAATGTAAAATAATGACATTTGTAAGACAAGCTTATTAAATTAAGTCATGTGATATATGACTTGATTTCCTTATTATTATAATTTTGATTTTGAGGTTTTGGCAATGTTATATTGCTAAGACTATTAATATATGGTGTAGCTGAAGTGTTTTCAGACCCATGTAGCTATTTAAATTAGATAGCTAGATTTAAAGACATATAGATGTCTGAAAATTTCAGATTTTCTATTTAATAGTTAAGTATTAGATACATGCTAAACCTTGAGTTGGTATTTTAATCTAGTATCTGAATATCCTAGTGCCTCACTGAGGAAAATCATTAGCTCAAAACCAGTATGGGGATGTGGCATTTATTGATAAAGCTTGTTTTGAGACTTCAACACACACATTATTTTACATATGATGTATTTATCAATACAAGTCCATTTTTGTTTTAATAATATTTTCATTTTAGATATAAAATAAGAATTAAAAAAAATATGAAGGCATACTTTAAAACAGGCAAACCTCTCTGAATAGTAGTGCCACTCAGTGCAAACCAGCATAATCAATGGATCCAGATGGTTTGTGCATACCCTGGCTTGCACTAAGTGGCACTACTGTAGGGAGAGTTTTGCCTGTTTTAATTAATAAGTTATGAGCAAGCATAAGAAATAGTGATCATGTGATATTTAGTGATTTAAGGTATATATATATTAATTTCTAATATTTTCACGGATAAAAGATGTCATATTATTATTAATATTTGCGAGATATTCCGTGTAGTGAGAAAGCTAAATGCTGACGTTTCAGGACAATATCAAGTACCTTCCTCAGAGCGTCCTCTTTCTCAAATCATAAGAATGTGTGTGAGATTTAAAATTGTTTTCTTTCTCCTCATATTTAAATTCTATTGGCTGAGAAGTTTTAAAATTTATTTTCTCAACCAATAGCTTCTTCCAAATGTTGTTAATCTTCTTTAATTCACACCTTTCATTTATGCTCTTGGGCCTTCTTAAAATCTCTATAGCTTCTCTTAGCAATCTCTGGTCATATTGTTCAATTTTTGCTAAAATATTTGTTTTTTCAAAATTGATATCACGATTAGTTAATTTTATATGAGAATAAATAGCTGATGAATTGGATTTTTCTCTGACTGCCAGAATGTGTTCTTCCTTCCTAATATTTATTCTACGATTAGTCTGTCCCGCAAATAGTAATAATAATATGATATATATATAAACTAGTGCTAATATCACTCAAATTGAAACTTGGTCAAAAAAAATCATATTTAAACATTAATAATAGATTAACTGAACTTTCAATTTAAATTCCAAATTTTAACTGTGTAATAAAATGCTAGTGGGAATAGTCTCTATACCACAAGCTAAGTATAACTAATACTTATTCATAGATTTTGTTTTGGTATATTAAATTTTATGACGATAAATTCTATGTGTTTATGTTGAATCAAAAGGCAGATATATTAATCTTTAATTGAATTTAAAATTTACATCTGCATTAAGAATGATACGATAATCTCTAGACTAATAAATAATGAGAATTAATTATTAATATTTTTATAAAATAAATGTTTTCAACGTTATGAGTCTAGAAATTTTGACATTTGTAAGTCAAATAATAATTAAAAGATATATTTAAAAAAAAAAGTTATATTTTGCCTACAATGTAAGTAAGTAGTCGTTTGAAAATTAGTTATTATATCATTACTATTAATATGTAAATTAATACACTGTACAGGCTTACACATATCTGCACATATATAATGTAATATATAAGGGATTCGAACTCAGATTCTCACTCGACCCTCAGATCTCCACGCCATCTCATATTGGTGACTCACCTGATCATACACATGTTGAAAAGATAAATAATCACCAATATGCGTATTTCATGCTAAACCAGCAATCATTAGTTGGTCCAGATTATTATCTTCACACATAGATACAATCAGTGCTCAGCTTTATATTAAGATAGCCAATCTTCATACTTTAATGGACAGGCTTCAAACTACTCCAACTCTGGACCAACTGATGATTGCTGCTTTAGCATAAAATACGAATATTGATGATTATTTATCTTTTCAACATGTGTATGATCAGGTGAGTCAGCAATATGAGATGGTATGGAGAGCTGGGGGTCAAGTGAAAGTCTGAGTTCGAATATATTACATTATATATGTACAGGTGTGTGTAAGCCATATTAGAAGCCATTCTGCCCATCCCTCGCATATGTATGTAAATGGATTATTATCCAGTACATGAGGAGTCAGAATGACGAAATGGTCAATATGGATAGGATGACAACCTTGGCACTAATGTGGGCTTTGAACGTTTCATCATCAGACTTTCAATGAAATGGATGACTGAAGAGTTGTGGGTTGGAGTAGTTTAAAGCCTGTCCATTAAAGTATGAAGATTGGCTATCTTAATATAAAGCTGAGCACTGCTTGTATATATGTGTGGAGATAGTAATCTGGACCAACTGATGATTGCTGGTTTAGCATGAAATACATCTATTGGTGATTGTTTATCTTTTCAACATGTGTATGATCTGGTGAGTCAGTGATATGAGATGGCATGGAGAGCTGAGGGTCGAGTAAAATCTGAGTTTGAATCCCTTATGCATTATTATTAATGTACATTTGATTCATTCAGAAAATTCATTATTTAATGATGGAGTTTTAACCTTTAGAGTATTTTAACGTTTGTGATCAGACTTTGTAGGGTGCTAGAATGAATGAATGACAGACAGAAAAAAAGTTTATCGTTAGCATCAAATAAGTGTAAGCCGCTGAGTAAACATATTTACGATAAGTTTGTTTTTTTTTCTGGAAAATTAGCTAACTAGGCAATAGAACGCTTTAATATCAACTTCGACATTTCATCATGTTGACCATGGTATAATTTAATAATTCATATCTTTAACGTTCATAAAGTATTTATGTGAGATTTTTTCCCCCTTTCAAGCTATAATAATATAGAAAAAATGTAATCATTTTATTTCTCACGTACAATATTTTAATTACATTTAAATTGGGTCAATAATAGTGAACATGTAATCTATAATTAAAATCTAATTTCATTATCAAAATGAAGTGATAACGTAATTACAGAACAGATTTAATATGCTTTCAATATTAATATTCTCTGCTTTATTGTTTTTACATATTGTTTAGCTTTAATTGCTCATTATAGACGTTTATCATATAATAGGCAACGTTTATGTTTTTTTTTATGCTAATAAAGTTCTGTTTTTAATATTCCTTTTTTTTTTTTTACAATTATACATCAGCATAGTACATATTAGATATTTCCTAAATGTATCTAATCTATAGTTAATGCAAATCATTGTGTGTTTTTATAACTTTAACTACTACTATAAATCTCCACATTGAGTTGTTTGTGTATATATACATATATGCATATTTTTATGGCGTGATGTTTATCAATAAACCAATTTTTTAAAAAATAAAATGACAATATTTTTTTATAAATGTGTTATTTTTTTATATAAAATTATTGTTAATTTATTGATTGTAATAAATATGAAACACGTGAATAAAAAAATATATAATGAAATAGAAGTGTAAATATTTTACCGAAACTGCACGTTGATAATGTTGTTTGACAACTTCTCATATCTATTATACCTGATCTAATTCTTAAGTACTTTATATCAGTATATATTCATCTTTTATAGAATGCATTGTCATCATATATTATTTCATATTTAATATATTTTAGAAATTTTTTACAATCTTTTTCCAGAGCTAATCTATTATTTAATTTATAAGAATTCCAGATCAAAGATCCATAATTTAAAATAGGCAAAACCAATGTATGAAACAAATACACACATGTATTTCTTTTAAATATTTTACAGTTTCTGATAATCAAACTCATTATTTTATAACTTCTTGCAATAATATATTGAACATTGTTATTAAATATTCCATTATTATTAAAAATAATACCTAAATCTTTAAGATATTCTTTTCTTGAAATACTTTTTGAATTTAGTATATAATTGAACATACTTGTAGATGATTTTTTACAAAATGATATAATACAACATTTTTCAATGTTAATTTTCATATAGTTTCTTGCACACCAATCTTGAAATCTTTTGATATCAGACTGTAAAATTTTCTGATTATCAAAATTATTAATAGTTTTATACAATTTTATATAATAATAATAATGATGATGATGATGATGATGATGATGATGATAACAACAACAACAATAATAATTCAATTCAATATTTATTTATTAGGTGCATTTCAACATTTACACTTTAACAGAAATATACAATAAACAAAAAAATATAAAAAAAAAAAACAGTAAGCCAATACAAATTACATTCGTAATGTTATATATATGTACATATATGTTCATAATTATAAGTTTAGTTATTTTCTAACATTCATAATAAACTGATCTCAAAAAATAATATTATTAAAAGTTAGATTATATACTGTTTGCAATCTATTAATAACTGACTTGCTGAAGAAAGTATTTTTACATTTATTTAACCTTGAAAATATGCATCTCTTTTAATAGATTGCTATGTACTTTAAATTCTATTTTCGATATGCAGTTACTGACATCTGTTCTACCATCAATTAACTTTTTCAACAATATCATATCTTTCAATATTATCCTTTCTTTCAATATTGTTTTAACATTTTGACATTCTCCCATTTTTAATTTATTGAATCTTTTTTCAAAATTATGTATTTTAGACTGAATATTAATCAGATTGAAGTTCCATATACAAGAATTATATTCTAAAAGTGTAACAACAAAAGAAAAAAAATAACTATATTTTATGGAAGTAGATAAATCTCTCCCGTATCTCAAAATATAATCCATCTTTCTGTATGCTTTAAAGTAAAATTACTACAAAATATTATTCCTAAATCAGATACAATCTCTTTACATTTATCTCAATTTTATATTGATAAACAGATTTTTCAGCTTTATTAGTATAGGAAACAATGCATGTTTTATTAATATTATTCTCTATATTGTTATATCTACACCAAATTTTAAAACAATCTATATCTTTTTGAACCTTAATATGATCACTATAAGTAATAATTGTTTTAAATAACTTATAATCATCAGCATAAGTAAGTATCATACTATTTTTTATGTTTTGTTCAGCATCACACATAAAAACATTAAAAAATAAAGATGGTAATATTCCACTCTGAGAAACACCTACCATATTATTACAAAAATGAGAATTGGTTCTATCCTTATATACATAAGATTTATGACCTTTCAAACAATTGCTAAACCACTCAATTAAATGAGGACTAATTCCCAACATTTTAAGTTTATATTAAAGTATAACATGTGAAACTTTATCAAATGCCTGAGTCATATCAAAATATACAACATCTAATTGTTTCAGATCAGATAAGGCATGAGGAATGTGAACAGATATCACCATTAAATTAGTTTCAACAGATTTACCAGGTAGAAATCCATGCTGATAATTAGGTAACATCTTAATCATATCTACAATAATGTTACTGTAAATACACCTTTCATAAACCCTAACAAAAGGTGACAGAATTGTAATAGACCTATAATTACCAGGATCAGATCCATCACCTTTTTTATAAATGGATATAATCTTAACATCAGGAATCATAGATTTCTCAATTAATAAATTAATGATATAATGTAATGTTGTTACCAAACATTCAACACAATCCTTGATATTAAAATTAGGAATATTATCATATCCCATAAAAGATTTTGTTTTAAGTTTAGAAATTGCATTAAACACTTTAGGAATTTTAATTTTTTTAACATCTATATTCCAAAAATTCTTTTTATTAAATTTAATATCAGCCATATCATTATAAGAAATATCCAAATACATATTTGTAAAATGATTAACTAAATCATTCATAGAAGGCTGAATTAGATTATATCTATAACTCTTATTTTCAATAATATTAAAGTCCTTAACATAATTCCAAAATATGTGTGGATTATTTCTAAAATTTTCTTCAACCCTATTTAAATTATTATTAGATTCTTTTTCCATATGAGTTTTAGTATAAGCATGCAAATCTCTCAATTTCCCATACAATTTTTTTTATGCTTTCTATTTAAACCCTTACACAATTCCTTAGAAAACCATTTAGAATATTTATTATTAGTACTCAAATAATGCCTAACAGGAATATATTGATCTAAAAAAATTTGAACCATACTAATAAACTTATTTGCAGCTATATTTGGATCATTGTTTATCAAAATTACATTCCAATTAACATCTTTAAAAGTTTTATAAAGGCTATAATAGTCACCATATTTGTAATCTCTATTACTAATTACTATAGGCTTTATATGTTCATGAGAATAATCTATTATAAATGCCAAAGGTGGATAATAAGGATCAGGAGGCAAAAGAGCTTGACCAGCCTCTTTTCACTTCAAATCATCCTTAGTGCTAAACAATAAATCCAACAGACCACTCCTAAAATGAATAATATTATTAAGTTGAATTAATTTAACCAACTCAACAAAAAAATTTAATCTATAAAGTTTAATTATTACCAACAGTCTTATTGCTATGTAGTGAATAATCAACTTCATTAAAATCCCCAACTATAATATATTTATATTTCTCTGATATATCATCAACATTAACCAAATATGCATCTAAATCTTTCTTTGGCAAAGCAGGTTGAAGATATATAGTACCCAACAATTTTTTAATTTTTAAACTAGCTTCAATCCAACAGGATTCAATATTATTATCATTAATAAATATCTGTCTATGCTTTATGTCTTTTTTAATACTAATCAAAGTCCCATTTTCTCTTGTTTCATTAATATAATATCTATCATATCTATACACCCAATACCTATAATCAAATATACTACTATTATTACTTTCTTCTTTTAACCTAGTCTCTGTTAAAAAGATAATATCATATTCATTTGATAACCATTCTTATTTAAAATCAATTGTCTTAGTTCTAAGACCATGTACATTTTGATAACAATTCATGGATTTCTATTTATTACACAGGTCATTTTGCAAATTTATATCTTGCATTGCAATGCTACATTCATGAACACTATCAGTCAATATAATATCTTCAGTCTCTTCTTCAGTAGTCTTATTAACGTTTAATATAGTATCATCTTGTGTACTGTTAACTATATCAGCATTAAGATTTCTAAAATATTTTAAATTACCATAAAAGGGCAATATCACATCCCCCACAGACCAAATATCACTAGCATTAACTTTATCATATTCACATTCTTGTACCATCATTATCAACCATTATCAATCCACTGCAAGATGAAGATCTCTCCAAGTTCAATCCATCTTCTCTGATATTTAGCTTCTCTTCTCCAAATCACCCATGCACACTTTCTTATTCCATCTATCTATCTCACATGTGGTCTCATTCTTGGTCTTTTACAATCTCTTGGAATCCACTTTAAAATTTCAATTGTCCATCTTGTATAGATAAATAAAATGGAGAATATTTTTTAGATCTAATGTTAAATTTACAACACATACTATTTATATTTAATCTATTTTTCAAATGTATAATCACATCTTCAGCAGAAGTATCATTATCCATTCTAGTCAGAATTTTTTTTTAATTTCATTCTTGTCTTAACAGCTGTCAATACATAATTAACTTGATTATCTATAATAGGATAAATATTTGCACTTTTAATACATTTTTGTATATTCTTTCCATAAAACACAGTTTTATAACTTTCCTTTTCATTCTCAGCACAAACTTTCAAACAAAAGGCATTAAATCCATTAGAGCAGGTAGGTCTAAAATCATGTTCATGTGACATTTCATTTATTTTCTTATCTGATTAACCAACTTTCATTTTAATTACTTTATTCTTTTGTTTATTCAAGTTAAAATTAAATTTAGTAATTTATTTATTCTTTCACTAGAATTCATATTTACTTTAAATAGTGTGGTGAAATCTGAACTAGCAATAACAATGCACCAACTTGACTTTCTTTGTTTAAAACAACAAAATTTCCATCAACAATTGTGCTTCCATAATCATTATTTTGATATGTATCCAAATTATTAATTGATATATTTAATAATATATTTTTCATCATATTTTCTTCTTTCAATAATTTAATTTCACTTGATAAGTTTGTAAGAATATTTAAAATTCTATTCAATAAAAAACTAGTTTCTTTACAAGCTAAACAATTAGTATCCATTTTAGTTACATTTTCTTTTCCTTTATCAAAATTATGATTGTTTACTGTTTCTAAATCTTTCTTAGATATACCATTAATTTCTATTAATTTACAAATGTAATTACCTTTACTTACCAATAAATTTTGTCCATCAAAAATTTCCAATTCTTGTGAAACATTTACCTCTGATCCAATATCCTCCATTTTGTTTTCATTGACTTCCTTTGCGTTACCAATACTTGAATTATGATCACATTTGTGACAAATATAAAACTCCATTTTTATTTCATTTTTATGCATTTTTTGTCCCATTAAATTTTACACATGATTCATAAACTTATTATTACATTTAATACATCTAATTCTTTGCTGTTTGCCAAATATAAGAGCACTGCATAAATCACATGGTGTGCCTCCAATAGTTCAGCAATAATAATAATAATAATAATAATAATAATAATAATAATAATAATAATAATAATATTATTATTATTATTATTATTATTATTATTATTATTACTAATAATAATAATATAAATAATAATAATAATAATAATAATAATAATAATAATAATAATAATAATAATAATAATAATAATAATAATAATAATAATAATAATGATAATAATAATAATAATAGATAAGCATATTAAAGAATATATTCATCCTGTGGCTGTTTATCATGAAGGACTGTAATGAACATATATGATGAGTCATTACATATTAACAAGCATAAAAATGGCAGTGTGATCAGTTTTGTTTGGAACAAAGTTTGATTCTTTTTTAAAGTGAATGCTTTCTGCTATTAATGTTGCAGATAATATTATAATACTTTTAACAAGATTGATTTCCCAGTCAAAAAAGTATAAGTACCCTTTTAATATAAAGTTTAACTCTAAGGTTAGTGTTGGTAGGAGTTGCACCAACAGCATCAAATATCTTCATTATGTTATAGATGTATTTTTAAATGACAATGTGCTTACATCATATGATCAAAGCAGATTAAACTGGGATTTTTTTAACATTTAGTAAAAAAAACTAGTTATCCATTTTCTGACCACTATTGAATGGGTAGGTAGGTTGACTGGGATTATCTATTGTCAAAATCAATCAGTCATTAATGCATATCATTTACATGAAGGAAGTGTCTTTTTCATTAGTAATATAAAAAGGCAAATAAAGTTGGAAAAAGTCAGCTTAAATCATCATGCAGCTGCCATATTTCTTGAAAAAGTTGATGAATTGCTCTACACTATGTACTGTATATTTCACTAACAATTTCCTCCAACAGCTTTCTTTGAGCATTATCAAAAATCCATGCAATGCAACAGCTACCCAAATTATATTAATGCTGTAATGAAAACCAACATAGTATATTAAAAGAAGTCATACAACAGTTAAGTTCACTTGTATTGTAGGAAGACTTTAATGTAGAGTGGTTTGTCAATGTTTTTATGTAGCAAGTAACAAAATATATACGTGATGATTGGAACTTGCATGCATATATATATAATTAAGGTGCATTAATCTAATTATTAATATAAAAGTATAAACGATTGTACATTGTTTGCTTGAAGATTTGCGATGATGGTATTTTAGATGTGATAATGTGTTGAACTATTTCCATCATCTATCATTAAATGTTGAATGCCCTAAAAAATTTTACACTTTATTTAAACTTTTCCAAGTACAAATAACTGTTAGTAATAACACCCAAGTTAATAATAGATAACACAGCTTACTAGACAATGTTAATAGATTGCACAATGTTTCCAATGGTATTATTTTCCTCTCTTCTTCAGGTGTTGCTGTCCTGACCAATAATAATGCTAGAATTGGAAAACTTCCTATTTTAGATCCTTGAATATCAGAATTTAATGCAATGCTTTAACAAACTGAGCGTTAAAACATTTATACATATTTGTATTTTTTCACAAATGCATACTTTATTGCAAGTCCAACTATTTTGCACTTTTTTGCATACTTAAGAAAAAAGTATGCTACTAATGTGTTAAACAAATTTAGAGAGTATAATAAGTACTAGACTTCATTGTATGAATCTGTTATAAAAGGGTATAAACAATAAATCAATTTTATGTGTGATCGGACTACTAATACTCAAATCGTTTTCTTTTAGTCATATCCTATTACAAATTACAGCTCATGCCACTCTTTTCCCTTTTTAATTATTATTACTCAAAAAAATTATATCATTTACATATAATCATAACCCATCTATTTTCCTAAAAAGAGACTTTACCCAAAACATTTGATAGAATGCAATACTATTCACATGGTACCCATTGACTGAACTGGTTACTTCATGTGGTCCAGGTTGTGTTATATTTTTTCCAATGTTTTTGGAAAAGATTAATCTTTCCTAAAGTTTGTGGGTTTGTAAATTTAAGTTAACAGTATAATTATATGTTCATGTTTTATCAAGAATTTAAAATTCATGTGATCAGTAAAAATTTAGTGCAATTAAAAAGTAAGTATATTTAATCTTTATAATCATTTAATGTTATATATCATATATATGGCTTTGAACAATATGGCAATTAAGAAATGCTTTCAATATCAATCATATTAATTCTAAATCATTTAGAATTCATTTGAAATAGTGATTTATAATTTATAATAAAATAGAAATTTCATATATTAATGGCATTTTTTTTCCTTATTTTACATTTGTGCAGAAACAATAATAAAAATGTTAAGTTTTTAATGGCATCTTCAAACTTTATGTTAAACCATTAACACATCACATGATCACCATTTCTTACGCTTACACACACAATCTGTTAAAATAGTAGAAACTCTTTTCATGCACTTGCATCACCAAGTGCAAGCCATAATAATCAATGGGCACTAGAAGGTTTGTGTATCAAAATCCCTATCTAGTGCTTAGTCAGCCAGTATTTTCAGACTACTTTCTAGTTTGTGGCCTTTATCAGTGAAGACCCTTGGATTTGAAAGCACTGCACCTAAACATTTGAATCTAATGCAACCCTCCAACCATCTTTTAACTCTTTACTTAATTATAAAAACACAATAATGGTTTTAATCTATGTCGATTCATTTATATAGTCATACAAAACTGAACCTACTTCAGTATTTATATATTTTAGTGTCTTTAGTTTTCAATGAGAGCTAGCATTTATTGATTACTATGGCACGCACTAGGTGGCACTACTATATGGGGAGAATTTCTAGTGTTTAAACTCTATATTGTGTATCCGAATGAAAATATAAGTGGGTTTTTTCTCTTAAAATCCATTTTTAAATTAATAAGTGTCACATAATAGATTGTCTTCAATGGGTTTTTTTTGTGATCATGAAGTCTTGCACATAATTTGAAAACTTTTTTCCAAGTTATGACTTTACTGTCATAAACACTTTGAAATGCATTTTTGCCAAACTCAAAACAAATCCAATATTAGGTCTTATTTCATTATGAGATAAGATACAAAACACATTGTCATATTTTATGTAATGACTCATAGTCCAAGCAGGCTAGTACCATAAATTATTTATAACACATGTGTCTAACTAGAAATGGTGTGCAGGATGCTTGGAGAAGAACTAATCATCAGCCATCTTGTCACTTGAACATATGGAGAAAAACATCGAAATTTTACAAAATTGGAATATGAAATACATTTATTGTTTATGCAGACATTTATTTAATGAGCTATTTTCTACCAAATTCTATTGAGTTTTTTATCACCAATGAAACCAATAGTAATATTGATTTTGAAAGTGAGTCATAGAATAGAATAAAAGCAGATCAACCTTTTTTTAATAAATCCAGCAAAGTACCTGTGAAGATGTCAGAAACACAGACTGTTATTTCTACCAAAAACAATGTACCATGATTTGATCAGCTTATTCCAATGCTTTCTAAATAAATTTTTGTCATCCTATTCAAATCAGTCTGCTGTAAACCAGAATAATTATTGGATACTAAATTGGTTTTCATTGATTAAATACTTATTGAAGATGGCTTTAAAATAAAGTGAAAATACCTACTATCAAATTACTATTTTATTTTTCTTCAACTGAAGCTGCAGAAACCTGATATTTAAATACTGACTTATTTCATGATGAATAAAAAGCATAGTCATAAAGGTGAAAGTTGACCTCAAACTTGTTAATGTCTGATTATGATATCAGCTTGGAAATAGATACACTTACATATATGGATGGATGGATGGATGGTTAGATAGATAGATAGATAGATAGATAGATAGATAGATAGATAGATAGATAGATAGATAGATAGATAGATAGATAGATAGATAGATAGATAGATAGATAGATAGATAGATAGATAGATAGATAGATAGATAGATAGATAGATGGATGGATGGATGGATGGATGGATGGATGGATGGATGGATGGATGGATGGATGGATGGATGGATGGATGGATGGATGGATGGATGGATGGATGGATGGATGGATGGATGGATGGATAGATAGATAGATAGATAGATAGATAGATAGATAGATAGATAGATAGATAGATAGATAGATAGATAGATAGATAGATAGATAGATAGATGGGTTGACAGGCAGGCAGATAGGTAAATAGATAGATAGATAGATATCATCTATAATAACAATAGTTTTCAAAAAACAGTAGATCTTCATAAAAGTTTTCTTATTGCATTGAACATAATCTT
The DNA here is from genome assembly GCA_028023455.1 of Epiperipatus broadwayi. Classification (NCBI taxonomy): domain Eukaryota; kingdom Metazoa; phylum Onychophora; class Udeonychophora; order Euonychophora; family Peripatidae; genus Epiperipatus; species Epiperipatus broadwayi. Next base: position 417,722 of record JAQFVV010000050.1, on the reverse strand, counting down.
TGGAGTCGCAAATTTTGTGCTTTCTCAGCACAATGTAAATTTCCACTCATATCCCCAATTGTGTATACCAGCTACACTATCAAGATAACACTATATTATGCTCCAATTTACAACTAAGTTTTAGCGATAAATTGTTATATCTTCCCTCATTTTTAAGTTCCTTGCTCAAGACTGTAAAATTATAATAAATTGCCTTGTATTTTATAATAAGTTTGGGTGTCAGAAGAAGGCGAATCATTTCAAAGACTATACACTTCAGATTAATTTATTTATAGTAACACTACTAATGATAATATTTCTTAACATTACAACGAAGGAGAAGACATTGTTAGTTCATGTTTACATACGAGTAAGAGTGGAGCGATTTTCCATCTATGTTCAACATTCTAGCTCAAGCTAGCAAAATATTCATTTTCCTAGTTAGCCAAGGATTATCTACTTGTGAGAAAATGTTAAGCTTTTTCACTTAGCCTAGATTGATACTCCAAGTCGTAGACACATCTGTATTAATTATTTTTATATAAATGTACTATTTTTAAAAAAGAAAACATACATAGTTTTACATTTTATATTTAACAATAAAGTTTTTTGTCTTTTAGGAAAACTAAGATTAATTAATTGTGATATACATATTTATTATTCAAAATAAAAACGTTTTTATTATGAATGATACACTGTGTTTATTCTACCATAGGGAGTCTTCAACTAAGCGTTTGAGTTTACTCTTTGAAATCAGAAATTAAATTACAGTTATTCTAATTTTGTTTTTTATGTCAGTTGAGATCGTTTTATTTCATTTAGAAAACACATAAAAATTAAACAAAAAAGAGTAAAAACAAGATTTATCATAAATTCTTGCATTTCATATATATATAATTAATATTGTTTTCCATGATATTAGCATTTCATGGTTTCTATTATTCAAAATGTTCTTAATAAGCACCAAACCAACTATATTCCCACCTCTAATGCCACTCATTTCAAATAGACATTCTTAGTTAATATTACGGATCATTTATAAAGATAGATATTATTGTCATGCTGCTTTTAATGCAAGTGTAAACCTCAAAATCATTTATATATATATTAAAACATAATGTATTAATTTGATTTCATTTTTCTGTTTTCCCTCCGTGTATTATTGATATATTTCATTCTCATTACAGTCATTTTCATGCTTCATTGATCTATTTCAGAATGAAAGTCTTTCCATATTTAATCTAGTTTATCTGATTTATATGTATCATATTATAGCAAACTTTCTTATTTTATCTATCCATATCACATATGGTCTTTTTTCTAGATCTTTTACAATTTCTTAGGATCCAATTTAAAATTTTAACCACACATCTACTATCATCCTTTCCTAGAAATAAATGAAGCCCAGCTTTATTTTAACCTCTTAATTTTTTATTGATATGGTATCTGTCTGCTTTTATTACCTACGCATTTAATTTTAAATCTTCCTAATGATCTTCTTTCCAACTTTACTGAGTGGTGTGAAGCCTCTTTATTTTTTGTGTGTCAAGTATTGAAGTCACAGATCTATAAGTAAAAACAGGTTTACCATATATATTTAAAACCCTTCTTTTCAATCACATAATTATATATATTTTTTAATACTAATTTATTTATATCAAATGCAATCCACTCAAGATTAATTCTATAATTAATTTCAATGTTTTGTTTTCATCTGTATTATTATTTTATTCTTCTTCAAGAAGTATAATAAGAAGTATGAAAATTTGAATTTAGAGTTGAGGCTAGGAGATATAAAGTTCTGAAGAAGATTGCTGAGGCAATCAAAACTGTAAACTGTAAAAAAGGGTGGTAAATAAATCATTGTGTAACAGTAGTAAAGTGAATGGACAATTTAATATTTAATGTATTTACAATTATAAACATCGTGCTATATAAATAAATGCTTATTATATGGTATTATTATTTTACCAAAATATTAATGATCATTGATTTCTAATTCATGATTATTAATCTTTATTTTTATCTTTTGAGAAAATACTTTGAATATTATTTTTATCTCTATAGCATTTATTTTTAATCATACGTTCATATTTTCTTGTGATAATTTTTGCAACATTTTCTGTAGCATTATTTGCAAAAATAATTGCATCATCTGAAAAATTTAGATGAATTAAATTATCTCCATTTACTTTTACTCTCTTAGCTTTTTTTTTTTAATTTATAAAATACTTATTATAAAAGAGTACTCTAAAATTTTACTTTTGAAGATATATAAACACACTGTTGCACATCTTTCTCAATGCCACTCCTCCTACTATTATCAGGTCATCTACTTATTTCATTGGGTTTTGTTAAAAATTCTTCAGGATATGGCAATATTACAAAACTGTAATCACAGTTGAAATACATATATAATCTAATTCTTTCCATACCCTATAAATCCAAAGCATAATGGATTTGAGAAAATTAATCTTATTTAATGACATTTTTTAGAATTGCTTGTGTGTGAGTTGGCTTAGTTTTTTGTTTTTTGTAGTTTTTTTATTATTTTAATTTCAAGAAATTTTGATGCTGCACATGGAAATTCTTTTAGAATCAAATACCTTTTTTTAATTGGAAAATCTGTGTTTTATTCATTCTCACATTACTTCACTATTAATTTAAATGAAAAAACAATATAATGGATTTCCTTTATTTCCATTTTTGATGGTTTTGAATATAACGATGTATATGTCTTGTTTAAAAAATTTAAATGCTAAAAAAAAACTCAGAAAGTAAGCATAAAAAATAATAATGAAGATGTAAATTGACTATGCTAGTCCATAGCTTTATCTTGCTACTCTTAGAAACAGAAAATTATACTGTCAGGATTCATCATGGCATTCTAACTATTATGATGGCCTTAAATGATCCTCTACCTTGGAATTTTCCATTTTACTTCTTATCCTAGAAGCCACAAATCTTTTATGTCTCTGTATTGTTTGAATGCATGTCAGATCTCCATGTTGTGTCAGATCTCTATCTTGTTTGGATTTTGTTCTTATACATTAACAAGTAGTGCACTCTGTTTAATTAATACACACTTATAGTTTATTGTTTTTGAATTGTGTTGTTTTCTTAAAACATAACTGATAATATATAATAATGTAACTTTTGTATTTGTTTTAATATATACAGAATATTTAAATAATGCTTTTGCATTAATACATTTAATTTATTACTATATATATATAAATCCATTAGAAACTAGTCAACACCTAAACATGCCAACATAGATAGTAATCAATATTTCTCACTGTTGTCAAGGCAACCGCTCTCCTTTTAATATATATATACACACACAAGTATTTTTTGTTTTTATTAGTGAATCCTTCATCTCAATCCCAACTCAGTCCACTTTGTCTCCATTCATTCATTTCATAAACAATTTTCACTCAGCAGATGAATTAGACCTATCAAACACTTTAATCTTGTGCTCATGTTGGTATATACATATATATTTTTAAATAGCATATTCTCTGTCACATGCATTATCATGCTCATTATTTTTGATGATTATTCATCCATTATTCATCCACTGCAGGATGAAAGTGTTTCCATGTTTAATTCAGTTTCCCTGATTTCTAGCCTCTCTTCTCCACATCACGCCAGAAAACTTTCTTATTTCATCCATCTCACATGTGGTCTCTTTCTAGGTCTTTTACAATCTTTTGAGATTCTGATTAAGACTTTAACTATTTATCTATTATTATCATCTTCTTGCATTGTATAAAATCCAGCTCTACTTTAGTCTATTAATTGTTTTAATGACATCAGTAACACTTGTTTCTTCTCCCAATTATGTATTTCGTTTTCGATCCCTTCTTGTTACAGTTTATATATATGTATTTAAAAAATGAATAATAATTTTTAGTTTCTGCTAAAATAAATCAATTTTACACATTCCTTTTTGTCTTTAATATAAAAAAAATTATATTATTATTATTTTCTGTCATTTATAACAATTTTTAGATATAAACTAATTTCGTTTTTATGAAAAGCAATTAAGAACCAATAAATTTTATACGTATTTCTTGTAATCACTAATTGAATTGAGTTCTTTTGATAAAATGGCCATCGAAACATTAATCATCTTGATTGAATTAACTCTTTTTCTCGCAGCCATTTCGGTAACAATCTTTTTTAAATTAAACAATCGAAGGTATAAAAAAAAAAAAAGACTAACTCTAATGAGTAAGTTTACTAAGGATAATTATTTTGTTTATGTAGTAATGACAAAATTGGTTATATTCTGAATTTAAATTCAGATATATTCACATATTAACAACATACTTTTTCACCTTTTCTATGCCACTTACCAAAAGCTTTATTAAGTAATAATAAATAAATCCCTATTCATATATTATGAATGTATATGTTTTAATAATAGATTTAAAAAAATATTAAGTGATACACACTAATAACTTATATATATATATATGATATTCTTATTCGATATCTGTATTTCTTTGAAGTTACATATGTAATCTTATAGTTAAATATTAATAAATACAGTAACATATATATATAAAGTACAACTTTAAAAACTTTTATCCACCTAGAAGCACTTTCGACAAGCTTTGTAATCTTTGTCAACTAACACTAATCCTTTTTCAAGGTATCTTCAAACATGCCTTCAAATTCTAGCCTTCTGACAATTCATTAATTTTAATGCTTGCCACTTGTTTATTTATTTAGTCATGCTTACATTTATGTATTGACATAGCTTCTTTTATTTTCCTTTTATTATTGTTTCAATTTGTAATATTTTCACATTATTATAGTCAAAATTAAAACCATATACACAAAAGCTATTATGATCATAATTATTCCCATTACAATTTTGTTTCATTTTTTGAACTTGTTTTAATAACTGCAAGTGTTTCTTTGGTTCTTTTCTTCAATATGCATCTTGATTCTCCTATATATACACTATCACATTTACATATCCATTTATATATGATGCAATTATATATATATATATATATGTGTGTATATTAATGTATGTATTGATATTTAATTACAAGATTATATATATGTGTGTGTGTTAGGTGCTGCTTTCAAGCTATCAATAGGATCCATAATAATGGATAATGAAATGATTTTAAAATAATCCATTTTAGTTAAATATGTACAATTTAAAGTTTAAAATGAAGACCTAAATATTGAGATGATAGAATTAACTATGTCAAAAATATGGAAATTTCTAGCATATAACCTTTATTGCTGCCCTATATTTTGTATATTTTTAGTGCTCTGGGTAGTTGGGTGCAGTTTGTAGAGCATCATCTGACTTGAGATCAGGAGATCACATGACTGACTCTGGCACTCAAACATCTTACAACTCCTGAGCATAAAGCCACATGCTATTTTTTATATATGTTCAATTAACAAAAATATACTCCCATGATATTTAAAAATTACATGGTAATGCAGTAATAGTGTGCTTTTAAACTCTGCGATCTATCCATCAAATGGAGCAACCTACTACATACCAATGACACAGAGGCAAACTCTCCATACAGTAGTGCCACCCTGTGCCAACCAGAGTAATCAATGGATGCAAGAAGGTTTGTGCATAAAATCCTTATCTAGTGCCTACTCATCCATTATCCCCAGACTAGTTTCTAACTTGTGGCTTTCATCGGTGAGGATCAAGTGTACCAGCAGTATGAGGTAGCATGGATAGTTGAGGGTCACATAAAAGTCCGAGTTCAACCCCCTTATATATATTATACTGGTCTGAAGGTTTGAAAAAGCCTATATTGTAGGGAAAAAATCATATATTCAAATAAAACCCATGCTAAAATGGCATTTACTTTTTTTTATTCAACAACATTTGTGGTCATAAATTTTTGATGATGATGATGATGATAATGATTTTTACACTATATAAATATCAGTTTGAGCTCACTTCATTCATTTCTCTCTGTTTCGTCACCAATACTATCTCTTTAATTTTCCATATATTTATATAAAAATGCTTGATTTATAACATAAGTATTAAATCATTTTTGTTGTTTCTTTTTTAGACTTTTATTTATTAACTTTGAATTACGACTCTTTTCATTTCATTCTAATATATTACAAGTAAGAACTAAAATAATCGAGAATGATTTCTTTCTTGTTTTATTTGTAAAAATAAGTCAACCTGTCAGTTTAAAATGATCTGCAGTCAGCTAATAACAGAAGCTTGGAAGAAAAGATGATGTAGAGAAATGTGCATGCATAATTGATTGTGAATTAAAACTGTATTTTTATAAAGAAAATATCGATTTTTTTATTCTTTTCTTAGCTTGTTTCCTATTTATTAATTGATGTCTCCCCCACCCATTCCTTTTTTGAAGTTTCAATTTTAAATAAAAACAAAACTTAGTACATTGTTCAACATTTTTTTTTTATTTTAGACTAAAATATTTACTGACTATGCGTTTATTTTTTAGTCAATAAAGGGTTAGCTTCTGCAATGAATAATAAACAGAGTATATATTTATTTGCACGTTGTTTGGTTTTTATCGGTACATCTTTCAGCTATAGCTCAATTCTATCACAACCATCCATCACTCGAAGTCAAACCAATCTTTTACACTACTGATACATTTGAAACATACACTTTTTCAAATAATCCATATAGCACATGTTACAATTTACTTTTATATCCACATGAATTGTTTTAGAGGTACTTAAACTTAACTTCATATAATATGTATTTAAATATATTTTAAATTTGTATCCCATCACACCATATTCAATCATATGATCAAAGACGTAAAAAAATAAATGATATCCAAAATGCACATACTGTGCTGAACCAGTACTCATCAGATTGTCCAGATCGCAATGTCGTATACAGTTTAATTGACAGGTTTTTAAATTTTCTGCTTACAACTTCGGCACAAATTAATAATTTTAGCTAATCATTTATTAGGATAAGTATTATCCCTAGCTCGCTTATATACTTTAAGTCTCATTTAATGAATAACATACCTGTAGTGTTATAGAAATATCATCACTTGATTTTCTTGCTCATGTTGACAATTTTGATAACGTTTACTACACGACTTTCACACAACTTTGGGACTGGTTTCTATCCACTTATAACTCCTTGTGGAAGAATGTGCAAACATTGCACTATAAAATATATTTGCAAGTTGTTTTTTTTTATCATTGATTGTAAATTCAAAATTATTAATGTCATATTTTAAGTCAGACTAATAAAACTAATCCACTCTAAATTTTCAACAATGGTTGGCAGACAAAATTATACTAACATCTCAAGTTTAAAGAACAGATGAATCCATCTTATTTTTTATTGTTGCTAAAGTAGAAAAGTTTATTACTTATATACCTCATGGGAGAAAAATTTACTTCTATTTAGATTTGACACATTAAGTTATACTTGATATTTATACTGCAATTAAGTGAATTATATCCTTTTTCCAATTTTGAAAGTATGTAGCAATAAAGAGACATGTTACAACTATTATATACTATGTGATGTGATGTGATACACTGTGACTTCTCCTTAAATGGAGTCAGGAATCTCTCAACAACTATGCCCAGAGAAACCTGTTAGCCACTTTACCTTCCCTTTCCAATTCCCATGCTATGTTTTACCATAATCTGTTCAATCCCATTTCCACAACATAATCTTTATCAAGTATCTTCAATGCTGCCACCTGTTGTAAGCTAAAGTAACCATTAGATGTTAAGACTAAGTAGATGCAAAAATAAAAATTCAGGAGCGTTAGTCAAACTTCTAAAACTTTTTACTGGCAAAAACCATAAACCAAAATAAACAAATTTGAGTTATTTGTATTTATATGTTGGATTATTTCTATCATCTAATATTAAGTATTGAATGTCTATAGAAAAATTAATTTTATTTAAATATTCCAATTACATTCAACTGTTAGTGATCATGCACATGTTAGTATATGCACAATGTTTAGAGAGGTATTATTCTCCTCTTTTCTTCAGGTGTTGTTGGCCTGACCAGTGACAGTACTAGCATGGGAATCGAACCTGGACTCTTAGATTTTTGAGTATTGAAATTTAAGATAATGCTCTAACCAACTGAGCCATGATAAATAAAGTTAAATTTTCTAAAGATATTCAACACTCATATTAGATAATGGAAATAGTCCAACATATAAATACAACTAAAACACCATCATCACAAACGTTCAGGAAAATACAAAACAAAGTTATGTATAGAAAAAACTACTGACAGATTTAATATGTACTACTATTTAGAATCTATTGATTCATCTAAGTTATGATAGGTTTCAGAACTGTTATATTATACAGTTTGCTTTTGAAAATCATTGTGTAAGCAAGTGGTGATTTTTTGGTATTATGTACTAAATGTATAACAGTGCTAAATCTATAGGGCAGTCATATAAAGAAAACAATACTTTGCTTACAATTACTTATGTATTAGTCTGGCCATGAAATCTTAGTCTTTATTAAACTCATTATGATTATCTATGATTGCTAAATATCTGATAGTATCTAATTAAACAAGTAAATTTAACTTTCAATGATAAGTTGATGAAGATATCTAGCGTATTTTTATATCTACTATACATTCCTTATTAACTTCTAGCTACCATTGATCTACTATGCTTTAAATAGAGCCATCTTTTGCCAATAAATAAATTGGCATTACCATAGAAAGTGAAATTGTTATTTATAACTTTGTTTAAAATGATTCTTTACATCTTTGAGAGTTAAATGTAATTAATTAATTTAATAAAACATACTCTCAAATATTTAACAATCATAAATAATGATAAGTAGATGAAGTCCAAAATTTCACAGCCGAATTAAAACTTTAGTATCTTTAATGTATATATATTTGGAACAATAGTCGGAAAGTAAATTTAAAAATAAGTAACTAGATTTTTGAAACAAAGAAAAAAAAAAACTACCAGAATTGAATCAATTTCTAAAAAAAACTAAAAGCCCCTATCTCGTGCAATGTTTGAGAGGTCCCTCTATCAGCAAAATAAAGATATTGCTTGACTATTATAAATTTCAAGGCGCTTAATAAATAATTACAACTTAACAAATATAGTCAAGCGTTGGTAGTCTAGCGGTTAGCAGCTGGGCCCGGGTTTGCTTCCAGGCCAACGCTTTGACATATAAGGAGAAAAAAACTTAAATGTTTTATTTCTGAATAAAGCGTGTATTAATGCTTTAAATTATTTAAGATACTCATAAAACTAAAAGCTTGTTATTGTATGAATGTAATTTATTATGTGATCTTTAAAAATATGTATATGTTTATTATCGGGTATGGCGTATGTATATGATATAAATAAAAGTATTTCATGAAAGAAAATATTAATCATTATTGTATTTATCTGAGGTGGATGGTGTCAAAGTTGTGAGTGGAGTGAGTCGGACAGTGGCATAAGTAAAAATGTAACAATTTACTCAATTTATAATAACTTTATAAAATTTGAAAAAATGTCGGCACTGTTATAGTAAATAAAGTGAGTAATGCTCTGGGGGGAGGGGGGCAGTGTTACTTCTCGACTCAAATGTTCAGTATGCTGAATATTGCAGAAAGGCTGCCAAAATAACATGAGTATACAATTTAAATAATGACATCATTATAGTGAATCACTATTAACTTATTAACCACTTCTAGCTGATGCTATCTATTTTTAACAAATATTTGATATGAATGTGCTGTCAACGCGAATATTTCGTCACTGAAAGACTATTATTTTCTAAAGAAGCTTAGATCAAAAGTCTGTAACAAAATGTTAGTTCCTCTAAATTCGGTTCTGAATTAGATCGAAAAAATATACCCAAAAGATTACGCGAGTGTTTGTCTAAACATATTATAGTCGAATAGCTTTAATTTTATATATAAACGAATATATAGATGTATTTATAAAACTGTTCAAACTCTAAGCTTCATTTCATGATTATCGATGCCAAATGGTTTTACAAATATGGATTTGGCGTTGAAATCCGTAGTTTAATTACATTTTTAGTTCAAAATATTCACACATCATATCTGATTAGCATAATTTCTATTTATGCAAATTTTTCGTTAGCTATAATTATTATTTTAGCAATTTCTTCCTTTCGGTTTTTGCTCTTTCAGATACTTGCTTTAATCATTTTTAATTAAGTCCTTTTTTAAAAATATTTTATTTACTTAGAAAAACATATTTTTGTATGAGCTAATCAAATATTAATAATCCATCAGGATTTTGTTGTGGAAGCGCATAAATTAGACTGATGATCGTCTATGTGATTAGCACATTCTTGCGTATCTAACTACGATTAATAATTAATAAGCAGATGGTTGTTCATTAAAATTAGAATCTTTTTTATTTTGAATAATCTCTCCTCACTCTTGTTGTTTTGAATTTTTCAAAGTGTGATCTACCTCTCCCAACTCGCACGCTAGGCTGCACACCGCGGAGAATGAGGAAGATTAATAATTTCCAATTGGACTGAAACTCTTTCAATAAATTACCCCAACCCTATTGATCAAAAGCCATACTTATTTTAAACGGAATGTCAGGTGGTGAAATTAAAATATAATAATGAACACATTCCAACCTTACCATCCCCATTTGAAAATTTCAAGAACCTTTGTCAGCCTGTATACGAAATTGAAACAATTTATTTAAAATTTCTTTTTACCTTTATATTGTAAATTAATAATGATTGGATAAGTCGTGTTCTTTTTTATTCCCCTATTGAAATTTTTGCCGTGTCTTTGAAACATTTTTTTTTTTTGGTAAATATAATTTTTAATACAATTCGTATTTTCAAAGGCATATCATTTTTAAACTTGCGATTTTACTGCCCTCTTGAGGTAGCTTGTGAACTTTTTTTTTCTAAATAAACAATTTAGTATTACATAGTTTTGAAATAAATAACTTTTATCATTTTTGAGGGTGTTTTCTATCTCTCTCTCAAATGGTGAATTAATTTTAAGAAGATTATAAATTATTTATTATGTTCTTTAAATTAATTAATTAAACGTGAGCATTTTCTACTTAACATATTTTCTTTTTGTATGCTTGTGCGTTAAATTCTCTATCTGAAAGCAAATTTTGTAATCTATCAGGTAGCGCGACTAAACCGCTGACATGCTTATAGCTATTATTATTGTTTTTTACCTCTTACCGTAATCCAATCTATTATATTTAATATTTCTTTATTTAGAACTTTATTATAATGCAGTCTCTTTAAATATATAAAATCAGATTAAGCTTACAATTAAATAATTTATTTTTAATGCTCTGGTAATGTTTATTGCAATTGTATAATGGTAGTCCCTGGAGTTCAAACCCCAAGCATTATGCTCAGCTATATCATCTTCCATTGTCTGAACTTATAAACTTCTGAGCATTTGACTATATGATTTTTTTTTTTTTTATAAACTTACAATTTTACTATATGAAAGTCTAAATAAAGATCTAAATTCAAGTGCCATAATCTAAACCATCAAACATCACATGATCATCATTTCTTATGTTTGCTCATAACTGTTATTAAGCCAGGCAAAACTCTCCATTTTATTCTCATAGTTTTGTAGTTAAGTAAAGATAAAAGGTGGCTGCTGGAGGGTTGCTTAAATCTTAAGATCTAGGTGCAATCATCTCAGATCCAAGGCTTCTCATTGATGAAGGCCACAAATCAGAAACTAGTTTGGGGATATTGGACGAGTAGGCACTAGATATGGATTTTATGCACAAGCCTTCTGGAATCCATTGATTACTCTGGCTTGCACTGAGTGGTACTACTGTATGAAGAGTTTTGCCTGTTTTAATAAGGGCCATAATCTAGAGATCGTATTAATTCTTGGACTCTTACTTACACTTTCACCAAGTATTTATTAAACTTAAAGTTGTAAACTTGACATCATGCTAACATGAATTATAATACATAAGATGCAATGCAGAAAGATACTTTCTAAAATTAAAAACCCACCTAGCATAAAAATGGTTATAGTTTGTTTATAATATATACATCGTTTATTTATTTGCTTTTTGAATCCATGCTGCAAATTTTTTGAACACAACATCAAATGTTTTCATCCAATTTGTCAGAATAAGATATTCTTCCCTGCAACTGATTATCATAATAATCATTTGTTTGCTTTTTGGATGCATGGAAAGCATATTCATGGTCATATTGCAAATTGATTGAGTACAACAAGTGTTTTTATTCAGTTTGTTAGAATGTGATATCCTTCCTTGCAATTGAATATTATAATAACCTAGGATCATGATATTTACAAGAAGCCTTCAATAATAAGATATACAACACTAAAGTAATCTCTCTTATTTAAATATGAACCATTTATTATTTATTACATGAATATTAATAACAGGTGTATTTATTAATGTGCATTTAAAATGAGGCATTTATACTTTTCTTCAGTTTATAACACTATGATATATTTCAAATTTCTGTTATCATGTCTTTTTACCAGTTCATTAATCTTTCCACAAATTGTTTCCTTTCATTTCTCTATTTATTTATACTCTCTATCTTCCCTTTTGAATGCCATATCTTCCTCTTTCCCAATAGTCTCCTGTTTAACATTTGTTTTGGTAACTATTCTTATGACATCTCCTGTACATGTCCATACTGTTTAAATTTACTTGTTCTGATTTCATTTACTAAAATGCGTTTAACATCCTTTCCCAAATTCTTTTATTACTTATGCATTTTGTCCTTGATTTTTTTTAGCAGATCTTTACTAATAATCCATCTCGGTATCTAACACTTTCTTTTTCATTTTTTCCTTCAATGCTGCTAAACTTTACTCCATATGTAATGATACCCTTCACTAGTGTGTTATATATTTATCATTTATTGACTCTTGATGTATTCTTATCTCATAATATTCCTTCTGTTATTTCAATAGCTTTTTGATCCAATACATTTGTTTCTCATATCTTTATCAGTTCCTTCCCTTTGTGTGATCTTCAAGTTATATTGTTATCCAATAATAATCATTCTATTATTACAATAGCTTTTCAATCCAACACATTTGTTTCTCACATCTTTATCTGTTCATCCTCTTTGTGATATTTATGCCTAGATGCATCTATTTCTCATATATTCTCATCCATGGTCATCTTACAATATTATTGTGTTCCTCCAATATATATATATATATATATGCTTTAATTATATATATATATATATATATATATAATTAAAGCAAGTTATACATTATGTAACTTGCTTTTAAGCTTGCATTTTATGATCACTAGATAGAGCTTAAGCTTGTTTTTATAAGTGCCAAAAGAGATAGAACTCAAAATCTCTATCATTATCCCTACCTCCAGACCAACTGGTTTTGAGCCCTTATAAAAACAAAGCTTGTTTAGAGTTATTGGTAAGCTCCATTTAGTGATCATAAAATGCAAGCTTAAAAGCAAATTACAAAATTTATAACTTGTTTTAATTATTATAAGTGTACCTTTGAAAGTTTTTGCAATGCTATATATTACAGAGGCTATTATTATATGGTGAAACTGAGCTGAATTCAGACCCATATAGCTATTTGGTTCGGTAGGCTGGATTTGGAGACATTTACATGTCTGATAACTTAATGCTTTCAAATTGATAGAAACATGTTTTAAAAGTGCTGACTTTTGAGTTAGTACTTTAGATCTAGTTTCTAGACTCCCAGCCCCCCACTGACATGAGCCATAAGCTCAAAACCAGCTGATCTAGAGATAGGCATAATGATATAGATTTTGAATTCTATCTTTTTTGGCACTTATAAAAACAAAGCTTGTTTAGAGCTATTGGTAAGCTCCATCTAGTGGTCATATTTTTACTATATTTATTTCTAAGTCCTATTTTCTATATTCTTCTAATAATTTTTTAATCATATAGTTCAAATCAAAAACTATTTGATCAATAGCATAATATAATGTATAAAATATTTTATTACTATATAAAATAATTTCCATATACTCACATTTCTTTTTTTTTTTTGTATTTAAAGGCTTGTTCTTGATATTTTAAACAATGTCTGCAATGGGATATAGCCTTGCTTTAATCCCTTGATTGTTTTTATATAATTTATTTTTCTATATATTTGCTAATAATTGGAAAAAAATAAATAAATGCCATTTATTTTTTTTTCCCACTGAAATACTACTCGCCATAATTTAGTATAAATAGATGTTACATCTTTTTCCTAATAGTAAAGATTGCAACATATTCCAATCATGCTGTGGCTAACCCATTGATATTTCTCTACTAGTCATATTACTCTTGAACTCTCTCACGAAGGATAGCTAAAAATTGCTCAATATTTAGTACATAGATAGAAATTGACTAATAGAATCTAAACATCTTTGAGAGATTCCCCAATTCGATTCCAAATTTGAAGAGCATTTATGCATATGGTAAACAATTTTAGTGTTTATTATACTCCTTTGATTTCATTTTTTTATATGCTATATACTATTTTTGTAAAATAATATAGGCACTATTGGCACCTAACTGCAAAACTACTTTTTACTTTAAATACAAAATAAAATTATATTACTCTGCAAGCACTTTCAAGAGACATGCTTTTATCTTCATAGCTCTGAGTGAAGTAATTATATGCAAAGAAATAGAGCAATTAACCTTTGAACTTTGCATAATTTGCATATAATTACTTCACTCAGAGCTATGAAGAAGAGCGCACATCTCTTGAAAGCGCTTGCAGAGTAATATATTTTTATTTTCTATTTAAAATAAAAAGTAGCTTTGTGGTTAAGTGCCAATAGTGCCTATATTATTTTACAAATATATTTTTGCACACAAAGTTTCGATTTAGGTTCGAATTACAATGTTATATACTATTTTGCAAGAAGCATTGGGTGGAATTTTATTAATTATACATTTTTATTTGTTTTCTTATAAACAATCTATACCCATAATAAAATGAGAAATTAGGCATTATTCTTTCCTAAAAATTGCATTTATTTAGTACTGTAACAGAATGAGTCTGAGTGGAGTGATAGGATGATCATACATGGGGTAATGATAAAACATCAGCCCCAGTTAAATGGTAAATAATTTAAGTTTATCAAAGAAATGTTAATAATCCAAAGTATTTATTATTAAAGTAATATAATGATATTAAAGAAATGTTTAATATCATAAAATATATAAGCAATGTTATATATTAAAAGTGCATGAGATCATAAAGAGAACTCTCAGAAATCAGCTAGTTAGATCAATTAATTCCTTAGAGCAACTAATTAGTATAATTAACCAGACATCAACCAGCATTGTAAATAAATAAAAGTAAGTATTTGAGTAATACTCTAAAGAAATCAGTATAAGTAATCATGAATGATCCATCAATCAAACTATATCAACAGTCAATCTTGTAACTGGATTTGAACAATAAAAAATAAAAATCAACAGTCAATCTGGTAACTGGATTGGAAATAGGTCTTCTGTAGACCAGGCAAACTGTTAAGTCTTTGCCAGCTTGAGCAATTATTTAAAATTTAATTTGGATGCACCACCTAAGTGCTAATCCATCAGAATACTTAATCAGAAAAATCTAAACAATAATGCTGAAACATTAAAACATGCTGATCATCATCAATTCTCTGGTCCCTTAGTACCATTAATATACTGGCCAACTATAAGTTTAATTTCTAATAGACTAAACTAAATAAAATATAGTGCAAGGGCTTTAAAGAATATAATCTTATGCACCAACCAGGATTATGATGATTAATCATCACTGGATGCTCCTAAAGCACTAAATACATCCCCATTTATATATTCAACCTATGCTTGAATCTAGATCAGAGAACATAAGCTCTATTACTGTTATGGTGAC
Organism: Epiperipatus broadwayi; assembly: GCA_028023455.1. Taxonomy (NCBI): domain Eukaryota; kingdom Metazoa; phylum Onychophora; class Udeonychophora; order Euonychophora; family Peripatidae; genus Epiperipatus; species Epiperipatus broadwayi. The sequence goes on along the minus strand of JAQFVV010000050.1, from coordinate 401,848 downwards.
CAAGAGATGATGTAATACAATTCAAATTCATTAATAACAATAAAAAATGACAATAAGGTCTTTAGAATATGTTTTAAACATACATAAACTTTATGATATTGATTACTATACAAATTTTAAATTATCACATTGTGATTTACATGAATAATAGACACAATTCAAGTTATTACATTGGTTTACATACATATATGTTCCATTAGCTTTACTTAAAACCCATTCAGCACACAGGCGTGTGACTTGATATAAAATGAATGTTTGAAATTATCAAAAATAATAAAATTATTAAAAATATATTTCATAATTAATTCCATTTGCAAACTATATATAAAATTTATACATACATGTGCATCTAAGAACATATAAATTACATGAATTACTATTATTAATTAGTCTCTTTTTTTCAGTCAATAAAAATATTTTCTTTTACCTTCTTTTTTAAAAAAAATCAATTTTTTTGACTGGCAACTCAAACATTTTTTATGACATGTTACTCTCAATTAATTAATTACATTTTTAAATTAATCTAAAAAAGATGTTTGAAGTCCTTTTTTTTCAAAATAAATTGGCCATGAATCAATCATTACTTTTAGATTTTAATTCAAATCAAACAAAATTATTTACTTGTTATCTTTTAAAATATATAGATTTTTAAATGTCATTTTTACCAAATAAATTATGCAAAATTTCATTCTCATTATATATAATGCTACTCACCATTGTATATACATTTATCTGTGCTTCTCTTTGTGAGTTGCTCTTAGTGAGACAGGTATGATTTAGGATTGTCATAATCAGACAGATATAATTTAGGTAAAATGTTGACATTAAATCAGTTCTCTTGTGTTTATGATTTGATGAGCTTCAGGCCAGCAAATTGTTTTATCCACATTTAAGGTTTTAGAGACAGAGAAATGGGTGTTCCTTCTAAGTTCCAAACTCCAATATAGTAAATCAGAGGCAGCTGCCTTCTTCTGTCTTGATTTAAGCTACATCTTCATGAGCGCTATCTATAGTTTTGGAAACCATCTCTGTAAACTAATTCTTTCTGGCCAGCTATTTACTGTCAACTACAGCAAACTATTCTTACTTCCCATTGGTTCTCAAAAATTTTAAGGCAAACTTTGCAACTAGCTGTGATTCACCTGCTTCTCTAAATATTAAAACCAGACTTTGTAGCTGGCTATTAGCCAGCTGCTTCTCTAAAAATTATTACCCAAAACTGAACTGATATTTTTATCAGCCCTTTTATAAAATTAACTGAGGTAATAAAAACACATTGCAGAATGTTTCAATCTGTCTAATCCTTTTTATTCTTGAGGTTATAAAAACACAGTAACTGACAACAGAGTTTTTTGTCTTGATTAAAAACAATTTTAATCCTTTAGAAAGCACTTTTAATTACAAGTTACTTTCGGAAGCAACTTTAAAATTTTACCAAAGCTATAATCTACATATATTTTTACTCAGATAGACATTTACCAATTAATTAAAAAGATTTTTAAAAATAGGTAATAGACATTTTTTATAATTATCACAAAACATACTTATTTTTAATTTTCAAAATCAGAATACTAATAATACAATGTTTATTAGACCTTTTTAAATGTTTTAATTAAAAATAAATTTCTATTTTAAATTGAGAGTTGTTTAATCCTTATCACTCATTATTATTCGAAGTGAAATGTAGAAAATATCTACAAAAATTTATGTCTGTGTTTATTTCTAATTTTCCTTTCAACTTTATATATATTTGTGAACACACTCTATATTATTGGGTTCATATAACAGCCCTTGTATAGTATATCAATAAATCTTCAGTAATATTAAATATTCTTTATTATATTCTCCATCAGTGAATTAAATAGTTGTGAGAGCATATACTATTATTTCACTCAGAAGATGTAAAACAAATATATTCAGTGAAATCATGTGAATCACAAAAAGAGATTTGCATTCTGGGAAAATTGTGGGAAGCTCAAGCAGCTAATTAATTAATATAAAGATTGTTCTTTCTTTAACTTTTTAGGTCACTCAAATCGAGTCTGTGATTGAAATATCAAAATTACTAGTTAATTAAGTAAAGTTTCATAATAATATCACTTTGCCAATATACACTTTATAAATTCATATACTTTTATGCATTTAATACAGTTTTGACTGCACAACAATATTCTTCTAAAGTTGTAAATATAAATGTACTACAACATTGATTAAATAAATACGATTATTATATAAGGTTTTACAAACCATTTAAAATTTATATTATATTGAATTAGATTTAAATCGAATTTAAGCATTTTAAAAAAAGAATATAAGATTAAATATCTGCATATATAAAATCCCTATTTTCTCTGTTATCTGATTGGTGAATGTATGCTTGTTTGTAAGGCTGCCATGTGATGTGAATGCATGTTTGTTCATGAGACTGTCATGTGCCAAACCAATTTAAAAAACTATTACATTTGTCTGTAAGTAGCACTGTCAAATTCACAATTAAAAAATCCCAAAAAGAAATGACTTGAAACTTGTTTTTATAACTCAATAACTATACTTAACTAAATTATAATTTATATTAGGAGAATTTTATGTGAATAAAGTAATGCTCCATTAATAACAATAATTTTTTTATGAAGCAGTCATCCACAATGCTGTCAAATTCACATATATAATAGGTACATTTAAAAATTTAAATTTTAATTTACCTTAAGTCCTTCCTGAAAGTAAGATGTGATAGTTGCTATCATATTTGATATTTTAGGCAGCACAATGCCCACTGTGATCACTACTTTTGTACATTGTTTTAAAGCATTGTATATATAAAATTACAGTGTGAGACAGGGTGCAGTGATAGGAAATTTTATAAATTTTGCATGGAATTTCATAAACTACATGTGCTTCAAAAGGGACTGAGTCTTTAAGTTTGGTTATAATAATATTAATTTTTGATAAGTGGTATATGTTGCCTTTATATATTTCACAATACATCCAATATAGACATTTTTTAAAATATGAAATTAGATTTATCAAAAGCCCCAACCACGTTTAATTACCTGTTAATTTTAATCACTGTGTTTCCATCTTATTAATAATTTGACCTAGATATTTGTAGGTGTTAACTTCTAAATTATTATTAATAATCTTTTTATCGTCTTTTTTCTGTGAAATTCATTGAACAATGTTTTAATGTTTTTAGCGTTTATCTTTAATCCTATTGTCCTATTTTATCTGATAACTGTTGCAACATTTTCTAATTAGCGTTTATCTTCAATCCTATTGTCCTATTTTCATCTGATATCTGTTGCAACATTTTCTAAAGCTCTGGAGCATTATTACCCCAAAACAACCATATCAGCTACAAAATCTGAATGATTTTAAAAAAATTTCATGCGTTTTTTGTTGCCACAGCTTCTAATTTAAGCTGCTACACATAGTAGTCAATAGCTTCTTCATTATCTAGTTGCACAAATAGGGGGAGGGGGGCATTAATTGAATACACCAATTCCATCTCGAACAAATTTAATTTTTACCACCCTTTTTAATTTATTCAGAAATCTTTTCGTCATCTTTAAGCTATTCTTATAAGAAGCCATTTGCTCTGAGTTAAAACATTCCGATATTTCCTGTAGATCTCTTAAAATATACATATAATTGGGTAATAAAAACATTAATTGATTAATTTGTTTTAAAACTAATTAAGTTATGAAGCATCACTGCATTAAATACAGAATCTTGTAATTCTAATTTAATTGATAAGAGATCAACATCTAAGTCTTTCTTCAATTAAGATTTGACATGAATTATTTAAACATTAATATTTTATATCTTAAAATTCTTTCTTTTATATCTTAAAATTCTTTCTTTTTAATTCTTTCAAAGACAAAAAAAACTTATATTAAAATGCTTAAATACAAATATAGTATATATACTTAAGCGAGATGTAATTTGAGGGGATTTGAACCCGGGCTTTCAAGCTCCCTTCAGTCATCCACTTTATCTTATACCAACAATATATATGACCACATACATGTGAATTCCAATATGCGTATTTCATGCTGAACCAGCATTCATCAGTCGGTCCAGATAATCATCTCCCACACACATATGTGGACAGTGCTCAGTTTATATTAAAATATAAAATCATCAAACTTTAATGGATCGGCTTCAATCTTCTCTACTCTCCAACTCTTCAGCCATCGATAGCATTAAAAATCTTATGATGGCACATTCAAAGCCCTCATTTGCCAATTTTGCTGCCATACTCATGTTGACTATAAGTTATTCTGATTATTAAACAGGCAAAGTAGAGATAAAAGATGGCTGCTAGAGGGTTGCATTAGATCCTAAGATCTAGGTGCAGTGCTCTCAGATCCAAGGATCCTCACTGATGATGGCCACAAGTCAGAAACTAGTATGGGGATATTGGATGAGTAGGCACTAGATGAGGATTTTATGCACAAGCCTTCTGGCATCCATTGAATACTCAGCACAGGGTGGCTCTGCTGTATGGAGAGTTTTGCCTGTTTAATAATAGTTATGTGCTAGCATAAGAGATGGTGATCATGTGATGTTTATTCTAATTATGTAAGACTCAAGACTATCTAAATATACAAAAGAGGGATGGACAGCTGATAGAATCTGTAATATTTAAACACAAGTATAGAATGGATCATGATATATGAATATTGGAAATCATTTATGTTTTTCATATGTAAGTGATCATGTTTAACAGTTGTAGAAGATAAAATGGATGAACTTAAGGGAGCTTGAAAGTCTGGGCTCAAATCTCTTTTACTAAAATGTTTATAAAATTAATTATTAATTATGTAAAATAAAAGGGATATATAATTTATTTAAATGTCAATTGAAGTTAACATGTTAGTTATACTATCCAGATGTTTTGGACAATAAATGGTCTTGCTCTACACCTAGAAAATCTCTGTAATTTCATCTTTTTTCTATAATTCTATATAATTAATATTTATATGAAGCCTCCCACAATATTCTTAGGAAGATGTAAAATAAATTGTCTTTATGTTTGAATATATATGAGAAGTTTTTTTGTTCTATTCCAAAACCGTTAACAGTAAATTAAGAAATTCATTCCCAAATTAGGTCCTGCATATCACTTTCTTTAATCTGGGGTTTAAATCTAATACTGAAATTAATCGAGCTATGTATCTAGCAGTTATTATTAAATTTTTCATTTTTTCAAGCTAAAAACCATAATCAAGAAACTGCTTTGAGGGTATGAATATAATAGCACTAGCATTTGATATTTCTTAATTAATTAAATTTACTACTTACCTGCTCTGGAATAGATAAACAGAACCCCTAAGTTTATATGTTAAATATCAATAAATGAAGTCATTCATATGTTGTTAACCTGTCTCCATGCTAAACTATATATATATATATATATATATATATATATTTATATATATATATATATATATATATATATATATAATATACAAATCAATATATATATATATCAAAATGCAGTACAATTTATATAAATTATGTTCTTTTAGAAGTACTTTCGACTATACACTTTGTGAAACGAATACAGATATCAAACTTTATTTATTATATATATATATATAAGTAACCACTCACTGATATTTTAACAGTAGCAAACTGTCCCTGTAGTAAGGTCACCTATAGCATGCTATAAAAATCAATAGATGGTAGAAGGTTTGTGCATAAAATCCTTATTTCATGCCTGGTTCTCCAATATCCCCAGACTATTTTCTAGCTTATGGCTTTTATCAGTGAGAAGCTTTGAATCTGAGAGCACTACTTCTAGATCATAGGATCTAATGTAACTCTCTAGCAGCCACCTTTTACCCTTTTAGTTAACTGTAAAGCAATGAACCCAAAAGAAAACACAATAATGTTTTCAATCCAAGCTAAATTGATGCTGTAGCCATATAGATTTGAACCCCATTTATTATCTATACATTTTGGAGTCTTTGGAGGTTTAATAGCCATAGTCACTATTATTTTATAGGCAGGATAACACCACTATTTCCTATAATTACCCAAGCTGTTTATAACAAGCTGTCCATACAGATCCCACCCAGTGGAAGCTATAATAAACAAATCTGGCACCCATTGATTACTAGGGCTGGCACTGGGGTCACTTCCATACAGAAAGTTTGCTAGTATTATAAAAAATTTGTGTAAGCATAATAACTAGTGGTCTTATGGTGATTTCACTGTTTAGGCCATTTTTTTTTTTGGATTCTCCTAAGGCCCACATTGATTTTCTATTTTTCTTGTATATGATGGCATAACAATCGAATGGCAAAATTTAAATTATGTTATTTCTGTCAAATATATTTATATATAAAATGTTATTCTTCATCATTTAGACTTAAGAGATACTCATTTATATACATTGAAAATTTACCCATTTAATAATCAATAGAATGTTTTACAATATCCTAATCAAAAGCAGAACATTTATTTCCAGATTGTAATATTTTATGTTTTTACTTTTCTTCATGTTCATCCTCAAACATTTAAAATTTTACAGAACTGTATCCATTTTTATTAGGAGTTGTGACAGTGGAAGAGAATGTAAAACTCACTGAAGAAGAAAACTAAATTACCTGAGAGAATGAAAACAAGGATAATCACAATTAAAGGTCATACCCACAAATATGTGCAGAGTTTATTCTATGCTGTGAAAATCAATCACAGTAATACTTCAGATACCATTATTGCTCAGAAGAGCAATAATGGAAAAAATGGATGTGAAATTATCTTCAAATAAACACTACATGTTTGGAGCAGCAACAAAGTCTTCAAAAATGTTTCAGTGTAGGTAGAATTATTTTTAGACTGTAAAATCCATCATCCACTACAAAATCATGGATTATGCAAATAAATTTTTGATGGATATTTTCTGTGACAGTAACTTAGCTAAGATATCCTGCATCCAAACAAAGATAAATGCAGTTGTGAAAAACATTTGATGCTAAGAAATATACAAGACTTCATTGATGTGCTGGAGTGTCAAGAAAAGTCAAGCAACATTTGTTTACATCACATGATCACTATTTCTTATGCTAGCACATCTGTTATTAACAACGGCAAAACTCTCCATACAGTAGTGCCCCTGATTACTCTGGTTGGCCCTGAGTGGCACTACTGTATGGAGAGTTTTGCCTTTGTTATCAACATTTGTTTACTGAAACCAATGCTTTTATTCACAAACAGAAAGATATTCACATTGCTTAGGAGGTATGTTGACCTTTTGAGTGGTATTAAAAATAGGCTCCAGGATTTTAGTAAATAAGCTAATGATATAGCTGATGCTATCATAATTTGACCAAGTTCTTATTTGATACACACAAATTAAATATAAAAAATATATCTTCATACTCTGAAAATAATGTGAATGTGAATTATGGAAAATATAATTCTGTATTCAAACTAATGTAGAATATGCTAAGAATAACCTAATCAATTCAACCATGTTTTCACACTGTCATGAAACATGCACTCTGAAGGATTAGAAGTGGATATTGAAATGATCATCTAGATAAGTATATAATCAGTTTAAGTATCATCAAAAAGAAGAAAAGATTGAAGTCATTTTTTGAGTTAGTCAATCCTGAGTGGTTGGGAATACACAACTAATTACCTGTTAAGTGTTGTTTCAGAGGTATAAACTGCTAATCAAAAGTATTTTTAAAAACATGTCAGTAATAAAGACCTATGAAAAGAATATGCTATTGAGGCATAACTTCATAGTTATCTACTCTGTTAAAAGTTAATAAATTGCTACATTTAATTCTATGTTTGTCACTAAAATTCAAAAGAATATAGAGAAAAGGTTTTCTGAGGGTGATACTGAAAATATTTTAAACTGTTTGAATCTACCTCTGCCAAAATATTGATAATTTTTATTCTTGCTTAGGTAAGTACATTACTACTAAGTTTTGAATCTTTAAATGCAAATCTGTTGCCTTGTCTTTTGCCATTAAATTTAAACATCAAAATATATTTCAGATATTTGCAAACCATTTTTAAAAAATTTAATCTTGATTCTACAATGAAGACATCTTTTAGGAAGAGTTTTCTAGTAAAAAAAAATGTGAATGTGGTAAAAATAGGAAAGTTATGCAAAATTTTTAGTGATTTAAGGAAACAATTGATGAAGCAAATCTTAATATAATCTTAGGCTTTGCTTTAGTCACCTCATGCGCAAATTGTCACTAAAGAGCAATAAAGGAACTTTTCAGGGAAATTGAAGCAGTTTAAAACCTAATTAAGTCAGAACTGATGGGTGCAATTTATTATGACCATGGCTGTAATTCAAAATGTGCACAAGAAGATTTTAAAAAAAGATATTTTGTTCTGCCACAAGAATGGATAAATATATAAAGATTAGGATTAAGAAGTGAGCAGATGTGTTAGTTTCATATTATATATCCTAATCTGTATATTGACAGCATAATTATAAAAATGTGCAAATTAGTTACAGCTAAATCTTCCTTAAATTAGAGTAAGCTTGTGGTTTAAGACCTGTAGAGGTCCCTACTATCACATTTTTATACGCATGTGTTTGAGGCTACAGCCTTAATGAATATTACTTAAATTCATATTTAAATATTGATCAATCTATACATATATATATCTTGCTTTTATCAAAGTCTATTCATACTTTGCAGCTGCTATAGTTAGTAGGAACATGCATTATTATGTGTGGTGGAAAAATCTACGGTTCATCATAATCTTGATGTTGAACAGGGTTTGGCCTCTATTTTGTTTTTATTTTAATTTTAGTATAGCTATTAGAATAATTTGTAGGGAATTTTATGAATTATGGTTATGTGGCTTAGGTTTGGTGATTAAGTTTTTACTTTAAACCATTTAAAATAATGACTTGATCTTTATTGTCTAAACTTATGGCTTTATTATATGATGATGATTGTGTTATTTTGCTAATTGAAAGGATAATCTTCAGAATGTTGTAATTACAGCCTATAAAACCTTTGACTAATTGTTAAAAAAGAACAATAGTATTTTACCAGCCAGTGAAGAAATAGTTTCAGCAACCTTATATTACAATTTTGAGATGAAAGAGATTTGAAAAGATTCAGCCAAAAGTGGTTTATTCAGTAAAGAAATTAAGAAAGTAAAATAGAAATTGTATTCATAAAAGAAATTATAAAAGGAAAGAGTATAAGAAAAAAAAGATTTTGAAAATAGTGAAAATCTTCCAAGTATCTCTTTGCTAAGAGTTTTCTCAAGCAAAACTGTTCTGTATTTCCTTTTATCATTAGGTTTTTTTCTAGCATTTTCTTAAACTTCCTTCATTTTTCTTCCTCTTCACTTCATAGTCAATCACCATTTCTTGTATTCTGTTCTTACATTCCCTCCAACCCATCTCTTTATTTGTCCTTTTCTTCAGGCTTGAACTTTTTGTTGACCCCTCCAATAATTAGTTTTTCCTCACATTTAAACCCATAATCATGTATTGTTAAATTTTCAGAGAAAATATATAAAATTTTCTATTTAATAATTCAAAAATATCAAAATGTGTACCTTGCTACATTCATGTATTTAAAAAATTCTTATACTGCAAAACTAATTCATCCATCAGTCAAATTTACATTCTAGGTTTGAATTCTTGCCACATAAATTTTAAAAATTTCCTAATTGAAGTTGGATTTTTTTTAATTGCCAATCATTAGCCATTCCAGTTAAGAATTCAGTAGTGATCAGAAAATTAACATCAATCTATTTGTAGTAAGGAATAAAGCAGTGACAAAAGCTTCCCAAAATTCTGGTCCACTGGGCCAATGTTCAAGTCTAATAAATAACACCTATTCTTTACTGCTCTCTTAAAAACGCTGTTAGAAGCTTTTATTTTGATGTGAATTATTTAAAGGATCTTTTCTCTACTAAAATTTATATGGCGTACATTACCATAATAATACTAGTGTAATAGTAATAGTAATAGTAGAAATAATAATAATAATAATAACCATTGTTTTATTGCTTCAAAGTTCATAAGAATTTCAGACACTAAAGCGAGAGAGTTGGACCATGACCCCATAGATTCTTGAGTTTTAAGGTTTGCCATTTTACCACGGTATCAAATAGTGTAGGACTATTTGTGGCTCTCTTTTTTTTTTTAAATTGTCTTATATATAAATAACTTTATATCTCGGAAAGGTCTTAAGAAGAGATGAAAGCCAGGTTGATAATTAAATAATTGTAAATATAATTAGTTGTTTGTTTCAATTCATTTAGATGGATTATTATATAAATAAGAACCGCTTATTATCAAAATACATATAATCATGACAATTTTTAAAAAAAAAAAAAGAAAAAAAACGGAATTAAATAACTAGGGACACTTAAATTTCAACGTCCACTAATCTTAAAATCTTTTTCTAAACTATTAAATTTATTTCTATCACTGTGTATCTTCTATTCATCACTTTTTAAATCGCGACATCTTGATTTGAAAAATAGTATTGGCTTTGTTCTTTGTTTACATTGAATCCTGTGTTAAAAGTAAATGACATTTTTTTAAAGATTTAGACAAAAGCTTATTTTTCTCAAATCATTATTTTACTCTTTAATGGATTATAAGAAAAAGCAAAATAATGACTTAGTGCAACCAGGCCCTTTTTATTCCATTTTTACGTAACAGTTTGCATAATTTCACACAAAAAAGTAATCCAGTAAAACATATCTATCAAAGTATTTTCTAATTTTCCAAACGTCTTTAATTAAATAAATATCCAAATGATTTATTGCTTGGAGTTCATAAAAGGTTCAAGTACAGGCGATGATGTCTTAGATTTTGTCTTTCTATCACAACAAGACACTTTATTGGTTCCTATTATCCAAAAAATATGCGTTTTTTTTACAATTTATTCTTTGTTAGCACTTTATACTGCTCTCTTATCAAACACCACATAGCTTTGCATTTTACAGCTTTGCTTCTGTATAGAAGTGTTATTTAGCAATCAATCTATTTTCTTTTTTACTTAATATTCATTCTTTCAAAGTATTTTATCTTACTACACTGTTAATTTGATTTTCAAGCATTATTAGATTATTGTATATTTTATCATTATTTATCACTGCTTTTTGTTGAATATCCGTCTTGTTTCATTCATCCATTTTCTATGGATTTTGTTTTTAATCATTTTTTCTACTTTTTTTAGTAATATGATTTGCCAATAAACATCCCATGACCACCATCTCTTATGCTTGTGAATAACTGTTGTTAAAACAGGCAAAACTCACTATATATATTGCCACACACAGCAAGCTAGAGTAATCAATGGATGCCAGAAGGCTTGTGCATAAAATCCCCATCTAGTGAACTGGGTTCAGACCCATATGACTATAAAAGCTAATGGGCTTGGATTGAAAACATTAAGGTGTTTTCAGTTTTAAGACTCATAGTTTTGTAGTTAAATGGAGATAAAAGGTGGCTGCTGGAGGGTTGCATTAGATCCTAAGATCTAGGTGCAGTGCTGTCAGATCCAAGGCTCCTCACTGATGAAGGCCATAAGCCAGAAACTAGTCTGGGTATATTGGATGAGTAGGCACTAGATGGGGATTTTATGCACAAGCCTTATGGCATCCATTGATTACTGTAGCTTGCTATGTGTGGCAATATATATAGTGAGTTTTGCATGTTTTATTATGATTTGCCTTTTAATATATTAACTTATAATTAAATACCCCCCTTTATAATTGAGTAATGTATATTTTAGATCATTTTTCATTTTTTGTCTGTTTTTTTACTATCTTACATCATAATTACATTATAATTTCCTCCCATTATCAGGGTTTTTTAAATTCTCATCACATTAAATATATTGAAATGAATATTTCTGTGGATTGTTATTATAATAAAGAATAGAAATGGGGAGATAATATCCATGTAAACAGAGATAACCTTAAACCTTTTTGGTGTTGTCTCAAAATTATCAATTACTACTGACTGACAATCTCTGCAGCGACTCAAGTTTTCTCATTAATCTATAATATTTCTAGTTAGAGATTTATGTTAAAGTAAAAGGGAGTGATGTCTAATATGGATCAATATGTATTTTAATCTTCATAGACTGGAAGCTTACAATTGCTATCTTTATAAATGTTTAATCCATAGTCAGAACTCTTGTTTGCAATTTGGTGATGTGTATTTTTTTCTTTTATGATATTTATATAGAAAAAGAAAGAATTTTATTAATGAGAAATAATAAGTTGGGTTATCTAAGTGATTAAAGTAATATCTCTTGAGTGGCTTCATGCAATGTTCGAGCATCAGAAACTTAATGTAAGTCCTTGTTTTTTTTCAATTCTGGTACTTTTGGGACACAAACTTTTTACAAAATGTTGAGGAATAAAACCATGTAGTTATATCTTTATTTATGATATACATACTAAAAAAACAGTCAAGTCATTTTAGATAAAGTTATTGGGATACAATAATTGTAAAAACAAGTTCTCCAGTAGCAATGTTATTACTAAGGCCTCCCAAGTCTGACATCTTGGAAGCAATATTGCAGATCGATGAAATCTTTAATACTAACAATAATATTATTTTAAATACATGAGAGTCTGTGCTCAGCACCAAAACTGTTGTACTAGTTATTAGGGTCATAATCATAATTCATTTTATTAATTATGTACTTTAATATAAGTGTTTTTACAAAACTAAAATTTCAAAACATTTGTTAATTAAATCCTTAAATGCACTTTACATGCATAGTAACCTTTTCAAAAGATAAGTGTTAGTATAATAATAGATTAGATCATAAATGTGCTGCAGAAAATAATTTAAATTTACTCACTCATGCTTCAAATCATAATTGATACATTTTTAGTTTATTACTCCACGGGATTATTAAATAAATCATATAAAGTTAAAAATAACAAACAAATGCAGTCTTCTAAACAAAGAGCTTTGCTAATTGCTCAACAAGCTTTGTGATAAATGCTTAGCCAGAGAAAGCATTTAATATATCTTGATCAACCCCCCCCGACCAATGGTTTCATGCTTTGGCACTCCTCAGAGAGGTGCTAGGATAGTTTCAGACACTATATCTAAAAATACCAACCCAAAGTCATTAAAGTCTTCTATTTTAACAATATTAAAATATCATCTTCACAATTTTCTTTTCAAAAATAGTTCATAACTTTCAATATATATAAAAATCAATACACAGACTTCTTTTTAAATCTTATTTTTATATGACTATTATAAAAAATATATAACTATACACCAACATTCCAACTATTTTACAATATAAGCTTTATCAAAGAAACTCAAAACCTTTCTATTACAACAACCTCCCAATTGGAATATCCATACTTACACATTTATATTTTTTTGTAAAAACGATCAACATTCAGGTTAATGAAATATTAATAAAATCAAGTCATACATCACATGACTTATATAGCTTGTATTTATAAAGATGTAAAATAAATAGCATGCTAATAACTCTAAACAAGCTTATTTTGTTATTATTTTTTTATGATGTCACAAGAGAATACATTTGAAATCGTTATCCAAGATTGTCCCCATCCCCAAATTGCTTCCAAGCTATGGCTCACAATTTTCTAATAGAAAAAGTATGAGTTTTCTTGATAAAGGCTATATTGTAAAATAGTCAAAACATTGGTATATAGTTATATTTTTTTATTAATAGTCATATAAAAACAAGATTTAAAAACAAATTTGTGTATTGATTTTTATATATATTCTTTTATTTTAAAAATAGCCCATTAATTTCAATATATATTTATATTACAAAGAAATCAATTCATATGTCATGTGACCTAATTTAACTAGCTTGTATTACATATAGGGATCACAAATAAGCTCATAACAAGCTTTGCAGAATATCCCCAACTCCAGCACCTCACTGAGGAAACCAGTAGCAGAAACTGGTCTGTGGTTGGGGACATTCTGCAAAGCACACAAACTTCTTCTTTATAAATCTTGATTAAATATGAGAAGTAGTTTAAGTGAATTTTTAGTAGACATGTATATGTATAATTTTCAAAAAGAATATTTTGTTTGTAATAATAATGGGCAATTTTTTTATGTAGGGTTTGTAGATGATTATTATTTGGTGTTTAATGGAAATAATAGAGAAGCAGATAATGTTTTGAAATATATTAATAGTAAAGAGAATAAAATTAGATTTACTATTGAAAAAGAATGTTAATATTATTGAGTATATAGATGTTAGAATTAAAAAATAGGTAATAATAATAGGATAGTAGCAGAAATGATACTTATGTATTAGTTCTGTGACATGGAGCACATACTAGACTTGTTGCACCTTTCCACATTCATATTAATCCACTGATAATTTTTTAATATTGTGATCTGACCAAAATAATGTGTATATGGATCTTTTACATGATATTTTCATAAGATTTACAAAGTTATTGGCAGGTTGAATATATATGTGAAAAGGCATAGCATGTCTATATATGTGTTCCATGTCATTTAGAATTAAAAATACTACTTTCACACAAAAAATATAAACAATTTGGATTGTAATTTATAAAAAAAAAACTATCTTAAAAATTACATTTTTAACAACAGTTAGAAAAAAAAAATTATTTGCCAATCAGAAATATATACTACTTTCACAAGAAAAATATAAAATATGGTGTGGACTATAAATTAATAACAGTGCTAAACATATGAATTTGACCAAAAAATCGATATTAAAAAGTCATTTTTTAACAATCAATATGACATGTTATTATACAAAAAGTGACAACTATTTCTTTGCCATACAGAAATATATAGGACATTTACATGAAAAATTATAAAACTTATAACAATACTAAAGATATGAATTTGACTATAAAATCACTAAATTACAAACAATTGTCAAAAATATTATTAAAAAAAAGCATAAAATATATACATACATTACTTACCATACAATATATAACAGAAATTGGCACAAATGAATAAATATAAGTTGTCTGTTGTACTTTATTATAAGTCAATCAAATTTTTCCAAGAAAATGGAGAAGTAAAAAATTTTCCCTCCAAAATGAACATGTGATTGCACAATATATCACCTGAACAGGATTTTGTCAAAAAACGGGAATAAATAAATGTATTTTTGTTGTAAAAAAATACAAAATGAAAAGCAAAGTTATTCATAAAATAAGACAATATAACACTTTTATTAATTATTTATATTGGTGGCCAATTTTTTTTATTTTGTTCATTATATAAATGAATGCATCATCATCTTAGGATATCTATACCACATAAATTCAGTCAAATATGAATCCTGGTGTTGCTATGCTGTTCATTGCTGTTGCTTATTATGCTATTTCACTGAACCCCAAAGATTTTTGATGTTTTGGGAAAGTACAGTTATTTACTCACTTAAAGTCAAATGAATTAGGCAACATTGGAATTGAAAATAGACAATAAATACAAAGAAAAAATGGAAATGCAATGGAAATCAAGCTGTTGTCAGAATGAAATCTTAACCAAAAACTGGGCAAAAAAAATTGATTTTGCAAAAAAAAAAAAAAAATATATTTTGTTGCCAGATCAGACCAGATAAAAAACACATTTTGTTACAAGATCAGATAAAAAACAACATTGCAGGGTTTACTTAGATATATTTGACCTAATCACAATGTTACACATTTATCACAGATGTGAAAAGGTGCAACAAGTCTAATACATGTCATGGCACAGGACTAATACTAAATACCATAAAAACTTCTGTTTATAGAAAAAAACATCTTTTAGCATATTCAATAATTGTTTTTCAAATATTGGTAATCATAGTAAAATAAATGTTATTAATAATAGAATTCAAAGGGTAATTAAATTATGATGAAATAAAGATTTATTAAAAAGTGAAATTAATATAATAAAAAGTTAAGATTGTTTGTTGGAAGAGTTTTAAAGTAAGAGGTGTTCGTATTTGTTATATGTATTGCAGAATAAAACACTCAACATCACACGATCATCAACCTTTATGCTTATACAAGCTGTTTACATAGAGACAAAACTCTCCATACAGTAGTTCCACTCAGTGCAAGCCAGAGTAATCAATGGATGCAGGAAAGTTAGTGCATAAAATCTCTATCTAGTGCCTACTCATAAAATATTGCCTATTTTCTAGCTTGTGGCTTTCATCAATGAGGAGTTTTGGATCTGAGAGCACTATATCTAGATCTTATCATCTAATGCAACCCTTCCTGCAACCACTTTTACCTTATTAGTTAACTATAAAGCTCTTAATCCAAAATAAAAACAATAATGTTGTCAAGTCAAAGCTCATTAGCTTGTATAGTCATATAGATCTGAACTCAGTTCAGCACCCATACTTTTTGGTGTCTTTGGTTCTTTAATAACCACAGTCACCATAATCCTATTGGGCAAGATTGGTATTAAACCACTAAACATCACATGATTGCCATTCTTTATGCTTACACAAGCTGTTTACACAAAGGGAAATTATCACTCAGTGCAAGTCACAAGCTAGAAATTAGTTTGGGGATATTGGAAGAGTAGGCACTAGATAAGAGATTTTATGCCCAAACCTTCCTGCATCCATTGATTACTCTGGATTGCATGGAGTGGTACTACTATATGGAAAGTTTTCCCTCTGTGTAAACAGTTTGTGTAAGCATAAAGAAATGGTAAACATGTATTGTGTAGGGTTTTTCTATTGAAAACTTTCCTTAACTGTATTTTTTCATGGTATTTCTCCTTAGACATATTCTCTAAATAGAAGCAATAAATTTTAGACTTGATTGTTTTTTTTTTAGATAAATTTTTATATAAAATATAGTTGTAACATAAAATCATGCTCAAATTAATTACATACATATTTTGTATATTTGTATTTTTTATATTGGACTATTTCTATCATCTAATATGAGTATTGGATGTCTTTAGAAAAATTTAACTTTTATTTAAATATTCCAAATACATTCAACTGTTAGTAATATCACATCAAACAGGTTAGTATATGGACAATGTTTTGAGAGGTATTATTATCCCCTCTTCTTCAGGTGTTCCTGGTCTGGGCAATGACAGTACTAGCATGGGATTTGAACCTGGACCCTTAGATTCTTGAGTATTGAATTTTAAAGTAACACTCTAACCAACTGAGCCATCCTACCAAAGGCAACAGTTAGTAGAAATGTAATATACGTATCTATGAGGTTCCTCATGTTTTTTCCACTTTTTCCTTAAGAGCAAAGTTGTTTAGTGGTTTCCATACATTATGTATAGTCACACTCGTTTGGCTTATGGGATTTTTTGCCATTGTCATGTGAGCAGCTTCTTTAAATTTTCTTCTTTGTACCTATAGGTAAGCTAAAAATAATGCAGAATATAAGTCCATTTTCTTAAAGCACAAGAAAAATTCCAGCCATATTTTCGATCCAAATGTTAAATTGTTTGCATGGAGTGAGATGATAGAAAAGGTAAAGTGAAAGAGATCTGGTTTATTGCTAACAGCAGTCAGGCCATTAATAAAAAAGAGAAAAGTATCCAACTGTCCAACATTGGAACATCTAAATTATGAATTTAAATAAATTAGCATTGTACATTTAAACGCTACAGCATACCCAGCTATCCCAAGAGTGATAAGAATCTGGATTTACCAGACAAAAACACACACAGCTTCAGTTAACAAAATTAATGTCTGGAATCAGCATTTACTCAGCTATCATTTGAAATGTTTAAGTAAATCAATCACATCTCACATTGTAATTCATGATCCAAAATGTTACCACTTTAAAGCTTTTGGGTGACTGAGTGGCACATTCATCAATGCAGAGATGATCAGGTACTCAATTTGGAGAGAGGATCAGATACCAATGATGTTTTCACTGTGGTCTACTGGTATATCTTAATTTTGTTTTTTACAGCATAAATAAATATGATCACTATATATTGTATTTAGTTTTCTAGTGATTACTCTTGAAGGAATGGATTGATTTGGGTGGAACATAAAGTAAACTAGCACCATGTTTGAGGAAAAGCTGTAATATATATCATATTTATAGAGAATTCTAGTCATATATAATATGTCAATCAAATTCTGATAAAATGGGCAGTTCCTCCATCTATTTATTAATATGTTTATATTAAAACTAGTAAATAAAAAGTTTACTAAAATTGAAGCTTTAAAACAAGTAGAACAGGAAGGCTAGAGATTATTGGAAGAAGAATTACGTGCATTTGTTGCAACCATTTTTCCATGGGAGTTCTTACAATGTATTAGAAAATTTATGATTTAATTCCTAGATAGATCATTTTTAGATAAAATTGTGGCATGTGACATATATAAAAAAAATTATTAAATACTTGATATTTGATTGTCAAATTAGAAAGCATTAGTGGTCGAGAGGTCAGTGACAGTTGCTTTACAAGCAGTTGTCCCGGAATAACAGGGTCACTTCCTGGCTGATGCTATGACACAGGAGGGGAAAAAAAATCAGAAAAAATTTGTTCTGACTTGTAGTTGCAATATATATATATACACAATTGGTGATAATTATTATATACTGAAAGGAAATATTATTATAGATTAATGATTGTTTCCAACAAGCATGAGATGCAAATTTATACAACTGCTCGCAAATAAACCTGATGAATGTGAAATAAATTATTGACTGTTTAAGAAACATTTTTCTAAATAGAAAAGAAATGGGAGAATGCCTCGTAATCAAACACCTGAAAATATATTCAGAGCTGGTTATTTACATGAGAACAAATACTGAATTGGAATTTTTTTAAGTTTGAAATTGTTTCATAAGTAGAAATAATAAATACAACAAAAATGAATTCCTGATGTTATTAAAAACAAAAGACCTGCACGCTATGAAACGCTGTTACCAGAATAGTAAATTAGTACATATATTTGTATTTCAAGAAAAAGCAAATAAGAATGATCTTTATCTAAGCACATAGTACACAGTTTATGTTAGTGAAAAGAAAACCCAAAATGTGTTGTTTTAAAAATTCTCTCTACAAACTAGGTTCTATGAATATAATTGATTTCTATTACACAGAATATAGGCAAGAACAAAGAGTTGACAACATTCACAAGCAATGTCTAGAAGTCATAGGAAGATTTTAAAAGCATTATATAATGTGTAAAAAGGAATCAATAGAAATGGAAACAAATAAATGTTGCAAATATTATCATTAGTTTATTATATTATTATTGTTTATACAATAGTAAACTTTGCATACAGTAATGCCATCCAATGCAAGCCTTAGTAACCAAAGCATGCAAGAAAGTTTGCACTTAAAATCCCTATCTAGTGCCTATTTCAATATCCCCAGGCAAGTTTGTAGCTTGTGGCCTTCATCAGTGAGAAGTAGTGGATCTGAGATCACTGCAACTAGATATTTACAACAACAGAAAACAATATTATAAAAGTAGACTAATATTTAGTACTGTTCCATGTGATTGGTACTTGACATTCATTTATATAGTATAGCAATCAAAAAAATTCATTCTGGCATTGTTATTGGTGTTTATATCTTCTTAATTTGGTTATATATATTTCTGTGCATTGTCATTTAATAAAACTGTGTAATTTTTTTTAAAAAAAATGCTCTCCAATATATGTTTCATGCTGAATCACAACTTGTCCAGCTTATCAATTTCATTTTTATTATTAAAAGTAGGTTGCCTAGACAGCAGTTTGAGATCGTTGATTGTTATTAATATATTGATTATCTAAGTGTTAGATAGTTTCTAATGGTTGTATCATCATCATCAACCTTTATCAATACACTGCAGAATGAAGGTCTCTCCAAGTTCAATCCATCTTCTTCAATCTTAACTACTTTTCCCCAGATCATCCCTGCACACTCTTTTATTTTATCCCTCCATCTCACATGTGGTCTCTTTCTGGCTCTTTTGAAATCTTTTGGAATCCAGTTTAACATTTCAATTGTCCATCTATTCTCATCTCTTCTAGAAATATGTCCAGCCCAACCCCACTTCAGTCTTTTAATTTTTTCAGACCACTCAAAGAAGTATGGAGAGATTCATGTTGGGAGTAATAATAAGAGATTGAAAACACAATATATTGGTAAGAGAACACACAGGTGTTACTGACCTCATTGAAAAGATTAAAAGATGCTTATATATTGTACCCCTTTGTTTAGGTTAAGAGGAATTGTTTATATCAGTTTACTAAAAAAAAATTAATTATTCTACGAGTATAATGTATATGTTGTGTTGACGATCTTTTAAAAGTCTAATTAAAGTAAATACGAATATTTACTATATAATATTATGTTAATATTTTTTTAAAAAGTCAACTAAAGATAAATTATAATATTGTATGGTTGGGAAAACTGGCCATAATAAATACTGCATTAATAAGTCTTATAAATAAATGTTTAAAGTAAATTTTAAAAATAATATTAAGTTAAATAAATAATATATTTGAGTAATAAAAATTGATATTTAATAATTGAATTTAAAATATTTATTTATTAGTAGTATTGTAGTAGAAAATGAATATTTGGTTTTATAATATCAAACTATTATTTTAAAAGTTTTTATATTATTATTTTAAAAAATATATATTTTTTGTAAATTAAATTATTTAGTTTGTTTTCAGCTAAATTATAAGTGTTTCATCTGGGTTGTGAGTCATGTGACATATAGATGTCGATACACACATGCTTGTGAGTTTTTTAGGAAAGTTGCAAAAACTGTTTTAAAATTCTAATATAAAATTTAAAAATATTATATGGGACTACCACAAGATAAAAATAAAACTAGCTAGTATAAAATATTAAGTTGTGTTTTTATTTATTTTAAAAACGAATGTAATAAGTAAAATTAGATTTTTGTTTTGTTTTGAAAAATATCTATGTTTTTAAAAAAGCTAAACATAATAATAAATATTACAATATGATTTTAAAAGTTATTTTGAAGAGTTTGGTAAGTGTAAATAAAGTATGAAAATTAACTAGAAATTAAATAATATAATAAATAATAAATATTAGATAAATCATTATTTATTTTTGATTTTAATTCTGCGTTGTTGGCTAGGTATGTAAATAAGCTAGCAGAGCTTTGTTTAGTTAACCAATCAAGAGAGTAATTTGTTCAGGTATAAAAATTGGTGCACAATTATTTTTGAGGTACTACTACTGTTATTACTACTACTACTATTTCTGTTAACAAAGTATGCTATATTAAACAACTTAATTTCTGGTAATTTACAGTTTAAAGATTAGGAGTACCTGTAATAGTCAATTATATTTATTTCTAATTCCAAGAAAGTACAGTAAGTTGTTATAATATTGTATAACATAGAAATGCCATGCTAAAAGCTAAGTAATTCCTTATCGACCGATTTATTAAGCCTAATTCTTAACGTCACATTAAACATGAAAGGATCATTGTTAAATTTTAATTTATGTGAAAAATATCAAATTTATTATTTTTTCCATTAGGCACATAATTTTGTATGTATTAATTAATAATCTTAATTTGCTATTGAAATTAGCAGATCGGACATCACATGGAATATTTAAAAAAGTTTGCCAGAAATCAAATGTAAAAGAATATTTAAAAAAATGCTTTTATTTGGAAGACTTATTTAAAACTGAGACTAGGAAATAAATGCTAAAGTTTTAAAAAACTTTTAACCTGATAAAAATAATTATTTTGAAATGCAAAAATGTTTCTTTGTGAAGAAATATTTAATAGTATATTTTTAAAAAAAATATGGTAATAATTTTAAAGATGTAAAAACCAAGTGCGTTATCGAAATGTTTCATATCTTATGGAAAAAAAATCTTTCAAATAGGTAATAAAAATAACCTATCATTAAGTTGTGTATGCTGGTCATATAAAAGATTTTGGAAAATTATTTATGGAAATATTTTAAATGCATAATAAGTATTGAAGAACACTGAGTTGGTGTTACTGTATCAAAAATATTATAAACTGTCATGGGAATTTGAATAAAAGTAGTAGAACTTTGAAATTATTTTATTATATGATATTGAAAGTACTTTCAATAATTTTTTTATTATTGAATAATGGGAACTATGAACTATTATTTTATAAACTTTTAAGAGCAAATCCATGGTTATTTAGGAATCAATCCAGATATTTTAAAAGTTGACTTACCTTATTTTTATTTATTTTTTTAAATTGTCATTCATTTTGTTTTAAAAGTGGAACCAACAGAGCATGCGTGATTTTGGCGTCAGTAGAAGTTTTATCAACAAGTGCTGGGAAATTGAAATACCTGAGAAAGGGGGAAAAAAACATTTTTCTTTTAATGAACTTTTATCGATGGAGTTTCTTTTTTTTAAGTAAATATGTTTTTGAATTATTTTATTAATCTTAATGTTAATCCTTATTCACATATTAGAGATAGGAAAGGAACATAAAAATATTACATTACTTACTAACATAATGTTTAAATTTTATAAAAAAATATTTAATAATTTTTTTTAAAAAAACTTAATAGTTTAAGTGTAATAGTATTGAATGAATGATATACTATGCAATGTGTTTTTATTAGTTTATGGGCCAGAAACGTCAATTAAGTGATCAACCAATAAAAGTTATCACTTATGGTAATAATTATAAAAGTATTAATAATTTTATGATTTTTTTTTATGAATGTATGAGAATGTGTAAATACACTATGCATACACAGAGCTTATAGAAGTATTTATTTATCTTAAAAAAATATGCATACTTTTGTCTTATATTATAAATATATTTTAATTATAAATTTTATTAAACGCCCATTATTATATTAAGTAATAATTTACTAAGGCTGTAACCTTAGAAATAAGCGTCTGAAAAATACGAAGGTAGGGACCTCTATAGGTCTTAAAACACAAGCTTCTTCATAGCGTAAGCTTGTGTTTTACGACCTATAGAGGTCCCTACCTTCGTATTTTTCAGACGCTTATTTCTAAGGTTACAGCCTTAGTAAATTATTAAATATATTTTAGTGTAATGGGAATATAATTGTATGATTCTATCGTGATTGAACATAATACTTATTTTAAGTGGTTAAAGTATTGAAGTATTATATTGATACTAATTATTTATATTTTGGTTCAAGAGTTATTAGAGAAATAAAATAATCTTTCTTATTGAGTAGTTAGGTCATTATTTATATGTGAATTAATTTATTGTTGTAGAAAGGTAGTAAGAATTTTAGCGATGTAGAGTGATAAATCTCTAAAGAAGTTATAAAGGTAGTGGCTTAGGAGTAAGTTTGATAAAACCAAGGTAATGTTTTATGTAGGATTTATTTATATGGGAATAAGGGTAATCGATGATGATGATTATGCAAGTATAGATAACTTAGCCCTATAGCTTGTATATTTTCCATGGCAGTGTTTTCTTTGTGTTGAAGTTAAATGTTCCATAGAGCTGAATAAATAGCCTGGACATTATATTTTGTGATGGAGATTATTAGACAGATAAGTCATACCTCATTTTCTTATACACTGTTACCATGATGACTATCTAATAGGGGTATTATTGAATTAAAACTTTAGTTATTCCATATACCTACGCATTTGTTCGCTATCAAAATTTCTAGTATTACATCGTATAGGTTTGTATTTAAAATAGGAAATAATGAATAATTTTGGAGGTGTGGAATTGTTATTGAAAATGGTAAGATAGGTTGTCTTGCTTGGAGTGAGGATAGAGACGAATGCAAATAATTATCAGAGAATAATTTATAAGGAGGAGAATCATAAAATATTTTTATATTCTAAATTGATTTTTTTTTTTTTAGAAATATGTATAAGTAATAATTAAAGTGGTTTTGTAAAGATATTGATTAATTGTTAAGTATTTTAAAACTTACTTATGATGAAAAAAAATCATCATTGATTCCTTGCTATAAATTGTGGAAGTTAAAATTAAAACATGTAATAGCAGAAGAAATGTTAACATTATTCCAATTAATTTCACCTAAAAAGATTTTATATATTATCAACAAAACCAATCATGCATTGCCAATTGCAGAAGGGAGCCGTCGTGGAAGAGAAGTTATCATCCACGAAGCTAGAAATTGTCAAGGCCAATATGGAATTCTCTTATCTCCATACATCTGGATTGATAAACAATGGAATGATCCATCATTAAATTTTTTTTTTTTACTTCTCACTTCAAAACTTCAGTTCGAAGATTTCCATCAGATATTCGAATTTTAAGCTACACATAAAGGAATTTCCATGGATTGTAAAGATAAGCCATCAGAACAATATCCGCGTGAATTGTAAAGTCTATCTACAAAGTCGACGTCATTAATAATTAATTATTCGTATGTTCAATGTAATAATTTATTTTCTTTATCTTAATATAGGATTGAACAACTTAAATTAAATTTATGAAATTCATAATAAAGGTAAAATCAGTACTATGGGTAGATAAAGTTTATAAGATATAATCTTGAGTATAAAGTAATCTGATCATTGCAAATGAAAGATAAGGTAAGATGTTACCTAAGATATGTATCAACTACATATTTATAAATGTACAACATACACCCATTTGTTCATTATTTATTTCAAGCTTCATGTTAATTATTAATATATTTTAAAATATTTTTTATATGTTTACGTCATATATAACAAGGGGGTCTATTAAACCATTAGATAGTTCATGTTAACCAAGGCATGTAGTGGCTGTTCTTCATGAGGTCAGGATGGGAAACATTGTTATAAACTAGATGTAAATGAATGATAACCACAGGTGTCTAAATGGGATTCCTTAATTTGGCTGTAAACTTTATACTCCTAATATTAATCCATGTATATATGTTTATTAAATATATTTAAACGTTAAAACATGTTTCTTGGTTTATTTTTCTGTGGTTAAATTGTGTTAAGTTATATCGTCATACACATACAATGATCATTACTTTTATGTATATAATATACTATATCCATTCTCATTAATAAACATTTTTCATGTTACAAATATAATGAACTTGGTGATACAAACATTTCCTGAATCTGAGAATCATATATATCTTCCCAAGTTCGAACTGCAGAATAACAGGAGTAAACTATAATACTAGTTGAAAAGCTAAGGGTAGATTTAGCAGTTGTTTAAATCTTTCTCTTCTCCCTTAGGTAGGAAGTTAATGTAAGAAGTTATACATGAAGGTAAACAATAAAAATACATCCTTTCTACGCATGAGAAAGGACCCATCCATTTTCATGCATATCATGGTTAGACCATCCTGTTACAATATGTGTGATCTGGATGAACTTGTGAGTGCTGGTTCAGCATGAAATACATATATTCCAAATCATTTTATCTTTTTCACATGTGTGTGGTTATGTATATTGGTTATATGAGATAGATTGGATAGCTGAAGGGAACATGAAAGTCTGGCTTTAATTTAATTACATCTAAACTCCACAATGTAAAGTATACCTGTATTTATATATATATATAATTAAAAAAATTTATCCACTTAAGAGTACTTTTGATTATCCCAGTAATCTTTGTCAACTAAAGCTTTGAAAGACAAACTTTCCCAAAATTCTGTGTTGTTAATGTTTGCTGCTTGCCTGTTAATGAAGTCGTGTTTATATTTGTATATTAGCATAGCTTCCTTTATTTTTCTTTTATTGTTATTTTTTTTCAATTTGCAATATTTTTTACATTATTAAAATTGAAGACAAAACCATAAATACATGATTTATATGGTCGTAAAAAATAGATGCTGAAATATTATTATCTACTATGCAATTTTGTTTTGGTTTCTGAACTCGTTTTAATAATAGCAGGTGTTCTTTTGTTCTTTTTTTCAATGTACATCTAGATTCACCTATATATCCACTGCCTCACCTACATATCCATTTATAAATGACACAATCTTTATTTATAAATGAGGTTTTATCTTTGGAGTTATTTATTAATTTGTTTAATGTAGGAGGTGTGTAAAATGCAATCTCACATATACCTTTATAAATTTTTCTTATAAAATTTACTTGATCATTTGAAATATATGGTATTGATATCCATATTTTTTATTAGCAGGAGAATCAATATTATTATTAAAATTTTTATTCTTATATTTTGTATTAATTAAAATCTCTAATAACATTATATATATGATTATAACTATAGCCAACATTTAACAATTCATTCAAATATATTTCAATATTTTTGCCTTTATCCGATGAATATTTGCAAAGACTATTATTTCTAAATAAGAAGGACTTCAAACCTGCCATTTTGTGTGACATTGGCACTTTTGATTTATATGGAATATAACCTCTTTTTACTATTGGTTTAATGGTCATATTTGTAACAAACCAATAAAATATTAAAGCAACGAACAATCTAAGCACTATTTAAACCAAATCTCTAGCCATATTGTATTAAAATGGCATCAATGTATTCATTTATTACATTACAGATTATTCATTTAATAAATAATATTTCTATAATGTAATTCTTACTGTATCCACCCCCTACCTTGCATGAGAGTCATGTAGTGAAAATCACACTATACAAATATTATTCATTAAATGTATAATCTCTAGTCTAATAAATGAATAATATAAATTATAAATATACTGCAATCAAGTGAATTGTGTCAAAGTTGTGAGGGCAATAATAATAAAGTTAGGTGTAAGAGATTGTGATCTGGGCCAACTGGTACATCACAAAATGTGTGTCTTAAATATCATACATCTTTTTGACATGTCTTTGTTCATAAATTTATGATTACACTCTTCCACAAGGTGTTAAAAGTGGATAGAAGCCTGTACCTATCTTGCATAAGAGTAGCACAGTGGAAGTTACACTACACAAATATTAGTCATTAGACATCAGTGTCTGTTTTGAAATTAAAACTTAAGTAAGATAATTTATCAAATTGTCTCATTATAAGGTTAAAGGATTTATGTGTAAGTGGTCATTCTTATTTTGATAAAGAAATCTGGCAATTTGATGTTTAAGCATAATATTTACATTGGTTTGTTATACTATATTTATTAATTATTTGACTTTAAATGATTTCTTTGAAAATGATTTTTGAAATGAGTAAATATGGTATTAAAAATTAATGTTATAAAAACATGTAGATGATCTGACCCTTGTTACCTTTGTTTTATTAATCAAACAGAAATAATCATTGTGAAACATGAAATTATCATAGCTCAATGTATATATAATAGATTTCACATGATAACAGCTCAAACTTTTTTTAAATCATGAATCGCCAAATTATTGTCAATGCCCTCTATAAGTAAAGGATGGATGTTCATCTTCACTCTGACCAAAGATCTCAATATAGACAATAATATATTCTATTGGGACTGTAATAGACCGCTACATTAACATTTTTATAAGTTAAATAAACCAATTCTGAGAATTCATGTCAATGCATGTTAGTTTGGGATTGATATTTATTAAGTTTTCCCTTTAGGACATGAACACACACAATGTTAGTTCTGATCTCTGCATAGCACATTTAAATATGTATTATGGCATAATTTAACCTTTCATTTGTAGTAATGCTTTAAAACTAAAACAACCTGTTATAAAAAGCAGGCTAATAAATAATCATTTTTAAAACTTTCCAATCCCACAGCTATTCATTATTACTTATATATATATATATGTGTGGGTGTGTGTACAAACATGTTTGATAAGTGCTGACTTTAGAGTTTGGTATTTTAGGCCTAGTTTCTAGTCTCCCAGCCTTTCACTGACATGAGCTAATAAGCTCGAAACCAGCTGGTCTGGAGGTGGGTGACAATGATAGAGATTTTGAATTCTATCTCTTTTGGCATTTATGTAAACAAAGCTTGTTTGGAGCTAATTGGTAAGCTCCATCTAGTGATCATAAAATGCAAGCTTAAAGACAAGTTACGAAATTTATAACTTGTTTTGATTATATATATAAATTAAATATGCTCAAAGCTTAAGTATGAATAATATGTAAATTTATTTTCGAATAAAATTTAAGTAAGCTTACTGACATTTAAATCACCATTAATAAAATTACTGTTTCTGATATCACATTAAATTAAATAACCCAAATTCTGCTATACAATCATTTTATAGCTTCAATACTAACCTATTGATAGCAGGGGTGAAAGCAATGTTTACATATGTTATCCAATACAATAATCAAATCTTAATAATGTGAAATTCCTGCTTTTAGATGAGTCAAAATTCAGAGCATGAAATAATCATAAATATGGTGTAACAAAGTTAAATATTCTGACTAGACGAGCATAGAGTTAGAATCAATTATTATGTCTCAAATATTATAAGTAATAATAAAGTCACAATATTTCAAATCCAATCCTCTGAAAATAATGATTGGCTGTAATCTTAAACTTTGTTATGGTAATTCATTTACATATATTGTATGTTAAACCACTTAACATCATGTGATCACCATTTCCTATGCTTACACAAGCTGTTAAAACAGGGGGAACTCTCCATACAGTAGGACAGTAGGGTATCCAGTGTAAGCCATAATAATCAATGGATGTAAGAACGATCCCCATATAATGAGATTTGAAAACATTATACGTAGATCTTAGGATCTAATCCAACCATCAAATAGCCAGCTTTTACCTTTTTAGTTAACTAAAACGCTGTAAGTCCAAAATGAAAAGAGATATTTTCAATCCAAACTCATTCACAGGTATAATAAAATGGATCTAGGTGCGGTGCTCTCAGATCCAAGGCTCATCACTGATGAAAGCCACATGCTAGAAACCAGTCTGGGGACGTTGGATCATTAGACACTAGATAGGAATTTTATGCACAAACCGTCTTGCAGCCATTGATTACTATGACTTACACAGGATGGGATTACTATATGGAGAGTTTATCACTATATATATATTGTGTGCACATAATTATCACGTAAAAATGTTTTATTTATGCAGAATTGATAAGGAAAAGCTGGAGTTTTAATAAATATTTTTCAAGCACTATGTAAAAAAAAAATGAAGTAATGAAGAAACTAAGACTTTATATTTTTTTTTCTTTAATGTGATTAATCTTTGGAAAAGAAATATTTTTAGTATTGAAAAATATTTAATTCTTAAGGAAGACAATGTAGAATTAAATATCAATAGTATGACTATCATAATAATTCAGAAATATTGATTATCTATAATACAATGACAAGAAAGATTTTAACTCTTGCACTACCAAAATAATTGAAGTCTATACTGCAACATACGTGAAATAAGAATGTAATCAATTTATATTTTATCATTCCTTTCAAAGATAAGCATGCAAGTGTGTATTAATGCTGAATGGGATCGTGAGATATATATATATATAATATAACAATAAGTTTTTTTTCAAATGTATAAAAAGATTTGTTTTACTCATGTTTCAATCAATATATATATAAGAATAGAGAATCTTAATATCTCCTTTGTGTACTCTATGCCATGGAGCACTTTATTTTTCACATTTGTAAAATAGCTTACAGTTTTGACTGTTTGGCAGCCATCCTCAGGGGTTCTTCTAATGTTAAAAACTTTTAAAGAATATGTATTGCTTAAGTCACAGAATATTAACATTATATTGTCACTTATGTTTTAGTGTAGTGGTACAATGATAGAATCTGAAGCTGAAAGTGTGTGGATTGTCTCCCAGCTCCATCAATCTGTATTTCGCAAAAATTAAATTAACTTCAGTTTTAAAATATGTTTTATGCTCTTGTTTTTAGAATTAACAATATCTCATACCACTTGTAGTCTAAATGTACATAAAAGCTATTTTTTCCTACATTTTAAGACAAATATTATATTACTTCTGTAAACAATGCTTACAGTAATAAAAAGCAAATTTATTTCATATTAATAACTGATTGTAACAAAATAATTGATTTCAATTAGAAGCTATTTTAAGCAAAACTATTTCATTTCTCCATTTATGCAATATTATGGTTATATTATTAAAAAAAATTATGAAAATATAACAATACTTATTGTAAATAAAGCTTATAATAAACAAATCCTTTTTGGGATGATAATTATATAAAAAATAAATACTTTTCTTAGAAGGAATATGAGATATTGCTTGTACCATTTACACTATAAAACCTATTAGGGCTATTGTGGGCTAACCTTCTTATGGATTTTCAAACACTAAACCAGACAATATTTTTTGGATATGCTATTTATATTTACAGATATTCACAAGCATTTTTGATGTGTAGAAAATATAAAAAATAATAAATAGCAGTAATGACTATATAAACAAATAATCTAATACTCACAAATATATTCACATATACATATTCTATTATTTTCTCTTTGCTTGATATTTTATGACACTGCCTTTCAATTTCTTTAGCAAAAAAACTTTTCTTATCTCAGCACTAGGTATAATTGTATCTCTCCAATATACCTTATTCTCTGAAATATCTTTTCAATGGAAATAATTAGCATGAACATATTTAGAATGTCTTTGAGATAATAAATAAATTGTAGATGTGGTCTTCCTCTTTTATGAAACCATGTGCAAGTTTCTTATAAAACAGGCCTTTAGGAAGTAAGTCTTCCATAGTTCATTCCTTCTATTGTTCATCAATTTTACATATCCAATCAAATGGAAATGTGATTCTGTGATAGTGAGTTCATCTAGGAA
Organism: Epiperipatus broadwayi; assembly: GCA_028023455.1. Classification (NCBI taxonomy): domain Eukaryota; kingdom Metazoa; phylum Onychophora; class Udeonychophora; order Euonychophora; family Peripatidae; genus Epiperipatus; species Epiperipatus broadwayi. The sequence continues at coordinate 371,180 of JAQFVV010000050.1, read as the reverse complement.
GTGGAGGAACCTTGATTGATTTTATGATCTTACCATTGTATTTTTAAAATTTTGCAGAACGATCTAAATGGAAAATGTTCTAATGTTCAAGTTTCCTATAAAACAGGCTTTTAGGAAGTCTTCCATTGGTCATTCATTCTATTGTTGATTCATTTTGCTATCCTATTGAATGGAAGTGTGATTTTAGAATAGTGGATGCAACAATATTATCCCATTTAGGAAATTGATGAATATATTTATTGGTTTTATGATCTTGTCATTGTAGTTTTAAATTTTTAGAGCATCAATTAAATGAATATAATGCACCAAGGGTGTCCATGTTTCATATCCATATAATAAATAAACATGTCCATACAATAAATTAAGTAAAATAAATGAAATCTTTTAACTTAGTAAAAACAGTAGCACATTGGAGTCTGTGTTGAATCTCAGCATCTAAATCACCTTTTCTACTTATAAAACTTCCAAGAAATTTTAACTACTTTGCATATTCAAATCAATAGTCATCCAAGATAAAAATTGCAAAGGGCTGCTCTTTAATCACTGAGTTAATTATTAAAATAAAGTCATTACATGTTGCATGCAAACCATTAAAAACATTATGGTTTTCACTTTTAATCAGTTCAAATTAAATATTTTCCCAACAAATCTGTATTGCATCTCCCTGTTTGATTAAGTTGCCTATAAACAATTTCAAAGATTACCATCATAAAAATTGAGACAATATTGGAACAGGGACACATACTTGGTTAACACTAGTTTTTATGTCAAGTACTTCAAATTCTTAATCTTAGTAACAGCACCTTATACCATCAAGTAGAAGAAGCTGTATAATACAAATAAATTTTGTTGGTTTACCAACTAATTTCAAACAATAATTAAAGCAGAGAAGATTAGAGCTCTGATGAAGACTGCTGGACAGTCGAAACTCTCAGGAAAATAAAGAAGGTTAAGAAAATTTGTTTGCATTGATGTGTATATCAAAGAAGTGTTATAAGGAATATATATATAATTATAGACCTGTTTTATGACTAAATCAATAAAAGCAATATATAATGCCCTCCCCCCTTTGTTCTGAAATTGGTTGTTTGCATTTGCCTATGAAGCACCATAGTTATAGTGTTTTTTGATTATTTAAAGCTACAGTGAGTCTCCGGTGACCATTCAACTATAACTGGAATCTTTCTGTTCAACCAAATCCATGAAAGTATTTTTGCTATAGTGGATCATAATGGTATTCCATAATATTTACCACTACCTTGTCTATTTCTCTTGCTTTCAAATATTGGAACAATAAGATTCACCTTAAAACCAAATGGCACAAACATAGGTTCATATATTTCTAAAAAATCCTCAATATATTTTTTAAACCACTTACCATTGCCATATTTTAAAACTTCTTGAGATAATTCATTAGGATCTGCAGTATTCCACTCTGAAGATTATGAAGACCTAAGATGAATATCTTTGGCCAAATCCAAATGAGATAAAATGCATATATTATTAAAAGTTGTCATCTCAATTCGTGTATTATTCAACTGATAATCAAATGTTCCTTTCAATGGTTCAAAATATTATCATGGAAGGGAATGTCATAGCTGGATTTAATAGAAATGTGATATCTTTTCTCAGATCTATATCATTGTTTTCAGTGCACCAAAATAGGATATAAAATAACTATTATGAGCTCATCCATAATTTTTAAGTATTCTTGTCAATCATTGAACTTCTATCTTCAGATCTTTATTATCCATTACTGTCCTAAGCACAGAATGTCATGTTTCTTTTTAAATAAATCACTACCAACATTTTTTTTATAAATGTGCCAGTTTACTTGCATCCATACCACATTCCTTAAGAGAATTCCTTGCTTCAGTAATATGACCATTCTGAAGATTGAAATTAGCAATACTACTGTTTAATTGTCATTGTAATTTAGTACATATAGAAGATTCTTCTAAAGAATGATCATCAATTTCTTTTTATGAATATGACTGAAATATGTTTTTTAATGCAACTTTCATTTCAGTTTTGGAGTATAATAATCTATAATCTTTCCAATAATATATGTTTGTATGTACTTTTGAAATGTGAACTTTTCTTCTATTCTGACTTTCAACTATAATGTAATCTATTAAATGGCATTGCTTTGAGTATGGATATCTTCATATTCTTTTATAGTAGTTTTTTGCCTACTGAACAGTAGTCTATTAATTGTATTAACATGTGGGTAAAGAATCTCCAAGAAAAGAAATCCAATCTTTTAATGGTATTGTGCAAATAATGTTATCCAACGAGAAACAAAAGCTTTTTTCTTCTGAATTCTCTGAATCTAAAATTGGAGAATAAACACTAATAGAATGTGGATAAGTTTTCCATTGTGTGAATCAAATTTTAATATCATTAACCTTTCTTTCATACACTGAGGAATTCCGTCAATAGATAATACTAAAGTAGATTTTGCAGTAACTGTAACACTGTACATTCTCCTTTCATAAAAAAAACTGTATTCATCTATCTATTTTTTTAAACATCCTTCCTCAAGGAGATGAGTTTTACTAAGAGTAGCTATATCTATTCAGAATCTTGAAAGCTTCTTAACTACCCATGCAATCTTGAAGAGCTCATATCAAGTAAAGTTTTCACATTCCATGTACTTATATTAATAATTTAGTATTTATAATACTTACATTTAGTACTAATACTACATCTTGCTTTAGTATCACTACTAAAAATATTACTATTTTAATTATTTCTATCTCCAAAATGAGTAATCCACGGGTAAGACAACCTAACCATAAAGTGTGGAACAGGCCATTTTTAGACTGAATCTTATAGACGTTCCACTTCCATGGTAATGAAAGTGATTCCAAAATGGGGTTGCCTAGACATACACACTTTGCCATATGAAACTACTGCCTCTATTAATGATTATACTGCCCAGAGCAAAGACCACAACTGAGGACTGCCAAACTATTAAGCCTCTCCCTGTTATTATATCTAAATTATTGAGGGGCTTGAGGGTAAAAACATGAAGAGAAAGGGAATTGGAATTAGAAATGCTGTGTGTAGTTAAAGGATGTAAATATTGTTTCACAAACACACAATCCTATTGTCACAGTTAGTATAAGAAGATATAACAAAATTACAAGTGTGTTGAAGCACTTGGAGAAGAAGTTATATTAACGTATAAATCAATATAAGAAGATATGCAATGGCATAAGAGATGTACAATGACTGGGTTTTGCAATAACTTAAGTGACTGAAGAAAAAAGAGAGACAGTGAAAGACTGCTTGTATTACAAAAAATAACTACCTTTTGATGAACCAATATTCTATCCTGAAAACCAATAGTAGCTCTTGTTTGGACACTGTTTATTTGTTTTTCACTGTTCTAAAGGCTATATATATATTTCACCATTTTCATCTGGGAAATCTGTCAGTAGACGAAACACAACACCTGACAAACAATATTAGCTTCAAACAAGGAAAAACTCTCCATACAGTAGTGCCACCCTGTGCCAACCAGAGTAATCAATGGATTCCAGAAGGCTTGTGCATAAAATCCCTATCTAGTGCATACTCATCCAAAATCCACAGACTAGTTTCTGGCTTGTGGCCTTCATCAGTGAGGTCACAAGCTTGAATGTTATAATTGACTATTTGTTAGTCTACCATAATAACAGATTATATTTACCTGTTGAATGATGTTTATTTAAATTTATTTGTATCAATAATTTTATTCTCTGTGGTCAAGTGGTAATCTTTAGTGCCTATATAAATATATTAGATCAGAAATAAATTTGGATTTCAACCTTTATTGTTAAAAGGTTGCCTTGACAACAGATTGAGATTGTTGATTGTTACTGATACTGGCATTGTTTAAAGGTTGACTACTTTCAATGAATTTATATATATATATATAATTAAAACAAATTATGCTTTTAAGTTTGCATTTTATGATCACTAGATGGAGCTTTACCAATAGCTCTAAACAAGCTTTGTTTACATAAGTGCCGAAAGAGATAGAATTCAAAATCTCTATCGAAACCAGCTGGTCTGGAAGTAGGGAGAATGACAGAGATTTTGAATTTTATCTCTTTCAGCACTTATGTAAACAAAGTTTGTTTAAAGCTATTGGTAAAGCTCCATCTAGTGATCATCTAAGTATATGACTTCTTACCTGTGAGAATGTTAGAATTGTATATATATATATATATAACAAAAAACTCCAACAAAAGAGCTATTATAGGTTAATGAGAGTCGTTTTAGTCATCACATGATCATCATTTCTTATGCTTGCACATAACTGTTATTAAAACAGGCAAAACTCTACATCCAGTGGTGCCACTCAGTGCAAGCCAGAGTAATCTAAAAACTAGTAATCTAGAAACTAGTTGGGAGATATTGGATGAATAGGCACTAAATGGGGGTTTTATGCACAAGAACTCTGGCTTGCACTCAGTGGAACTACGGTATGGAGAGTTTTCCTTCTTATTAATTATCTGATTGTGATTGCCAATAAACTATGTCTCTTTCATTTCCTCTACCTGTCATCTTATTTTATGCAAACTCAATTGACATTCTGTGGATCAAAGATGTGATTGAATTGTTGTTTGTGTTAACAGAATATAGAATTATATTCAAGATTACTCTTTGCATGCTTGAACAGGTACCAATGTTTATGGTGATGAATACAACTTTTGATCACAGGAAGTATGTAAAAATCTAATTTAAATAATCATGCATACATAATTACTTCTTAATATTAATAGGGCAGCACACCTATCAATCAGTGAAAGCTTTGATTCTGGTGATCACACCAAAAATGTATTCAGCTGAGTCTAAGAAGTAAATATTTCTTATGAAGAAAATAATAAAAACCTTTTCCATCACAAATATTAAAAATGTTCATAAAATAACAAAAATTCTAGATATAAAAATATGATAAAAAAAAAAAAGTTGGTTTGTCATTTCTTGATAAATTTATAATAAATCTCAATGGTCTATTTATAAATCCTAAATAAAAATGACTTTCTAAAAGAAGCATTTTGTACTTAGATACAACACACCTATCACTAATTTTACCTACTCTATGAGTTTATATACATTAAGCATCACATGATAACCATTCTTTATGCTTATGCAAGCTGTTTTCACGAAGAAAAAACTCTCCAGACAAGAGCACCATTCAGCTCAGTGCAAGCCAGAGTAATCAATGGATGCAGGGAGGTTTGTGCATAAAATCCTTAACTAGTGCCTATTCATCGATCATTCCCAGACTAGTTTCTACCATGTGACTTTCATCAGTGAAAAGTTTTATATCTGAGAGCACTGCACCTAGATCTGCTTGATGGTTGCATTAGATCCTAAGAACTAAGAGAAGTGCTCTCAGATCCAAGGCTTCTCACTGATGAAAACCACAAAGTAAAAACTAGTCTGTGTATGTTGGATTATCAGGCACTAGATTGGGATTTTATGCACAAACCTTTCTGTATCTATTGATTATTCTGGCTTGCACTGAGTGGCACTACTGTATGGAGAGGTTTGCTTCTGTATATGGTTTAATATAGGCGTAAAATGACAAATCTGGAGCATAAAAGTTTAGGATTGATTCCAGTTTGGGTACTTCTGCTATTTTAAATTTCTTAAGAATTTATTTGGCAATAACTTTGATTAATTATTATTATTTTATTTGTTATGACAAAAAAAATATGAAACTGACAAAACTTATTTCCATTATTTCTAAGCATTTGATTGTTTTTTTGCAATTTTTTGTGGAATTTCATCTTTGATCTGAGGATCACTTGACAGATAATGTTTGTGTATAAGGATTTAAATATATATATTTAAAACAAAATATTTTATTATCTTAAAACAGGCAAAACTCACTATATATATTGCCACACACAGCAAGCTAGAATAATCAGTGGATGCCAGAAGGCTTGTGAATAAAATCTCCATCTAGTGCCTACTCATCCAATATCCCCAGACTAGTTTCTGGCTTATGGCCTTCGTCAGTGAGGAGCCTTGGATCTGAGAGCATTGCACCTAGATCTAGAGGTGGTGGTATTATTTTATTATCTTACAATACTTTTTAGAAATTGACTGCATGCTGGATCTATATATTGATGATCCAATGTTTTTATCACTGAAGGAATGCTTTTAGAATTAAATGCCTTTCATAATCTACTAATCCAACATATAATGGCAACTCATATTCATTGGATTAAAGTAATGTTTAATAGATTGTCCGGAAAAGAAATAATAAAACTTGCTAAATGATGAGGTAAAACAAGTTAACAACTACATATATCTTGGACAGATTTTTGCTATAGATGGAAACATAATGGATGGAAATAATCATAAAATTAAACTTGTTTGGAGAGCTTTTTCTAGAAATAACAATAATAAAAGAGAATATGTGCATGCATTTGAAAACAAAGCTTTTTAATAAATGAGTTTTACCAATTTTTACTTATGGATATGAGACTGGGACCCTTAATGGAAGAGCAATACAAAGACTTCAGACCACTCAAAGAAGTATTTACTCAAGAAGAGATCGAAAATGAAATGTCTGGGTGAGAGAACAAACAGGTGTTACTGACCTTATTGAAAAAATTAACAGAAAGAAGTGGAGTTAGGATGGTCTTATTGCTAGAAGAGATAATAATAGATAGACAATGGAAATCGTATACTGTGTTCCAAAAGATTGTAAAAGACCTAGAAAGAGACCACATATGAAATGGATGGATGAAATAAGGGAATGTGCGAGAGTGATGTGAATAAAAGAAGCTAGATATCTGAGGTGGATTGAACTTGGAGAGAACTTCATCTTGAAGTGGATCAATATGGTTGAATCTTATTGCTAGAAGAGATGATAATAGATAGACAATTGAAATCTTATACTGTGTTTCAAAAGATTGTAAAAGACTTAGAAAGAGACCACATATGAAATGGATGGATGAAATAAGGGAATGTACTGGAGTGATGTGAATAAAAGAAGCTAGGTATCTGAGGTGGATTGAACTTGGAGATAACTTCATCTTGCAGTGGATAAATATGGTTGAAATTGAGAGTGATGATTATCTTTATGATAATTGAGAATTTGCATTTGATGTTTTAAGTCATTATATCTAATTAATATGTTTAATGTTGCTGTGATTTGAAAGTGGAATACATACTGTTTATTTCCACATATTTTTAAGAACAATTAAATTTCAATTATTAATTATTCAATAAGTATAAATTTAGTTTTAGAAATCATTAATATATATATTTATACGAAAAACATAAAGAAATATGTATTATATTTACGGCTATGAATATGAGGCAAAACGCCTCGAAAGCGCTCAGCTGTTGATTATTTTATCGATTCATATCAGTATTTATTATAGCCTCTCTTTCCAGCGCCTCAACACGATTGTAATTTTGTTATTGTAATGTTTTATAATGATTATTTGATATCTTACTGCTTTTATTCCCCTTAATATTTTTTCTTCAATGCCTCAAACAGCCAGATACCCTCTTGAGACTGTGAATGACTATTATATTCAATTTCCCCCTAAAACATACCTTTTTGGGTTACTGTACTTTTCTGGGTTACTATAAAATCTTTGTAAAAGTCATAAATACATAATATAAAAAAATAATATTACACACACTACAAAATTGCATTTGGCAAAAAAAATTAAAATATTATCATCTACAATACTAAAGAAGATGTTAGGCAAAGAATCCAAACATTAAAGAAACAACTACAAATAATATAAAATAGATCAATGAAGCCACAAAAAGATGAAATTACACATCTTAAAACAAATATATGACATTATTTATTGCAAATGAACAGAGAAAGAATTTTTTAAAAATCATATAAATAATATAAAACTGAGTGTGCAATTCCAAATAACTTACGTAGAGGTTAAACTCTCCATACAGTAGCACCACACAGTGCAAGCCAGAGTAATCAATGGATGTAGGAAGGGTTGTGCATAAAATCTCTATCTAGTGCCTACTCATCAAATATCTGCAGACTAGTTTCTAGCTTGTGGCTTTCATCAGTGAGTAGCCTCAGATCTGAGAACACTGCTCGTAGATCTTGGGATCTAATGCAACCCTCCAGCAGCCAACTTTTTACCTTATGAGTTAACTACAAAGCTTTCCAAAATAAAAACACAATAATGTTTTCAATTCAAGCTCATTAGCTTACATAATCATATAGATCTGAACTCAGTTCAATATCCATAATTTTTGTGTGTGGTATTTCAATAACCACAGGCACAATAATTCTATTGGGGAGGATTGGTATTAAACCACTACTCATTGCATGATCACAATTCTTTATGCTTACACAAGCCACTATATTGAGAGTTTTGCTTCTGCGTAAACAGCTTCTGAAAGGCGTAAACAGCTTCTGAAAGCATATAAAATTGTGATCATGTGATGTACAGTGGTTTAATACTAATCCTTCCAAAATAGGACTATGATTACTGTGATTATTAAAGAACCAAAAACAACAAAAAGTTGGATTCTGAACTGAGTACAAGCTAATGGGCATGAATTAAAAACATTATTGTGTTTTCATTTTGGACTTAAAGCTTTGTAGTTAACTATTAAGGTAAAAAGTAGCCACTGGAGGGTTGTGCTCTTGGATCCAAGATGGTGACTGGAGGTTTGCATTAGATCCTAAGATCTAAAAGCAGTGTTTTCAGATTCAAGGCTCCTCACTGATGAAAGCCACAAGCTAAAAACTAGTCTGGAGTTATTGGATGAGTAGGGACAAGACAAGGATTTTATGCATAAACCTTCATGCATCCATTGATTTCTCTGACTTGCACTGAGTGGCACTACTTTATGGAGAGTTTTGCCTCTGTGTAAACAGCTTGTGTAAGCATAAATAATTATGATCATGTTATGTTTAGTGCCAAATAACTTAGTTTATTTGAATGGGGAAAGGGGAGATTAACTTGATCAGATTTGATTGATGTCGAGAGTATTATATAGAGAGAGAATCAGGATTACTATATGCTGCTATAAATAGCATATTTAGCAACCAATATGGAAGCTTTTAAAAAGTCTAATAACTGAAGGGTAGGACCTTACCACTGCATACTAAGCAGAATATTGTCAAAAGTCACACTAAAGTTTTAATCTTCAAAGATTTGACAAGGTCATATATAACCAGGCACACCATTAATTTGATTGTGAGCAAAGTAGAATGTGGCCTAAATTGCAATGTTATGTAAAGGAATGCATTTACAAAGCCATAAATGAGAAAATGTGATGATTCTGATAAGTTTATAATACACAGTAGCCATAAAGTAACTTAGCAAGAGTTTGTTTGATGAAGCAGTTTTTCTACATCTTTTAAATTTCTTTACAAACTCATCAATAATTCAAGAAGTTTCACTACACATGTAAATCATATCTAACACATTATTTCTCATTGGAAAATTTAATCTTACAATTTATTCTCATTCTTTGAATTTTATAAATAGTTGTTTAACTCTCAAAATTATAGTTATTCTATGTTATACTCGCTGTTATTTAATTTCACACACACACACATAGATGAAACCAATACACAAATACAATATATGTGTCCAATGAAAATGTTACTTGTGATTGGTTCTATTTCTGAGCTGACTGCAGTGACCTCTTTGAATCAATGCATGTATTATATAGTGCCATAATTTAGATATTCAGCACAAAAATATAAGGCAATGTGTTTAATCCATAATGGAATAATATATTAGGCAAAACATCTGACATATGTGAAATGATTCCGTCTGTGTATGGCAGTTAAGCTATTAGGTATGCAAATATTTTCCTGTGTTTTTCAAGATTTTGTAGGAGCATAGAGGGCATTGAAGATGCATTACAAAGGCATGAAACACTTTGTCACATTTCATGTCATAATATGCTAGCAACTTAAAAGTTTCATTGAATAATGGCTAAACTGTGTCAGTATATATTATATGCATTGATTTAAAGATGGCACCCCATTCAGGATGGAGAAATAATCAGTCCCCTTTTTATGAAGCACACTTATGGAATCATAAAATCAATTACAGTTTGCATGAAGTTCATTATGCATTTTTAATTGAAACCAACAAAAATGTAGTAAATAAGATCATAAAATGAGTTTTTTTATGAACTGTAAAAACCAATATAGAGATTTCTAAGATAAAAGAGATTTGAAGAATATGAAAATAATGATGCAATGGTACACAAGCTTACCAGTGTGTCTATACAATCTCATGGAAAAAGACCTAGAAGGAGACCACGTGTGAGATAGATGTTTAAAATAATGAGTATGCTGCAGTGATGTGTAGACAGGCTAGAGATCAGATAAGATGGATTGAACTTGATGAGACCTTCATCTTGGAGTGGACTGATAACGGTTGAAAATGGTAACGATGATGATTTTTACACAGTACAATAAGACAGGTATAGAAATTAGATTTTTTTTTCTATAAGTTTATATTTTATGATTATTAGTAGCGAATATCATTATTAGAATCAGTGATATACGTCATGTTTTGCAATTACGTTTTGTAATGTCTTTTATCAACTACATATGATTAAGGAAAGAGGAGTATTTTAGTTTTACGTAGATGAATATATAAAAACATTTCAGCTAGATTCTGCCACCTGTTTTCTGGAAAAAGTAAATCAGAATTATTAAAAGATGCCGCCACATGACGGATGTCCATTTCCGTTTTACCCGAAACATACGGCCCTTTTTAAATATTAAAGACCACCTAAAATATACTAAATTATAATTATACAAATATTTCTATGTACGTACGCATATATAAATATTAAATGTCTTTTTATAAATGTAAACATCAAAATTAAATATTAATGTATGCATGCACATCAGTTTTTAAATTTGGCATTTATATTTTTTTAAAATGTAAATTAATTTAGTCTTTTTCCCTCACCCCAGCAGTTCCCTGAATTTCTATTAAATAGTTTCACTCTATTTACTTTTGATTTCAAAAATTTTAGTATTCCATTTCTGCTTAATGGAAAATAATTTAGATATACTTGCTTTAACTTTAAGTAAAATTGCTTTAAACTGTGACATTTTTCAGTTAATATTGATCAGGACAAATATGTGCTTCTGTACTCGCAGAAAAATATAAGTAAAAGACTATCTGCACTATTTCAGCACCTTCCATTTTGTTTCCATGGTTACAGCTCATTTGGATGCATCTTTCTTTTGTGCCACAGAGAAGAGAAGGCATAATCAAATAATATGTCGACACTCTAATGCAATCTAGAATACATAGCTACAGCCTCTGGCACGGCTGATAAAATTGACTGCTGCAAAACCAATTTATTCCGAGAAAAAGGATCTCAATAAAGAACAAAAAAAAAAAAGAATTTTTTCTTCTCTCTCTCTCTCTTTATAATATTTAGTTAAAATGTTATACATATATAAAAAAAAAAATTGCAATTATTTATAAGTATACTGCATAGCTTAAAATAATATAATTTAACTAGTTTTGTTTTTAATTCTAATCACAGCTATTGATAATTATAGACTTATTAACATTTATTAATCCAGTCTTGGAATGTTAAGTGTTAGTTTATTATAATAAGCATTATTCCGGTATTATTTTGTAGGTTTTCTTCAGCAGTATATGCACGCATAATTTAACTTGAATTTATCGTACACAATATTTTACTTTATTTCCAGCTGTTGGAATTTAAATCACTTTTAAATGTCTCCTGCTTTTATCCCACGCGGTTCACGCTTCCATAATATAAATAGATACGTCTGTGTATTATTTCTTCGTATTTAAAATAATAGTAATCTTTTCTATATAGAAATAATTTTTTAAAAAAATTAATTAGTCAAGCATTGGTGGTCGAGATGTCAGCGACAGCCGCTTTACAAGCAGTTGTCCCGGGTTAGCGGGTTCGCTTCCCGGCTGATGCTATGACACATGAGAAAAAAAATTAATTAGTACTTTTACATGTGCTATAATTAACAATCTTTTAAATTACAAAAAACGTGCAAATTAAACTTTATTTGGCCTGCAGACCAATTTTCTTACTTAACTATCTAAATAAGTTTTAAGGATTTATATTGTGGCATATATATAGAGCCACCTCAGCAGTGGTTGGAAAATGGATATCTAGTTATCCTTAGCTATAGAATGAAATAAAGATTAAAAAACATGAAAACTTTCACCACCGCAAAATTCGCAATACTGGTGAGTTCTGCCCGCTCTTTCTCTATTCATCTATAAGAGGTTATAAGGTAGGCTAATTTTATTTTAGTTTTTAAATTGATGGGAGATTAAGATAAGAAGGTAGTCAGATATTTTTGTCACCTTTCTAATACAATTTATTATAGATTTTAATATTTTTAGGGCCTCGTGGTAATGTCATGTCAATAACTTGAAATTTATATCTAGGTAAAGTTTAAAATTCTATTTTAAAAAGCTGAGGATTTTCGGTGCAAGCTACGAAACCCATAGTAAACTGGATAACTAATAACTCTTACCTGGAATTTAAAATTCTCAAAATAATCTGTATTGATCTAGCAAGTTGGAGGTCTTTATTATAATAAAGAAGTGTAATATGATATAGTTTTCATTATCGAAGAGAATCCTTATAATTATGAATGCTGAATTCATACTTTTATCTCTTTTAAATTTGTCATTTATACCATAATTATTCATGAGCAAGCAACATCACTGCAATATATATATATATATGGCATGCAATATATTACATTAAAAATTAACAACCATTTTGCAAGTATATGCATTTTAAAAACAATCTTCATCACCAACTGTCTTGGAATCCTGCCAATTATCCCTAAAGATGTAATAGCTACTTGCATTATTTAAATACTGTAATGGCAGCTGTTATATTTGTGTGGATTATCATAAATGAAGAATAAAGATACTTGACACTTTTTTAATGCATATATAGTGCAACATAATTGGTCACTTTTTTAATGCCTGTAGAGTGCAATGTGCATTGTCAATTTTTTAATGCAAGATTAGTACAACAGGATTTGTCGGTTTTTAATTCATGTATCTTGCAACATGATTTGTCAATTTTTAATGCATGTATACTGCAATATGATTTGTCAATTTTTTTCATTGATTATGGCAACTGAAAAAGTTGTATTATGCATGGTAATTGATATCTTTCTGGATATATTTACCTTTAATTAACATGCATTCTATTCATTATATTATTTCAATGTCTAGTTTTTCATCAAGTTTATTAACAAAATAATTTCTAACTATATAGCCATATAGGAATAGGCTAATTCAAAGAAAATGTCCACTGCACTAAATATTCAAACTTTAATAATAAATCAGTCATCATTACATTATTAATATAAGATCTATGTCTGCCATATTTATATGGATGATTTGTGATTTAATGTATTTAACTATTGACATTTTATTAAATGAGTGAAATTTGGTACTTCTTATTTGAGGAATAATATCATATATATGTTGATAGGGTTTTTAAAAATGAGATTTTATGTAAGCTCCCCTCTTGTCAATTAACCTTTATGTTGTCAAAAATTCTGGTTGGTCGAGTGATTGGTCAATTACAAATAAGCAATAAAATATATACGTCTTTTAATATTATATTCGTTTTAATTTTGTTTGTAAAAAGCAAATTAATAATTTGTCAGAATATGAAAGTGAACAAAAGTTTTTTTCAAAAATAACTGTTTATTTATAATTATAAAAATATTCTATAGTGGTGAACGTAAAAAGAATGTTCGTAACCTATTAGAAAATGCTGAATACATCATTGATTTCTTTATCAATTTATGTTCATGTAAAATAAAGAATTTTTACTAAGATCTTAACTATTTTTCTAAAATAATTATATTTTCAGCATATTTTATCAAAATAATTTATAATATGTAAAAAGTATGAAAACAATACTCTAAAATATACATTTTTGCTTTGACAATCAAGACAAAGAACTTGAAGCTGTCAAAATTGTTGACAAGCACTCTTTTTGTTCAAAATGAGAAACAACCAATCAGCACCTTGAAAAGTCCACCTTTTCTCATTGTTCTAGCTTTAAATTTAAATATTTTTGATTTTTTATTTGTAAAATAATTCTAGAGAGAGCAGCATCTTACAATACTTTTTAAGCTTTAAAATGAGCATAAATTTGCTACTATAACATAAAAATTATTGGGTTTTTTAGCCGATTTGAGCAGAAGGGTTAACATTAAGTTCAAACAAAGAAGACTTCAGTTAATTTTTTCCTTTACATTCAAATTTTAATTTCAAACTGAATGTTGTGAGTCTCCTTAAAAGACTTTCTATGTTTGATGTAATCTCTAATGGTCACATAAGCACCTGATGACTAAGGTTTGATTGACATAAACACACACTCTGCACAAGACTAATTGATTTTTTTTTATATAATATATTGCTATATAAAAAACATACATTTTAAAAATTTGAATAGAGGATATAATCTTAATAAGGTATATATTTATGTGATGTTTAATTTATATATATGCATATTGTGCCAACTGAAATTTGAAATAAATTTTAATATGTGGTTAAATGTCAATTTTGAAATTTTCTAATTGTGAATATATTAACTTGGAAAACATTGGAATTTGTTACTATGACAACAATAATATCGAAGCAAGAAATGTTTATTATTAATTTTAATATAAAAATTGTGAATTGACTATATTCATTTTGAAAAAAAAAATGAATGTGTAAATAACAAAGTTTACAGTTTTGATAAAGTTATTATTCTTTCATTATTGCTTGAATTTTGGTTACTGCATTTACAATAGTAGATTATAAATAATACAAATGAATATTTAATGTCTTAAGTATGTCTATTATTTTATTGGTATATTATATTGGAGAGATATGTGTAAAAATATATTTTCAGTGTAGTATGGTAAGAAGGCGGTATAAATTCTTTTAGTTTATATTGGAGTAAAAGAACTTTATTTGTATTGTTAAAAATGTAAATGTTCGTTATATATAATAATTGTATTTTTTTTTATCTTGTTATTATTATTGTGTATATATTTTTTTTGGAATGCTGTATAAATTTGACTACAGAGTTATAAAAGAGTGTCACCTTTGTTTTTATGATATCAATTAAAAAGATTATAAATAGCACTGAATGGTTTAAACTCACTCTCTTATGTCTTGCCTTCAATAGAAGTGAACCTAAATTTGCTCATATAATTTGTATTATCTTAAAAATATTTGATTCTTAATTACATAAGATGATGGGTAGGAAAAGTAATATTTGTCCAGAAAGCTGGGCAGACTTATTGAGAACTTGCATTAAAAATCATCTGAATATTTCTTTGCTAAAAATGGATATTGCTTACATCTCAATAATGGGATACAAATGCTAATAATATAAAAATAAATACAATGATTATTTTCATCTACTGATATAGTTTTGTGAGATTGATAAATTATTTCAATACAGGATATAAATTGGTTTATGTTGCATTGCATTCTTATGGATAGAAACTATCATTTGTTCACTTCTAATATCTTATAAATTAAATACATGCTAAATGAAAGAATAACTTGGATATTTAGAAAAAATGTCAAAATTAACTAAATGTGTCTCATGTTGGATAACTTTTCATGATATATCTACCTTCTCTGGAGTAAGAAAATATTGTCAAATTATAATTTGATAAATAGACATTAGAACTGTGGCATTACATTGAAGTGTTATGTTAATGGATGATTAATCAGGTCATTCGCTACCATGTCTTGTTATTTTCATTATTTTTTTGATATACAATTAAATAGTGTTCATTGATATAAATGGTATTATATTTTAAGTTAAGTAAAAATCTATTTCATATGCATGAAATATGAGAGAGTTAAATTTTTCTAAACTCAAATTTATATTTCATAGCTTAACAATTATAATTTTCATGTCAAATTATGATCTTCTTTATTCACTAATTATAAATTAATTTTGAATATATATCTTATAAATATTAAGAGCCTAAAAGAACTACATCATAGCAAGTATTTTTTTTATTTTATTGAAATAATATGCTCAAATAGGTAGATTCATATGAGTTTTATTTTTATTTCAATTAATTATTTTTTAATAGAGAATAGGAATGTAATTGATTCTATTATATTTTGAAAAAGTATTTATGTGTTGCAACATGTTTTGTGTTACAAAGAGATACGTATTTTAGAATAAACATTTTTATAGGTGAAGTTTCATGTATAATCATCTATATAATTAAAAATTAAATTTCAATAGTGGAACATATTGTATAATATATAATTGGATCATATATATATATATATTCTATACATTTATGGTTTAGCTGTCATATATTTTTTTAATTTATGTTCATTGTTAATAAATTTTGAATTATTTTAAAACAAGTAAACATGGTTAGTTCAATTTTACATTGTAAATTTATTGTTTAATATTATTTTGGCAAGATTCTATTCAGATATTGACTTATACCACATAATTCATTAAAACCGTTTGGAAGTTAAACTACAGGATTGATAGTGTGTAGAATCACATGTCATTTTACATTAATGATCATATATCCAAGACAATTTATTTGTCCATAAGGTTGTCACAAAGACATAAATAAATAATCAATTAAAATAATATTGAAATAAACAACTATTAATAACAATATTATAATATTTATCAAACCAGTTTTCATCTTTACTGAGATGTATCTTAATAAACAAGGCAAAACTCTCCATACAGTAGTGCCACCCTGTGCCAACCAGAGTAATCAATGGATGCCAGAAGGCTTGTGCATAAAATCCCTAACTAGTGCCTACTCATCCAATATCCCTATACTATTGTGGCCTTCATCTGTGAGGAGCCTTGGATCTGAGAGCACTGCACCTAGATCTTAGGATCTAATGCAACCTTCCAGAAGCCACCTTTTAACTCTACTTAATTATAAAACTATGAGAATAAAATTGAAAACACAATAATATTTTCAATTTAAGCTCAATAGCTTAAACTAGTCTGGGGATATTGGATGAGTAGGCACTACATAGGAATTTTATGCACAAGCCTTCTGGCATCCATTGATTATTCTGGTTGACACAGGGTGGCACTACTGTATGGAGAGTTTTGCCTTGTTTATTAACAATTATGTGCTAGTATAAGAGATGGTGATCATGAGACATATCTTCTCAAGATATTATTCTATACTTAAAAAAAAGTTTAAACATACATGACATAATTATTATTCTATTACCCTTATATTGATTCAAAAATGATAATTGATATTTCAATTCCTCAATTCTTCTCTGAACATTCCATATTGTTTTGAATCTATCAAAATCAATCTTTTCCCATTTTAAATGTAAAAGTGTCCATATATTACTTGAATCATATTTCACCATATTGTAATCTTGTATAATAATGTTCAAAAAACTTCATAGTGCTAATACATAAAAACTAAATTACTATAGTGGTCAAATATCAAATACAATTTATTTGTGTATAATCTTGTCACAAATACATAAATAAATAATTTATCAAAATAAGATTGAAATATAATATCTTGAGAAGATCTCAATGAAGATTAAAGTTGGTTCAATAAATATTATAATTTAGTTATTAATAGTTGTTTATTCAATCTTATTTTGATTGATTATTTATTTACATATCATTTTTTTATATTGAATAATATTTTATCTGGACCAGATATCGATTTTTATCTAGTAATAAATTAATCGATTTTGTATTCTTTAATATTTAATAAGTAATTAGTTTATTACAATTATTCTGTTAGTTATATATAAAGTTATATTAAGACAGAAATTATATTTGAAGTGATTCGATAATTTATAAAGGTAATAATAATTATTGAAGATAAATAAAGGTAATTACCACCATATATTTGCATATTGTTTTAACTTATTATTTGTTGAGTGAATATTATATTAAGTTAACATTTAATCATAAAGATTGTAATCTTATTATAGAACTGGAAGTACTATATATTAAGTTGATATTTGAAATCTATTAAATAGAGTATTATATTTAAAGTTTGTTGGTGTAAATCATAAATTTAGTTTAAATACTATGCTTTATTAATGTTATATATAGAGCTTGCAAAATAAGCTCTTAACAAGCTTTGAGAATATCCTCAACCCTAGACCAGCTTGCAAAATAAGCTCTTAACAAGCTTTGAGAATATCCTCAACCCCAAACCAACTTGCAAAATAAGCTCTTAACAAACTTTGAGAATATCCTCAACCCCAGACCGGTTTACATTTGTAAATACGAGCTTTATTAAATTAGGTCATGTGATATCTGACTTGATTTTTTACCATACTATGCTTTAATATTGATATTTGATCATAATAAAGCATTAATAATCTCACATATATTTAACATGTAATATAAATGCCTAATACAGGACTTTCTATAAGGGTACTATATGGTGAATTTACTTTTCTGATAGTGTAGATGCTTTTTACTTTATAAGGATTATCTCAACCTCATTCTAAAGAAATGCAATATTAATTGTTTTGATTTAAAAGATGACAGAAAATAGAATCCATTGGAGAGCTATAATTAAATATATTATTAAAGTATTTCAGAGAGAAACTTTTTTGCAGAAGAAGTTAAAAGACAATTTTGTAACGTGTTAAATAATTAGAAAAATGAACCAGCATGTTCTGTATGTCAAATTTTTTGTTGTTCACTAGTTGGTTCATATAGTCATCATGAAACCAATCTCTAGAATAGGTTTTTTAATCTTTTTTTGTCTTGGGATTGAAATAGTCATATTCATTCATATGTGGCTGATATACATACATAATATAATGTTAACATTGAAATATAAGGAAAAATTTTTGTGGAAACAATCTAAGTAAAATGGCAGCTATGATGTAACCAGGCAACAAACAATTCACAATGATATTTGCAAGCTGAAACTATACAATATCAAATAATAATAATAATATTTGACTGATCCACATTAAAACAAAAGTGGTTTAAGTTTATATTTTTGCTAGAGATTAATAATTTAAAAGTTACCCACTTTGGGTTCAACATAAGTTAGTCAAATATATTATTACTATCAGATCACATGATTTTAACTTGATTTTCAGTTGTAATTAATTGTTGTCTATTATGAAACCTCTTAGCATATATTGGTGTTTATATATATATCTTAGCACCTCACTGAGGAAGCCAGTAGCAGAAACCGGTCTGGGTTTGGGGATATTCTGCAAAGCTTGTTAAGAGCATATTTAATAGCAAGCTCTTTATATAAAATTTATAGTCTATACAAATCTTTAATTTAATATATATGTAGTATGATATAAATATATGTTATACAATAGCAAATTCTCTTAGTAATGCCACTTATTGCAAGCCTTAATTATCAATGAATGCAAGAAGTTTTGTGCATAAAATCTTTATCTAGTGCCTACTCAACCAATATTCCAAGACCAGTTTCTAGCTTATAGCTTTCATCAATGTATTGTGAGTTTGCTACTGCATTAACAGCATGTGTCAGTGTAAAAAATGGTGATCATGTGATGTTTTAGTGATAATATTTTATACTCATGAGAATATATTTATATCATAGTGACCTTATAGTGTAATCGTTAATGTAGTATTGTGCTATACTTGTGATCTGCAAATTGAAATATAAATAAAGTTTAAAAAGCTTTGGATTGTTTTAGATGGCTAACTTACTGTCAATATAAATAGACATTTGTTATTGGTCAGTTAATGGATATTAAGTACTGAGACTAGAAAAAAATGTTTTTAAAAACAAATCACCAATTATGAACTCTTTTACTAATGCTATGTTTATTGTTTATTTTGTCTTTACATAGGTATAGTCTCTCCTTCTCTTCAAAAAATAGCAAAAATAGGAAACATGTAGGCTATAGAAAAGAAAGAAAGAAAACAGTACGGAGAAGATTGTTTATATAAGCTTCTATAATAATCTTTACAAATGGAGAAAGTAAAAATATAATCAATAATTGCATTGTTTTATATATTATATAAATACTTATTTAATTTTTACAATACCTATTATATTTTCAACAATAAAAGGACTTCTCTGTAATTATGTTTATGTACATAAAAGACTTTCATTCACTTCTCTTAATCATTTGAAATTGTAATTTTATAATGTTAACCCAGTTTGTTTGTAATATCTCTAAGTCAGTTTATTTTAGTAATTCGAATCTTGTTTATATAAATCAAGAAAACATATAGAGTAGTGGTTATGCTTAATCAAAGAAAAGAACAACACGTGGTATTCTGAAGTTTCGTATCAGGTTTTTTTTA
This sequence comes from Epiperipatus broadwayi, assembly GCA_028023455.1. Classification (NCBI taxonomy): domain Eukaryota; kingdom Metazoa; phylum Onychophora; class Udeonychophora; order Euonychophora; family Peripatidae; genus Epiperipatus; species Epiperipatus broadwayi. The sequence goes on along the minus strand of JAQFVV010000050.1, from coordinate 350,855 downwards.
GCAAAGAATGTGATTGAAAATATATAAAAAAAAGTTTTATATCCATGCACGCATTTATAAAGATAAAATAAACTACTTACGCGGAAATGAAAATAAGTCATAAATATAATTACTTTTAGACTTAATTAAATATTGAGCTAGTAGAGGGCGCTTGAATGCTCTTATTCGTAAACTATTTCCAGAACTTATTTAAGAAAAGGAATAAATGGTGAAGAGAGCATATATTACGAATACATAGTTATGAGGAAATGGCAAAAGAAAATAAATAAGTTAGTTAGAGAAAAAAATTAAGAGTTATGAATAATGAAGATGAATAAAAAATAGTTTGCAGCTTTTCAAAATATTCAGTCTGTATTCTGTCACCCATCTTCTATGTGCTTAAATGGCCACATTAAGGTTTTACTTACGAGAGGGCAGAATGACTTAAGATCAACATGGATATGACAATAATATTGGCATCAACAAGACCTGATAGCATTCCATCATCAGATTTTCAATAATATGGATGGCTGAAGATTTGGAGAGTGGAAAGAATTGAAGCCTGTCTATTAAAGTTTATAGATTTGCCATTTAACATAAACCCAGCTCTGATTATATATATATGTGGGGGGGGGGGGAGAGATGATGATCCGAACCATCTGATGAGTGCTGGTTCAGCACGAAGTGTGTATATTGGAAATCATTTATCTTTTCATATGTATGTGGACATGTGTATTAGTTATATAAGATGGAGGAGATGATTGGAGTTTGAAAGTCTGTGTTCAAATCCCTTTTAATTACATATAGCTTAAGTATGTAAACTATACTTGTATTTAGATGTAAAAATATAGTATAAAATATGAAAGAATGTATAATAACTTCAGATGGAGCTTATTATTGTTTCATGGGACAGGAATTTTAGATATCAGGGAAAGACAACAACAAAATATAAGGATGAGAAGGGGAGAGAGTGTTAAACAACTGTTATGGAGCATAAGATTTTAAAATCAGGATAAAGGGATGGAGATAGGAGGAAATTTAAAAGTAATGAGAATGAAAGAGATAAATGTTTTCAATTGGAAAATATGATGACAAAATAGTGAAACTGTCAAAGTAGCTTTTATTAAAATAAGATCAGAGGGGGAAAGGAAATAAACCAGGTTTGAAAAAATAATTGTTAAAGAAGAAGTAGAGGAATTTATTGTGGTATGCAAGAGTTTTTGACTGAGGAGATAAGTAATTTAGCACCTGTGAAAGAAGCCATTTTGCATCCTCTGGATTATTATTCAAGCATAAATAAGATGAACACACTGATTATAATCCTCAAGTTCACGAGGTGAGTTTTAAATATAGTTAAAATTGGATTTTTTTTTCCTAATTCAAGTAAAGCATAGGATCAAATCTTTGTTACCAATGATTGGTTATGAAATGATGTATTTTTAGTTACACTCAGCACAAGGAATAAAAATTACAAACCCTCATTATTTGATGTTTGTTTTACCTGATAAGTGCTGTTTTCTCCTTAATTTTAAGAAGTAAAGAATTTTTATATGGATGTAATCAGAACAAAAAAACATTTTAAAATTATCATGGAAACTTTAATCCTAATTGGTAAGTAATTCAAAGATGAAAGTATTGAGATTAAATTTGGTTATGATAACAGAAATGAAAAATGGCATTAAGCTTATAGAGTTTACGAGGGGGGGGGGTGACCTGTATATTATGATTTTTATTTTTTTGAGAAAAGTACTAAATGAAATGAGCATGGAAGCATACAAATGAAAGCGCAACCGAATTAAATTGGATTACATTTTGAATAAGAGAAAATACATATTCCAAGACTATAATGTTTTTAACAGTGTGACCACAGGAAATGATCATCGATTGGTATGATCTAAGATCACATGATTATCATAGTCTGTGCTTACACAAACTGTTGATTGCTATGGCTTTCATTGAGTAGCATTACTGTATGGATAGTTTGCTACAGTTTGAAGTTCTAAGATACATGATAGTACAAAATTAAATAGATAAAAACTATTAAAAATACAGAATTAGAGTTGATATTCCTAAATTTCACAAATGCTCCAAGGAATTTAAATTAGAAGATGCAAATTGTCTTAAAAAAATTATTAGGAACTGAAAGAAGTTTTGGACTTAAATGAATTTAATAAAAATATAACTGACACTCTATTAACTATACAAGAAAGACAGATGATACAAAAAAGTAAAAATTTACTAGTGCATTTTTTTCTGTGACAAGACAATGTATGAAGAAAAGAATGAATGTGAACATTTTATAAAATGCTTCATTAAGAAAAATATCTAGAGGTTTGTAAAATGATGCAAAAAGGAGTCAATAATACTATAAGAAATTATAGCTGTGAATTGACAAGAAAAGTTATAAAAAAGATCAAAGGTCTCAAAAATGTAAAATAAGATGTTGCTACTGGAAAACAATTTCATCAATAAAAAGTAAAGATAGAATTATTACTAAAAAAAGAGCAATGATATCCTAAAATATGTGTCAGAAGAGTTTTATAAATAATTATATAATAATAATAAAAAGATATCTTGTACAATAACTACATCTTAAATAAATTGGCAGATATTTTAAATGTAGAGATGAAATATGCAAATAAACCTTTAAAGAATGTAAAATCTCCAAAAATGATGGAAATATTATAGATATTCAAGTAGAAACAGATAAAAAAAAATAGAAAAAATGTTGGCAAGGCTATATACCAATTGGTTAAATAATAAAAGTGTGTCAAAATTTTTACCAAGATAATTATAACTTGTTTACAGTGATCTTTAGATTTAAACCAAAATAGTAAGCTAGACTTTAAATTTTATCACAATGGATCACATCCAAGTATTGCTAAAAGTTATAGAAAGACCAAATGAATATTTATTTTTATTCTGCTTTGGATTTCTAGATTTCTATATTGATTAAAGATTTGGATCATAAAATGTAAACTCAATCTTTATAAAAATGACATATCGTGATTAGATTATATAAGGATACTAAGAAGATTAGCATTGAGAAAAATGTAGAACAAGGTGATTCCATATCTTCAAAACTTTTTACAGTTGTTTTTCAAAAAATATTTTGTGGATTAAAATCGTAAGCTAATTGTATGAAAATAAATGGAGATTATTTAATTCATATCCATTTTGTGAATGATGTATTGTTTTTGAAAATAATATTTCAGAGCTACAGAAAATATTAAGTTATCATATGAAAGTAAGACTAAAGATAAATGTCAACAATATTAGACTAATGTTCAGTGGGTTGAGTTAGAAGGATTTAATAACTGCAAATATGTTGGTAAAGTTATTAGTACAAATTGAAATGGAATAGTTTAAATTAGTTATAAAATTAAATGTGAACGGAGTGTTTTTGGTAGAAATAATTTAGTATTAAAAAGGAAATGTACCTATGGGTTTCAAAAAGAAGGTTTTTAATATCTGTATTACTTCTTAAACATGGGTTATTAACAGAAGAACAACACAAAGATTTCAGACCACTCTACAAAGTATGGATAGTTGTTGGTTGAGAGCTATGGAAGATAGACTGTAATTGAAGTATCTACTCCAATATGTATTCTTATTTGGTAAAAAAAGGATTTCATTTACAAAAATTGTTTTATATAAAATTACTATTACTATGAATGCATATAATTCAAAAATTTGCATTATCCATATAAAATTATAAAGAACTGTCTTAATTTATTGATTTAATAACTACAGTACTATTTACTGAGGCTATAACCTCGACAATATGCGTGTAAAATGCAATAGTAGGGACCTCTACAGGTGTTTTAACCACAAGCTTATGCCATAGCGTAGTAGGGACCTCTACAGGTGTTTTAACCACAAGCTTACACCATAGTGTAACCTTGTGGTTAAAACACCTGTAGAGGTCCCTACTATCGCATTTTACCACATATTGTCGAGGTTATAGCCTCAGTAAATATTACTTATGTAATCTATGTGCATTTAATAAATTTATAATTATAACTACAGTACATAAATTTTGTGATGATATAAATATAGGCTTGTTCTCTATTTTAAAGTGATTTACATTATTAAAGCCATGTGAGGTTTGGTGTAGTAGTAGCATAATGAATTTTTAAAGTCAATGTGTGTACAGCTCATAGCCCAGCTGTACCACTTGCTCAACTTTCTGATGAGCTCCATAGCGATAAATCATTTTTACTTTTTATTTATAAATAAATGTCAAATTATATTATACAAAGAAAGTCTTAGATCTGAGAGCACTGCATCTAGATTTTTGAATCGAATGCAACTCTCTCTAGCAGCCATTTTTTAATCTTTTTAGTTAACTATAAACCTATGAGCTCAAAATGGAAACTTATAATATTTTTAATTCAAGCTTATTCTCATATATAGTCACACAGATCAGAACCCAGCTTAGCATCTATATATTTTGGTAGTTTTTGTTTTTTAATAACCATAGTCATCATATTAAACTATGAAAACATCACATGATCAGTTTCTTATGCTTATGGAAGCTGCTGTAACAATAGCAACTCTTCCATATAATAATGCCAGTGCAGTGCTCTCAGATTCAAGGCTTCTCACATATTGATGAAACTACATGCTAAAAACTACTCTGGGGATATTGGATGAGTAGATACTAGACATGCATTTTATGCACAAACCTTCCTGCATCCATTGATTATGAAGGCTTGCACTTGGTGGCACTACTGTATGGAGAGTTTTGTACTCTTATTAATAGCACGTGTAAGCATATGAAATAGTGATCATGTGATATTTTGATAGTTTTATACCTATCCTGCCCATAGAATAATAGTCCCTGTGGTTTTTGAAAATCAAATGCACCAAAAGGTGTGGATGCTGAACTGACTTCAGATCTGTATGACTATACAATTGAATGAGCTTGGATTGGAAACATTATGGTATTTTCATCTTGGGCTTCCTGCTTTATAGTTAATCAAATAAGTAAAATATGGCTGCAAGAAGGTTGTGTTGATCCTAAAGTCTAGGTGCAGTGCTCCGATCCATGGCTCCTCTCTGATGAACCCACAATCTAGAAACTAGTCTGGGGATATAGGATGGGTAGGCACTAGATAGGGATTTTGATGCACCAACCTTCTAACATCTATTGATCATTTTTCTAGCTTATGGCTTTCATTAGTGAGGTGCTTTGGATCTGAAAGCACTGCACTGGCACTATTATATAAGGGAGTTGGTACTGTTTTCATAGATTATGTAAGCCATATGTTGCTTTGGTGGTTTATCCTTTAATATTCAGACAAAATTATAAAGTATTGCTTTAGTTTCTTAATTATGTTTATATACAATAATTTCTAAAATGTATATCATTATTAATGAACTGAGTAGTTGGATTAGATGATGGAGAACCATCTTGATCTCAACTACGCTCTGTTATTTTTGGTACTTAAATTTCTAATGAACTCCTGAACAATAAACTACCTGATTACTTCTCTTAATGTTACTAATACAATAAACATATATAATATACAAAAATATTTATATATCTACAAAAATAAGCCTGTATTTCAGTTATTATTAGTAAGAGTGCATGTCTTCCCATCCCTCACATATGTATTTAAATGGATTATGTCCTGTACATGAGGGGTCAGAGTGACTTATGGTCAAAATGGATGAGATGAGAATGTCAGCCTGGGAGTGGCCTTTTAGCATTCCATCATCAGATTTTCAATTGGATGGACAGTTGAAGAGTTGGAGAATGGAGTGGAATGAAGCCTGTCCATTAAAGTATGAAGACTGGTTATCTCAATATATATCTGAGCACTTATTGCATATATATGTGGAAATGATAATTTGGACCAAATGATGAGTGCTGGTTTAGCACAAAATAGGTAAATGGTGTGATTATTTATCTTTTTAACATGTATGTGTTCAAGTGTATCAGTGGTATGAGATAGAGTGGAGAGTTGTCGGTCAAGTGAAAATCTGTGCTCATATATACTATATATTACATATGTTGATACAAGTATATAATAAGCTTGTAGTCCAGTTATTAAAATAACAAATAGTAAATTTGATATTATTACAAACTTTTCAGTGCTTTTATAATGGAGGGCAGTTTATTATTGAAATCCCAAAAAACATTACAAATTTAAAAAAGTTCTGGAACTAGGGTTTTTTAATTAATGGGAGTCTACCTGTAATTTTAAAATAAATTTAGGGGTCAAAATGATGACAAACATTTATCTATTGGTGCAATTCATTCTAATATTCAATTTTAGAATTAAATTATAAGCTTTAGTACTAGAGGGTACATTATAAAACAAAAAAGCCACTTACATTATTTAGTAAGTTTTAAATTGTGCTTTACGCAAAAAAGTGAAGCTTAGTATTATTATAAGAATTATCAGGCTTAGCACTTTTGAGGAACTTATGTCTCCATATTCATAGCCTATCTTGGGAGGGTCAGATTACATTGAGATTTTAAGTAAAGCTTGGCAGTAATTTATGCAAAATTTATTCAAATTTTCTTTTATGTAGACCACTTTATGGAGTTTGCAAAGCATGATTCTTTTTGGTTTATTGCATAGTTGTCATTTGCAATAAAGCACACCTCCTTACTGCCAATCTTTGCTTAAAATCTTAATGTAAGACGATACTCCCAAGATATGCTATGAATATGGAGACTTAAGTTCCTCCAAAGTGCTAAGCCTGATACTTCTTATAATAACACTAAGCTTCACTTTTTAGCATAAAGCACAATTTAAAACTTACCATTTCTCGAAGGTGAAATAAAAATAAGGACTTTATTATATTATTTAAACAAAATTTAATTCTGTGGTACTCAGTCTTTTAGGTTCAACATACCACTCAAAGAATATCAAAATTTCTCCATAACCCCCAACTTTTATAAAACATTTCAGCATCAAAATGAAAAAAATAAGTAGGCAGATAAAAAAAAATTTTGTTTCTGATAAACAAATGTAATTACCAAAATAAAAATTAAATATTTAACTTATTCATAAATAAATTATTTATTACTATTACTAACATTTCCAAAATTATTAATAAAAAAAATTAAAAAAAAACAATCAAATATTGTAAAAAAAAAAAAAAACTTTATAATTAAAATGAATGAGACCGTAGAGCTTGTTTTGCAAAATAAAACTGTTTAACACAACAAACTCTATGTTACTTAGTTTTAAACATAAATTAGGCTCATGTATGAATTTTGTCCTATACTTGTTTTTTTAAATATAACATTATTGAAAATCCTTTTCATATAACTAACTAGTGCAAAATGGCAACAGAGTGCCAAAATGATGCATTATCCAAAGTGCAATAAGCCTCAACATTTTTGTCTATAACAAAGAGCTGACAAATATAACAGAGTTATAGTTTTAAGTCCTTTTTTTATACCAGTTTTACATTATGTAAATAAATTGTTTAAATATAATTTTTTGAAAATAGTTACTATCTGTAAGTCCATCACTTACTGGCAGGATATAGGTACCATAGATTAAGAATCACTGCTTTAATTTAATACATTTCAGCAAGAGAATCACTTAGGGGTTTATTTTTTATAAATATTTACTTAAGCTCCAAATTTCTTTTTCTCATGTACATTATACCATTCATTTTAGATAAATATATTTATGTTTATACATAATCATTTATTAGGCTGTATTATTTTAGGCTAGTAATTTTTAGCAAGCATTGAACTTAAACTTAATTAATATCATATTTTTATGTTGTCCACTCTGCACTGATTAAAAATATAATTGGGTGCAGCTATTGACATCCCCTGCTAATAGACAAGCAAATAATCAGTCAAATAAAACTTTATCACTGACTTGATTTAGCTCGGTGTTTATTATACAGTGTGATTGCAACATATGCTGTATTAATACACACTACTTCAAATATATATATATATAAAACAATGTAAATAAATGAAAAATATAAATAATAAAACATTAAATTTGTAAATTTAATAAATTTTACAATTCGACAGCAGAACATTTTAGTCATCTCAGAGTTTTGTATGCAATCATGTTTATTAACAACAGTTTTTGGGTTATGACAAGTATTGTAACATGACACTGTATTTTATGTAATAACTTTTTTTAAGCATAAAGAAAAATTTTCATAAAATGATAAAATGAAAGCTATCGATTTGGTGGTAGCAGAAGTAAAAAAATTTAGTGTTCATGTGTTGTATCAGAAAGCTTAAGTTATTTGTAATGAAAGTCTCACTTCTTTCTCCCTCCCCCTTTTATTTAAAAATATAAAAATGTTATATAAGTGTATATAGTTTTTATTTTTTGAATAAATATAAATGAATAAACATATGTATACACAGTAAATATTGTATGTAAATATGTTTTCTCAATTTGTTATTCATAAATACATTAGTATTTGTAAAATGTTCATTTATACTATAATCTTAATTTATATATGCTTATTATCTTGTTGTATTCTACTATGAAGCTGAATACCAACAATTATTACAAACTTATTAACTACAAGAAAACAACATTAATAAAGATTAGACAATATTTATTTACAAATATATACACATAGTTAACCGGTTTAACTCAGTACTGGTTCCAGCATTGCTTAATTTGCAAATATAATCAGTCGAGTCCTTGATTTTAAATTCTAAACCCTCAATACTAATATAACCACAGACTAAGCTGTACTTCCATTCTACTAGTGGTGAACCTAAGTGACTACCTTTATACTCACAGTTCCTTTATACACAATCCTATTTGGGCCTTATTGGGGGTATGAAAATAATATAAGACCAGTGCAGTCTGTTAAGTTTTTCTATCTGGCTGCCTTTTACCTACAGAGGCATAGACTTTGGAAAGACATCTATCAATGCAGAAATGTTGGTCCTTTTTTTCCTTATCTTTTTTTCTCTAGGTTAATTCCTGAAACAGAAACCACCACAGTGTTATGACAAATAAAGAAAAGCTGACACAAAAGACACTTGCACTTTTCAGCAAACACTATTTATACTTTTTTCCCACTTCAGATCTATTAATATGCTTATTAACATTCCAATAAAGTAACATAAAAATTCATTAGACCAATGTGTCATTCAATGATTATTATCTTATGTTTAATTTGTGTATGTTCACATTCCTTCCCCTTGTAATTAGTGCTTTAGATATTTATTCCCTTGTTTACTTTGTTAAAAATAGCTCAATGTTTTTAAATTTAAACAATAACAGTTTTTTTTATTTAAAAAATCTATTAAGCATATCTGGCATTATAATTCACAACTGAATATACCTTTCAGCAATGTTTTGTGCTTTGCTTTTACACTTAGATATTTTTTTGCATCTAAGTTTTCTTTTAACTATTAGCAATCATTTTTATTGCCTATAAAACTTATCATCTCTATCTATTATTAAGTTTCCATTACTATTTTTCTCTGGAGTACAAACTAACTTTATAGTCAAAACTCTCTATACATATTGCCACTCAGTGTAAGCCAGAGTAATCAATGGATGCTAGAAGGCTTGTGCATAAAATCCCCATTTAGTGCCTACTCAACCAATATCCTCAGATTAGTTTTTGGCTTGTGGCCTTCGTCAGTGAGGAGCTTTGGATCTGAGTAGGCACTATATGGAAATTTTATGCTCAAGCCTTCTGGTATCCATTGATTACTCTGGCTTGCACTGAATGGCAATACATATAGAGAGTTTTTCCTGTTTGAATAACAGTTAAGAGCAAGCATACAAAATGTTGATCATGTGATGTTTATTGACTAACTTTATAGCTTTATATCCATACAGTTACTAGAACAACATATATATATTTTTACAAAATATAGCAATTATACACATAAAAATGATCTGTGTAACATATATGAGCATGTTGAAAAGTACTGTACACTTACAGTATAGTAAATATGTATTATATTATAATCAAAGGTTTCACAAAAAATGTGATCTATTAACCATGATATCCAACATACATGAGGGTTGACTTGGAATAAAATTTCATACTCATTTTGGCTCTACCACCTTATAAATTGGGCATGTAAATCATTATATACAAATTTTGATACACAATTCATGTAGAGCATAATTTTAATAAAACATATAGAACTATCACTGTCAAATACAGGTAACAAATTTAATTTCATAAAACCCTCCAAAGAAATATTTCTGTTTAATAATGAGAGTGTCTACCTGGGTGGATACAGGTTGCATCTGCAATAACTAACATCAAATTTACACAAACTTATACTAATTAATAATGAAGACTTTGATGATCATTTTCCTTTACATATGTTTTCTCACTTCAAGAAGTGTTAAACCACTAAGTGTTCCTCTTCTATTATTCATTTTTCCATCATGTTATTGCTTACATTTCAAAATAAAAGACAATTAATTCAATTAATGCATGACTATTTTTTGAAATAGCCAATCATTTTTATAGTGGTTTTTTTTTTTTTTTCACAATCTGCAATCACCTTGTTTTTATTTGCCGGATTAAAATATTTATTTTAGAGTTTAAAAACACTATTTTCATTTTTTTATATATTTTAAACTAATTCTTTGATTAGTTTTCGTTTACACCAAATCCCATTAATTCTTTAATTAATTTTACTCTATAACATTCATTGATACATACCATTTTCATTAAACACAAGTAGAAGGTACTCTTAATTCGACTCCATGTTTTTCTCTATATATAAAAAAGAGATTTTAAAAGACAAGTTTCATCTGAGACTGATATGGTATCCTTATCACATAGATTTTATTTTATTAATAAATAAAAAATATTATTAATGGATCTAATTAATAATGTATTAATTTTTTAAAGCGCCCATGTAAAAATACATAATTCATAACATACCCCACCCTCAATCTTTCCAGATATTAAATGTAAATGATTTGATTAACAAAACCTTTGCCATTAGCAATTTTTCTGCCTGATATAAAGTTACGACTATGCAGAATATAATTTTAAAGCATAACAATGGAAAAGAAGGAAGAAATCATTAATTATTTTTTTACTGGTTCTTAAATATCTTATTTATTGCATATCTTTTTTTTCTCTCTCTCTCTTTTGCGCAACGCATATAATAATCCTATTTACGAATTACACAGGTTATTTACAATAATAAAAAAAACGAAACCCAACTGCAGATTTTTTGCAGAAAACAAAGAGAAAAGTTTAAGTAAAGAGAGATCCTTTTTTTTTCTATTAGAATTTAATTATTGTAATCAGATATGTTATCTGCTGATTTCCTTAATTAATTAATATCTTTTTTTCCAAATAAAATAAAATATTTATTTTTAAAAAATTAATCTTGTATTTTTTTTATACAAATTTAATTAGGAAGTTTTATATATATTTATAGAAGTCAAACTGGTTGATTATATCATTTAATAAAAACAAAAAGTATATATATATGTAATAATTTTCAATTAGATTTAATACTTTGTTTTGTTTTAAATGTCATTTAATTTGAAGTAGAGACCCACTGAGACAAGGGAGGGAAAAGATTGTAGGGAAGAGATTTAAATTGACTGGAAGAATGAAATTAATAAAATTTCAATTCAGTAGCAACTTTCTCCATACAATACTGCCATCTAGTTGAAGCCATAATAAACAATGGGTGCTAGAAGATTTGCGCATTAAAATCCTTATCTAGTGCCTTCTCATTCAATATCTCCAGACTAATTTGTTGCTTATGGTTTTCATCAGTGAAGAACCTTGGATCTGAGAGCATTGCACTTATATCTTTGGATGTCATGCATTCTTCAAACAGCCATACTTTACCATTTTAATTAACAATAAAGCTATGAGGCCAAGCTGAAACACAATAATGTTTTCATTCCAAGCTAATTTACCTATATTGTCATACAGATATGAATCCAGTTTAGTATCTACACATTTGGGTATCTTTGTTTTTTTAATAACCATAGTCACCAATATTCTTTGGTTAGGACTGGTATTAAACCACAATAATCTCACATAACAACTGTTTCTTATGCTTACTCAATCTGTAAACACAGTAGTAACTTTCTATTTAATAATGGTCATCTAGTGCAAGCCATAGTAATCAAGAGATGCTAGAAGGTTAGTACATTAAAATTCCTATTTAATAGACTACTAATTTAATATTACCAGACTGTTCTCTAGTTTATGGTTTTTGATAATGAGGGTCCTTGGACCTGGGAGCACTGGACTTAATATAAAGCTACAAATCCAAACTTAAAACACAATAATGTTTTTAATCCAAGCTTATTTATTTGCATAACCATACAGATCTAAATCCAGTTCAGTATCTATACATTTTGGTTTCTTTGATTTTTAATCACCATAGACACCAACATTCTTTGATTAGGATTTATATTAAGCCACAGTATTATCAGATGACCACCATTTTAGCTTATACAATCTGTTAACACTGTAGCAACTTTCTCCACACAGTACCGCCACCTAGTGCAAGTCATAGTAATCAATGTATGTTATAAAGTTAGTGAATCAAAATTGTTATCTAGTGTCTAGTTTTTAGCTTATAGCTTTTATCAGTGAGAAGCCATGGATCTGAGAGCCCTGAACTTACATGTATTCCTCCAGCAGTACACCCCCTCAGTAGCCACCTTTTATCCTTTTTGTTAATTTATAATGCTATGAGCCTTGATGACACAATAATGTTTCCAATCCAAACTAATTTACTTGTATCTATACATTTTAGTGTCTTTGTTTTTTTAACTAACCATAGTCACTAACATCCTTTGATTAGGATTGGCATTAAACCACTGTAACATCATTACAAACACCACCTCTTATGCTTACACAACCTTTTAACACAATAGCAATTCATTCAATTTTATTGATCAGACTTTTAAATTAAGGTTTCCTTGATTTACTTCTCTACTTTTTTCCAAAACTTTAATTTCCAAAACATTTTATAAAAAACATTGTTTCAAAAAGTGTCTCAGGAATCTTTTCTTTAATTTTATCTATTCTCAATAGTTAAGACAAGATAAGTTCTTCATATCCAGTGTCATATAACTTATGCTTGGGCAGTCAATGTTTGTCAGATGATTATTTGCTGACTGAGATTGGTGAAGTTTATATGAACCTGGTAATTAGTGATTAATAGAGTTTAAATCTAAATGTCATAGAGATCTGCTCTTGTCTTTTCAGATTGATTAAGCTGGGAAGTTTGATGTTTTTTATTATGTTCAATACTTTGTTTCATACCAATTTTTCTCAATATCTGATTATTTATTTTGAGTTTCATTATATGATGAAAGTATTTGTTTTGGAGATGGTGTTAGTTGTTCTTTCATTTTCGATCACTCTTCTGTGTGAGCTTTAACATTATTTTCCAGTTTTTATGCTCATTTGTTATTAGAAAATAAAATTAATGTAAGACTGATATATTAATTTAGAAAAATCTTAGGAAGGTAGTACTTTCCAATGGTTAGTAATATTAAAATAATTTAGTCCAGACTCCATGAGTAGATAGTTCCAGTTTATTATTTTCTGGTTTTGAAATTAGTTGTGCAATTACTTTGAGATGATTCTTGGAATAGCAAAACAGTTCATTAATTGCTTAGTTTATTAAAACTTAATAATTATTTTTACACAATAATTGTATAGTAAATATTTAAAACTATAAGTATACATGCATACACTTTGATTGCATTCATTTATGTTTAATTTTTAAAAATAAAAGTTAATAAATTTGACTATGATGCTAACAAAGAAATTACTATCAACAATATATCAGCAATGCCTTTTCTAACATGATTCTAAGAGCTTTCAAGATAATTTTAAAAATTGTAAATGCAATTTTATATTTTAGTGATGAATTCATAGATTTATAAGACTTTCATATTTATTTGTTTTCATTTTAAAAGTAAATTTCAGTTAACAAAGACTTTGTTAATTTTCTAGTTGCCATCTTGATTGCTTTTTGTAGACTATTGATTGAAAAGAGAGTCATTTGTTTTCATTATGTATTAAGTTTTTTTTCATATGTCATAGCTTTGGCCAGGAGGCGAACCTGCAACAACCGTCTGCAACCAACTACTTGCTTGCAAGGCAGCTGCTGACCTCTCAGCTAACAATGCTTGACTATGTACACAGTTTATTAATATTTTTCCAATATTTACAAATGTTAAATATATTTTTTTAGAATGTATTTCTTAATTTCTATAAAAGTCAAATGCAATTTAATCATAAATATATAAAGATCTTATAGAGAAAAACTTTCATAGTCTGTTTTTATTTTTTAAACAGTATGTGCTTAGCAACTTTCATTTATTACAAGTCATAGACATAGTCTGAGTTAAAGCTTATATTTTTTATAATTACAAATCCAATGTATGAAATTCTAATGTTGATTAATTTGAAGACATATAGCTATCTAAAATTTTCAGATTTTCTACGTAATAGTTAAATATTAGATAAATGTCCGCACTTGAGTTAGTATTTTATATCTAGTGACTGAATATCCTAGTGCCTCACTGATGAGAGTCATTAGCTCGAAACCGGTTGGGGATAAGGATAATTCTAGATAGAGATTTTAAATGATTTCTCCATGGCATTTATTGGAAAAGCTTGTCTAGAACTATTAGCACATTCATTATATTCTATTTGTAGTAGAAGCTTCTTAAGTTAACTGTAATGATGTATGATTTGATTTATTTTTCTTTAATATTATAGTTTTGCTTTTGAGGCTTTAGCAATGTTATATTGCTAAAGCTATTAATATATGGTATAACTGAAATTTATTCAGACCCATATAGCTATTTAAGTTAGATAGCTGGATTTCAAGACATATAGGAGTCTGAAAATTTCAGATTTTCTACTTAATAATTAAGTATTAGATAAGTGTTGTGCTTGAATTAGTATTTTAAGTCTAGTGTCTGAATATCCTAACACCTCACTGATGAAAGCCAGTTGCTTGAAACTAGTTTGGGAATATGGATAATTCTAGATAGAGATTTTAAATGCTTTTTTGTGGCATTTATCAAAAATTCTTGTTTAGAGCTACTTGCATGCTCATTATATTGTATTTGTAATACAAACTTATTAACTTAAGTCAGATATATGAACTTAATTTATTTTTCTTTAATATTAAGCGTTAACAAAAATGGCCACCAGGGGTCGCAATAGAGAATGTTAACCCATTAAAGAGTTAATGTTAATATACATTAGCATACTAATATTATCAGTAATAACAAAAGCTATTTACTTTCTGTATTTTATTTCTTTAGCATATGATTTTTTTCTCTTAGATAGCTATTAATAAATATCATTAAAAATATGTACAGATTCTCATGAGAAAATGAGTTTATTAGTGATTTTATTCAATCTTTCAATCTTCTCACTGTATCCATAGTAACTTTGATCATGTGATCCATAACTTGCATTTCAAAACATATACTGAAATTTGTGCCTGTTAAATTGCATATATGTGTTATGCAAGTGTCCTGGATTATCCAGAATGTATTAATGAGACATCAGTAATATCTAGAAAAATGAAATCAAAATTAACATTTTAGGATTTAAGATAATATGGTGATCTGCAGAAGGAAATAAAATATATATAATATTGATGATAAAATTATTAACAGAGAAAATTTGTTGATGAAGAATTAAGAATAGATAAGAAAAAAAATCAAATTTAAAATTCCACTTATAATTATTTAAAAATGACAACAAGTATAACTGTTATGGTGTTTACAGAAGTGTTCCTTTTCTCAGCCAAGAATAACTTACTGCTTTCTATTATTGCATTTCTTTTGAATTGTCTTCTAAAAACAAATATTTTTAAATAAAACCTGAATCTATTTATAAATAATCTTTACACAGAGACTAAACTCTCCATTCAGTAGTACCACTCAGTGCAAGCCAGATTAATCAATGGATGCAAGGAGATTTGTGCATAAAATTCCCATCTAGTGCCTAGTCATTCAATGTCCCCAGACCAGTTTCTAGCTTGTGGCTTTTATCAGTGAGGAGCCTTGGATCCTATGATCTAGATGCAGTGTTCTCATGTCAAAGGCTTCTTATTGATGAAAGCCACAAGTTAAAAACTGGTCTGGGGATATTGAATGAGTAGGCACTAGATGGGGATTTTGCATACAAAGCTTTTTGCATCCATTGATTACTCTGGCTTGCACTGAGTGGTGCTACTATATGGAGAGTTTAGCCTCTGTGTAAACAGCTTGTGAAAGATAAATAATGGTGAACATGTGATTTTTAGTGGTTTAAAACAAATAATCTTGTCAAAAATAAATATATTGCAAAATAATCATAAGTAAACAAATGATGAAAATATGTGGTTTATTTTCAAAATTTAAAGCAGCAAATGACCTCTTGAGCTTTTGCAAGCACTCTCAAGTCTGTGAACAAAGTAACTACTAATCAAGGGCATTGTCAGCTTCTCTATGTTAGATTTTTTGATATGATACTTACATCTTGAGATTTTTTAAAATTAATAAATCAGTATATATTAGCCATTTTTTCATTTGTGAATCTTTCATCTTTATCTCAATCCTACCACAACCCCCATCAGTCCAGAAGTCAGATCAAACTCTCACACTATAGGAATGAAACACGGACTTTTTCAAGTAAACCATATGGCACCTTACAATTTAACTTCATTTAACAGTATTTTTTGAGATATTTAAATTTAACTTCATAGAATATATTGTGACAGAACAGGTTTGAACCCAGTCACAATTAGTATAAGAGGTAATGGTCATTGCAACTAGTATAAGAAGTGGTGATCATTACAGATATATGTAGCCATGGTATATATAGATTTAATTATATATTACACAATGGTGGTTATATAAATACGCAGATATAATGAAAGGGGTGCTCTCACTTCATGTAATTCTTATTTTTTTTATAAGATTGGTGCTTGGAATCCTTGTGATGTCCATAAATATTAGAGATACTGAGAACGAATTTATAAGATGTTCATATCAATTAGTGATTAAATCAAAAATAGTTCTGATTAAATATATATGTAAGCACATATGTTTGGGGTTGATAGTATATCAGGTGAGAATTAGTATTATTAGTAGTGGGAGGTTTTGTTACAATATATTTAAATATATTTCAAACTTCTATTCCATCATACAATACTGAAACATGTAGTCAAAGACATAAAAAGACAAATAAACCACAAGATGTGCATCTCATGCTGAATCAGCACTCATCAGTTGGCCTACATCACAATCTCTTGCATATATCTTCATTATTTGTTCAGAATATGTAGATAGCAAGTTACTACACTTTAATTGACAGGTTTCATATTTTTTGCACTCACAATTTTGGTATAAACCATTTTATGAAAATATATTAAAATCTTTTACTAATCATTTATTAAGTTAGATATTATCCTTAGTCCCAAATATATACTTTAAGTCTCACTTAATGAATAATATAAATAAATATTTCTTAGTTTCATTTTTTACCATCAAAAAAATCCAGAACTGGTAAATGAATGCTAAAGATATCTAGCTGTAAGAGAATGAATTTAAGTGGCTTATGTATCACAAATTTAACCACAAACTTGCAATCCATGAAAGGATTAATGAAAATCATGATATTTAATTTGGTAATTAAGTTTGAACATAATTTGTGATAATTTAATTGAAAATCTCCTACTTATTGACTTAATGTTAATAAAGAAGGCAGAGTTCTTAATATAACTTGCTGTATTTCGTTATATTATGGAATTTGTACTCTCTATAACACCATAATTATCAAATTATCATGTTTAAAACATTCTACATACTCTTTAGGAAACATTGACTCAGTTTGCCTACAACATTCAATAATATTTCACAAACAAAAAAGCAGTAATCCAATGCCTAGTTTAATGGGGAAAGCAGTAATACTCCAAAGATCTCAAAAAATAAAGATTGCTATCAAAGATATGGGACTTAAAAAAATAATAGCAATTACTAATAGTGTAAGATGTAGTGATGATTTATAATAAAAAAATACATAATATAGTTGATAAAATTTTAAAAAATATTATTTTAGTAAACTAAAAAGACTTGATAGTGGACAGGTATTGTGTATATCTGTCATTTCGAATAACTGGGTTCGAATTTAGATCATATAATAATTATTTTCAGAAGCTTGGGTTTTTAGGTAACAATAGCCATAGATAACTCTTGATAAGTATTCATTATCAGTTGGAAAATGGGTATCTAGTTACCCTTTTTCAGCAGAGTTAAAATAAAGAGTGGGAAAATGCTCAAACCTTCTCAAAGCGTGTGGATTCTCTTCTCCTTCGATGTTCCTTTGCGAACATTTTTGGAGAGTGCTTACAATAACTATTTATTAAAGTGGTTGTTTTACCTTTCATTTTAATTATTGTTATTATTAGAAAAATATCTTAGCAATATATATATATATATATAAGCTATTGAAATTAGTGCGTGCGTTATACTGTAGAAGAAAGATAAAGTTAATGATTAAATTAATCAAAAGTAGGTGCAGAAAGAAAAGTTTTTAGACTTATTTCAATTAGCATTTAAAAACTGATAAGACAAGGCTCTGATTCAAATTAGTCTTAACATTCTTCTTGATTTCTGAGCTGAATCGCCAGACTCTTGAAAGATCTGAAAAAAAATGTAATATTAATTCAAACAGCTTTTAGCTTTTATACAACTACAGGAATACAAATGACCAAATTTGAAAAATTCCTATTTGCTAAAAGCATTATAGACATTGATCTGAAATGTGTGACCGCTCTCCGTTCACAAATCCCATTTTGGGCAGACATTCATTTTAAAAAACGCGCATATAAATTTATTCTAGTTAAAATAACTATTTAGTTGAATTAAATGTATTCATTTTTTTTAATTGTATGTATGCGAAGAAAAAACACTTTATAAAATAAATTGTCCATTGTAGATAAAGACCACTCTAACAACCTCTGAGGGAAGATGTCAGTACTTGCTATGACTGCCAATTGTCGATTGATGAAAGTTTGAGCATTTTTCACCTTGCTTTATCCTCTAGCTATGAAAAATTAGATGCCCATTTACTACACAATGTTAGGTAGTTATGTTTTATTGCATTAAACCAGCTACTTGAGAGAAATGACTTGGATCATTCTGGAAAAGGATTTCATATGGCTTGAATTCAAACTTCAGATTAAAATCAGGCCAAATGAATATCTATCTATCTATCTATCTATACATGAAAATAGTCACCCCTTGAACATACCCACACCACCCTGAAACAATTAAAAACAAT
Organism: Epiperipatus broadwayi; assembly: GCA_028023455.1. Lineage (NCBI taxonomy): Eukaryota > Metazoa > Onychophora > Udeonychophora > Euonychophora > Peripatidae > Epiperipatus > Epiperipatus broadwayi. The sequence continues at coordinate 331,598 of JAQFVV010000050.1, read as the reverse complement.
AAGGATACATTACCCCCTCCCTGAGAGCAGGTTTCACATGTTATGGACAAAATCACATGCAATAACACAAATTGCCAATACTGTTTACTTCAATGAATTCTGATCTAATCTCACAATGAGAGTAGCCCTGCACAGATATCAGTACAATAGGGCTAAAACCAATGCTAAAGTTACCTCTATATTCTTTGATAATGAAACCCAGTACATGGCCATATAAATCCACATTGGCTAGTGTTGTTTACTCTGAGAGAAATGACACAAAACACAAGGGCAAATTGGTTTAGCATATCACCAATAATACAAATACCATCAATAAGAAAGAATCATGTATCTCCTTTTCAAAAAAATGGATTGTGTAAATTGTCTCATTTACATTTTATAATTAATACTGAAAAAATCTCAATTTCTATAAATTACATAATTCTTTTTAACAGTTTTTGTTATGATTATGACGGCAAGTGAGTTGAAAGCATGCTAAGCATACATGTTATATGAATTAGGCATACTATGTAAAAACAAATAAATAAGTTTTTTTTAGTACACTCTATGAATATGTTTATTATTGAATTAAACAATATCATAACAATCAATCTCAATTGTTGTCAAGGAAACCTTCTTTAAACAATAAAGGTGGAATTCTACCTTCATATATGATCTAATATGTTTACATAGACACTAAAAATTGTAACTTGATTCCAAAGAATGAAATTATTAATTCAAAGAAGTTTAAATAAATCTCATAAAACAGGTAACTATAACTGTTCTGAAAGCAGTCTAACAAATAGTCAATTATAACTTTCAAACTGCACTCCAACTATGTATTATTCTCTACATATATTCTCTTATTCTTCTCTTTCACTTTCTTTGCATATATATATATATAGCATAAGAGGACTGATAAAGCTCTCATGAAGACTGCTGGACAGTCGAAACTGTAAGGAAAATGAAGTTTTTTAAGAAAATTTGTTTGCATTGAAGTGTATATGAAAGAAATATTGTAAGCAATATATATATATATACACACCCAGGTCTCATTTCATATGGATTTATTTCATGTGATTTTGAAGTTATGCAATTCATGTTTCTTAATATCTTTGCGGTTTTCTTTTATGCAATAAAAAATATTAGGTCAGAAGTCAAGCTCCAATAATGTGTTATTATTTTAAATATTATAAATTTTGCACACTCATGTCATATTTAAAGTAATAGCACATTATCGGAGTTCGGCTTCCATCTAATAATTTCAATATTATCAGCATTTTATAATAGTACTGTAATAGATTTTATGCAATAAAGAAGTTCATAAGTCATTTAAAATCAGAATTTCCCCATTTTACATACACACATTAAATTTTACAAGACTATAATGTAAATCTGTTCAAACATTATAGATGAAAAATAGTATGTATGATGTTGTTTTTGCATTTTAAATCATGTTCTATTTTTGCTTTTTAAAAAAAGAGTACATAATTAATTAATCATTTAGTGTCCACAAGTTTATTTTAAAAGGTGAGTAACAGTGGTGGCACAATTAAATTTGACAATTAAAATCTGATTTTTAATTGTAATTAACAATTTTAAAATTACGTAGCGTGATCTGAAATTAAGGTGATGAAATTTGATTTTTAAATGGAATTGAAAATTAAAAAATTAAAGACAAAAATAAGAATTTAATTTTTTATTGTTTTAATTAAATTTTGCCCAACAGTGGTGAGTCGGTGTCTTTTTATTATCATAAGTCTAAATTCTTATTTTTATTTTAAACTTTTAGTTTACTCTAAGGGAGAGAAAAAAAAACACCCAAGAAGATGAATTTCTTTGTAAACAAAAATTTCAATTTTAGATAGCTTAGTGAAATGGGAAGGATCGACAGCGATTGGAACATGTTTTAGTTGTATTTTAAGGAGAAGCTACAGTACCTCACATAACATTACATCATGATGAATCTGATGTCTCAAATAGCGATAATGTTTAAAATACTGTATATGTATGAAAAAAATGTAAATTATGCATAAAAATATATTGTTTTGAATAAAATTAAATACTATAATTAATAAAAAAAAAGTAAAAAAAGTTTGTCTTGTATCAATTTTTTTCAAATTTGAAATTTTTTATTACTCATATTTTATTTTTTTATTTTTTTTTTACAAGAATTTTAAAGTAATTTTATATTGTTGCTTTGCTTTTATGCAATTTTTGGAAAATTAGAGTATGTATTTTCCATTTTTCAAGGTAAATTAAGTCTATTTTTGTGTGATTTCTTTTGTGCACATTTTTTGAGGAACCTATCTATTGCATAAAATGAGATCCAGGTGTATATATATATTCTCTAGATAATAAAGCTAATAATGTTCAAGGATAGATAGGTAGTAATATAAATACATGAAAGCAGTCACCACAAACAATACGTATGCATGTAATGTAACAAAAATAACTAATTCTTTAATATATATATATGGATTTTATCAAATAATTATTATGAAATGACCTAACTAAAATCCAGACATCATTTCTAAGAGCACATTGTAAATCTAAAGAATATGTATTGGTTATAAATATATTGTGGGTGCATTAGTGAATTTTTGACAAATATTTTTACACTATAATATTTGCTTCATGGGGTGTTGTAGGATGGGCATAAATTATTCTCACCTTGTGTAATATGTGAATAGTGCAGCATCAGTAAGCTAAATGGCATGCTTATATTAGGTCTGGTGATAAACATATCCAGGCTTATAAAGCAATCATCATAATCAAATTATATGAATTCATGCCATTATTTCTGTGTAATTGTTTAAATGATTCAGTGCACCTGGTAAGTAATTATTCCAGTGAAATACAATTACAGTGAAAACATTCATTTTTGTTATTTTTAAGAAGCAAGGCAAGAGTAAATCTAGAAGTTTTGATTAACCACATATACATACACACACATGCACATATATCACTTCTGATCTTGACTAATGAATAAACATTTAATCAGTCCATTATTTACTAGATTTCTCAACTAATGCATAATGGCCACTGGCATTAGTTATTCCAGATGTATATAAGAATTAATAGACATAAGTCTTCAAATAAAAGTAAACTTTTTGCAAACCAAATGTAAGATAGTCTCACTTATATGCAACCTAATTTTAACTTTCATGGTAGTCTGCTTGTTACCCATTTTAAAGACCTGTGTAAGTGATTTTTCATTTGCCAAGCAATCTCAGATGTACTGCAAAGTTTACTAGCCGCCCTTGAGTTATTAGCCAAATTTGGAAATTACATACAATGATAGTAAAAAAATATGTATATATACCATATAACAATTACTTGGAGTCCAATATAATTGAAAATTACTATTCAATTTTCCAATAAAATTTTCCCTAAAAACTATATAGCAATATGTCTCACAAATGTTAATGTCCAAATCACTGTTTAATGACCAGCAAAAGGTAAATTGTCAAAGATTATACGTAATAACAAAGTCACAAATCAACAACCTGCCAGAATGATTTTTTTTTTCAAATATTCACAGTAATAACATAATTTTGGTATTATTTAGGTAATGCTTAGATTGTGTTATATTCATGCTAAAATCATGTTATTATTGTGAATATTTGAAGTATAATCAAATTCATTAAAAGTCTATTGATATTTAACTTTATTATTAGAAATAACACCTAATGCTTGTCAAAAGAGATCTCTTTGTGTTGATTAATAAATAATGATTTGAATATTTACATTTTATATTCTTAACAAATATAAATATATTAAATTTATTAAGCACTAGTAGATGACCTAATAATAACATGAAAGGCTAAAACCTTCGACAGAAGTGCCTTAAAATGCTTATGTGATAGCCAATCAGATGTAATAATGACTGCACGTGGAACTCTTAATTCAAGAACACAAGACAAAGATGGGACCCACCTTTTTCTATACTTAAATTTATATATAAATAAGTCAGACTCAAGCATTCCAAACTAAGAGCATGAAGCTTAAAACATCATATTTAATTCACTAAATATTACATATAAATAAACAATGTGAAGTCTTTCGATTTACTACGAAGCAATTTTTTTTTTAATCTAAAGAAATGATAGTAACAAATGTAAATATATTAAATTTATTAAGTGCTAGCAGATAGCCTAATAATAATATGAAAGGCCAAAACCTTTGACAAATGTGCCTTAAAATGCTTATGTGATAGCAAAATCAGATGTAATATTGCCTGCACATGGAACTCTCAATTCAACAACACAAGCCAGACAATGAGAAAAAGATGTGACTCACCTAATAAGTCAGACTCAAGCATTCCAAACTAAGAGCATGAATCTTAAAACATCTTCATATTTAATTCACTAAATATTATATATAAATAAACAATGCGAAATCTTTTGATTTACAATGAAGCAATTTTCAAATCTAATGAAATGATAGTAACAAATGTAAATATATTAAATTTATTAAGTGTTAGCAGATGACCTAATAATAACGTGAAAGGCTAAAACCTTTGACCAAAGTGCTTTAAAATGTTTATGCAATAGCCAATCAGATGTAATAATGATTGCACGTGGCCTTTAGTTTGGAATGCTTGTGTCTGACTTATTTATATATAAATATAAGTATAGAAGAAGGTGGGTCCCATCTTTTTCTCGTGTTCTGGCTTGTTTTCTTAAATTGAGAGTTCCACATATTATATATAAATGATTGGCTGTCACATAAACATTTTAAGGTGCTTCTGGTGAAGGTTTTAGCCTTGCACATTATTTACTGTTGTTGTAGAAGATTTTATCAGATAAAATAGATAGATAGATAGATAGATAGATAGATAGATAGATAGATAGATAGATAGATAGATAGATAGATAGATAGATAGATAGATAGATAGATAGATAGATAGATAGATAGATAGATAGATAGATAGATAGATAGATAGATAGATAGATAGATAGATAGATAGATAGATAGATAGATAGATAGATAGATAGATAGATAGATAGATAGATAGATAGATAGATAGATAGATAGATAGATAGATAGATAGATAGATAGATAGATAGATAGATAGATAGATAGATAGATAGATAGATAGATAGATAGATGATAGATAGATAGATAGATAGATAGATAGATAGATAGATAGATAGATAGATAGATAGATAGATAGATAGATAGATAGATAGATAGATAGATAGATAGATAGATAGATAGATAGATAGATAGATAGATAGATAGATAGATAGATAGATAGATAGATAGATAGATAGATAGATAGATAGATAGATAGATAGATAGATAGATAGATAGATAGATAGATAGATAGATAGATAGATAGATAGATAGATAGATAGATAGATAGATAGATAGATAGATTGTGACAGTCAGATGATGTATGTTGATTTAACCCAGTTCGAATACTAGGCAAAAGTACCTCGAGGCCACCATATGCGAGATATTAAACAACAATACTATGACCTCTGCCCTATTCGTCTAGTCTCGAAGCTATCATGAACCGATCAACACTATCTGAGACACGCATAGATATTTTCTTCCCGAGCCACGAGCTTAGCATCAGCAGGAGACATGGACAGAACCACCTGCAGAGCTTAAATAGTTAAATTGCAAAAATACTTAGAAATATGTGTTCTGCGTGCTCGGATCATTTAAAAGTAAAACAAAGCATTGAACGATAACTAGCAAACTCAAGCTTTTTAGTTAAATAAATATCTTTAATAAATGACATTTGAAATATTATTAATAATTTAATGGTCTTCGCTATTCCCAAATTTATGAATAACTAATGAGACAATGAAAACCCGATTAATATGCTTGCGGTCTAAATCTTTCCTTCCCAGTTTTATTAAACATTGTCAACTCGAATCTGCTTCGATAACGTGCAATAATAAAAATCTTTCTGCAAAGCAGTTTCTAATTGCTTTGCACTAAAACAGAGTTTAAAATCATTTAAGATGTATATCGCTAAATCTGATATACGTAAGTAGCTAATGATGGACAAAAGAAGCGTTATCGAGGAGATCAAGTTGGCAAACAAAAAAAAAGGAAACTTACTCGTACTAAATTTTACAAGTATGAATAAAACTGGAAAGGGATTTTTATATGAACAATTAACTAATAAACTTTAACCGCAATAGAATTAAAATATTTACACATGGGAGTAATGAAGAATAGCGAGGAAAAGAGGTTAAATATCTAGATAGATGATCACATATACATATATCTAACTAGTCTAATAAAAATAGTTACATTATAAATATCATTAGCACACATTTCATAAATATTCAAGAAAGCAATTATAAAAGTATGGACAAAAAGGGTAGCATAATAAATAGTTTATGAGGAGAGATATGATTACCGTCCTTATTCCTTGGTCATGTTCCATCGATGGCTTAGCTTGATCCGTCTGATGAGATGTGTTTGTCCGGACGAGGAAAGTGGAAATCGGTAGCATGGTTTCACAAAAAGTCCTCCAGACACGGCACAGAGTTCAGATGACGATTGAGTAAATACTACGGTATTTTTCTGGTATTGAGGAACCCTCGTGGTAGACAAAGGTATTTATTTGCCTAACCAAGCATAGTAGACTCCATCGAATTCATATAATAAAATCACAACAGGCAACAGCAAAATTTAAAAGTTCTCCACGTGAGCAATCTGACAGCCCGCAAGAATACTCTGAATGAATAATCTTTTCCAAAAGGAAAATCTGAATGACTGATCTTTTCCAAAAGGAAAATCTGAATGACTGCTCTTTCCCAAAAGGAAAATCTGAATGCAACGATCTTTTTCCAAAAGGAAACTCTGATTGACTGACCTTTTTCAGAAAGGAAAATCTGAATGCCTGATCTTTTGTTCTCCCTTTTTATTTATACCCTCTCTGCCAGCTACCTTTCTATTGTTTGTATGATCTGAGATCTTGATAAGCCTCCCCATGCTCCTTTGTTTCAAAGTAACACCCTCTAAAAAATAACTTCTTGACTTTTTTTACTCTAAATTTCTTTCTTTAAACTTTGGGATTTTATTAATTTAAAAAAAGAAAAGAGAAGGCCATCTTTAATTTGACTTGAATGGGCTTAACTAATTAAAAATATACATTCTTTTAGAAAATGTTGGTGGGCTTATCTCAAAATCAAATCATACTAAATATTTGAACAAGATTTAAAAGTAAAATACATTCTTATTTCTTTTAATACAATAAGCATTTTATTTCAGCAGAATTTTGCATTAACTCATATATATATGCTTGGCGTATATATATGTTTGACTAAACGGTTTTCACAAGTAATATTTTTAACAGCAATTTAATGTTACAATGGAATTTATTTAAAAGAACAAGCAAATACAAATTTAATAAACGTAATTAATTTTAGCTGTAATGCAAAACCCTGCTGATATTGGCCTATAAACTTAATTTAGGTTTACAATATTAATCAAGTTTATAGGAAGGTGTGAAGCATGGATTGGATTTCAGATCCATTGCTTCAAGATAGATAGATAGATAGATAGATAGATAGATAGATAGATAGATAGATAGATAGATAGATAGATAGATAGATAGATAGATAGATAGATAGATAGATAGATAGATAGATAGATAGATAGATAGATAGATAGATAGATAGATAGATAGATAGATAGATAGGTAGGTAGGTAGGTAGATAGATAGGTAGGTAGGTAGGTAGGTAGGTAGGTAGGTAGGTAGATAGATGGATAGATAGATAGATAGATAGATAGATAGATAGATAGATAGATAGATAGATAGATAGATAGATAGATAGATAGATAGATAGATAGATAGATAGATAGATAGATAGATAGATGGGTGGATGGGTAGGTAGATAGGTAATAGGTAGGTAGGTAAGTGGTAGGTAGGTAGGTAGGCAGTCAGACAGACAGATAGATAAATAGATAGATAGATAGATAGATAGATAGATAGATAGATAGATAGATAGATAGATAGATAGATAGGTAAGTGGTAGGTAGGTAGGTAGGTAGATAGACAGACAGATAGATAGATAGATAGATAGATAGATAGATAGATAGATAGATAGATAGATAGATAGATAGATAGATAGATAGATAGATAGATAGATAGATAGATAGATAGATAGATAGATAGATAGATAGATTGATCGATGGATAGATAGATCAATCGATCGATAGATAGATAGATAGATAGATAGATAGATAGATAGATAGATAGATAGATAGATAGATAGATAGATAGATAGATAGATAGATAGATAGATAGATAGATAGATAGATAGATAGATAGACAGACAGACAGACAGATTTTTTTAACTATTTAAAAAAGGGTGTAAATTTTTATCCACATTGAACCTTAAGTGATCACTTTGGTGAAAAAATGCTAACAAACACATCTGAGATTTTTCTATAGAGTATAAAAATCAGGCATTTATTTAAACTTTACAAACTGACTACTTTCAAGGTAGAAAATTGCCATGTTATGATTAAAGCGTTGACATATGTTAATACGTATGTGTCATATATGCTTTAAAGAATCTTTCCTTTTGATTTAATCACTTCAATTACCATCATCACCCTCCAAATAGGAACATTCAAGTTTAAAGCAAAATCTTCTAAAATTAAGATTTGATGGTAAAGATAAGAGATATGACCAGGTTATGATTTTCATATCCCATTATGTACATATTTGTTTTTTTGTATGACATAATCAATGCAAAATTGTTTTTTTAATTACCTATGCTAAAGTCGACAATTGCATAAACTTCTACTTCATGCTTTAAACAAAACAAGATAGAATATTAAAATAAAGTCAAAAGCATTGTTATCTTAGTTTGTCAGAAATAAAACTGTCTTAATTATAAAATTAAATTAAATTATTCTCAATTAAATACAAAGCATGTTCCCATAAAAAGTGATTGGCTAATGATTTCCTCTATCTCTCAAGTGCCTGCAGTAGTATCTATTAATAAATAGGTGTCAATATGTGCATAGATTAAGGACCCACCACAAAAGTTTTAAGGTTCTGGCACGTTTGGATTGTGAGTTATGACATGATATATGACAGTGTTTTTTTTTATATTTTAATCCACTATGGAATATGCTAACATTATTTTTTTTTTGAAATTGAACAGAACTGTTTACTGAAATATTTGTAATAATTCGAACAGCATATGGTGTGGGAAACCATGTATCAGGCATGCTAACACTTTAAAATATTTGTGGTGACATTGTAATAAAAGCATTGGAGTAGATTGACAATTCAGGCAGTTTGAAGTAGAAAGCAATCATCTTTTTAAACAGGCAAAACTCACCATGCAGTACTGCCATTCAGTGCAAGCCAGTGTAATCAATGGATGCAAGAACATTTATGCAAAAAATCCCTATCTAGTGCCTACTCATCCAATATCCCCAGACTAGTTTTTAGTTTGGAGCTTACATCAGTGAGGAATCTTAAACCTGAGAGTACTGCACCTAGATCTTAGGATGTAATGTAACCCTCCTGCAGCCACCTTTTATTTCTACTTAACTACAGAACTATCAGTCCAAATTTAAAAACATAATAATATGTTCAATCCAAGCTCATTAGCTAATATAGTCATATAGGTCTGAACTCAGTTCAGTACCCATACATTTTTATATCCTTGGTTCTTTAATAACCATAGCCACCACTATCCATTCTATTATGCAGAATTGGTATTAAACCACTAAACATCACAATATCATCATTTTTTATGCTTACTCAAGTTGTTAAAACAGGCAAAACTTTCAATACAATAGTGCCACTCAGTGCAAGCCAGAGTAATGAATGGATGCAAGGTTTGTGCAAAAAATCCACAGTATGGAGAGTTTTACATGTTTTAACAGCTTGGGCAAACATAAGAAATGATGATCATGTGATGTTTAGTAGTTTAATCATCTTTTTACTAGACCATACTACTGTTCAAACTTAATTAACTGAAATTTCTGTTTGTTAAATGCAATTAATAGGATTTATATCTCCTAGAAAATGGTTGTGATGAAAATTATTGCATAGAATATTATTTAGTTCTCCAGATTTTTTTTTTAATTTAAATTTCTTTAGCCTACATAAATTTCCATATCTCTTAAATGAATTGAAATTGATCATTTTAATTGATGTTTAATTTTTATAGCTTAATTAACATCCGTAGATGATTGAGTTGAATAAAAAAAATAAGTATGAAAATTAAACTTAAGATTGGAGTTTTAATTTACTTAATTATAGATTCAAACCTTTTTATTAAATAAATACTCAGGTATTAATATCATTTTACAAAAATAGCTAACACTAATAAATTAAACTTTCTACTTAATGCAAAAAAGAAATTATTGGTAGTTAGGTATTAGGCCAGTGATGCAATTTTAGTTTTCATTACTTATGATTATTTATGATTGCTAAATATGTTGAAAAATATATTATATTTAATTAATTAAATAAATTTAATTTTGAAATATTTAAAACATCATTTTTAACAAAATTGTAAATAACAACTCCACTTTCTGTATTAATGTCAATTTATTTTTAAAAGGTGACCATCTTTAAAGCATAAATAGGTCAGTGGTAGATAGAAGTTAATAAAGAATATATAGTAGACATATCTAGAGATCTTCAACAACTTGCCTTTGAAAGTTAAATTTACTTACTTAATTAACTATCAATTATTTAGTAATCATAGATAATCATAATGTGCAATAAAAATGCTTATGTGACAGCCAATCAGGTGTAATAATGACTACACATGGAACTCTCAATTCTAGAACACAAGCCAGAACACAAGAAAAAGATGGGACACATCTTCTTCTATACTTAAATTTATACATAAATAAGTCACACTCAAGTATTCCCATCTTTTTGGGGGTGAGTCCCATCTTTTTCTTGTGTTCTGGTTTGGTTTCTTGAATTGAGATTTCCATGTACAGTCATTATTACGCCTGACTGGCTGTCACATAAGTGCATTTTAAGTTGCTTCTATACATTATTACTAGATATCTGCTAGCACTTAATAAATTTATATATTTACATAATGATTTTAATGAAGAATAAATGTCACCACTGGATTAATACATAAGTCCCAATATTACTTATACATTATAGAACACCTTTTTTCATTTGTCTTTAATTGTCCATAAATCAGAAAGGAGTAATTGAAATGTGATTCTTAAGTTTCTTTAACTAAAATATAACACAGTAATAACATGTTGTAATTTGTCCATTTATTTTATCGAATGTAGACTTTCTCATATGTTTAGTGTTAATATATGATCTGTTTACATCTTAATATATCATGCATATGGTACATCAGTTATTTAAAAGCAAAACAATTCTTAAATTCTTACTTAAAATGTATATAAGATGGGAAAGCTGTTTCATAGGGTACACCCAACAGCTTAAAACATGGTACCTCATATCCCAACTTAGTAATTTTCCAGGGATTTTAAGCAATTTGGTTATCCTGGTCTGCAGAAAGTATGTCTGTCTTTAATATTATTTGGACATTTGATTTAGAATATTATAAAATTTATTCCCACATATTTTGTTGTTTGTCCAAATAAGTTAAAACTTTGTGTATTAATAATATTAACTAAAACATGTTTATCACATAGTTTTTCTTATTAACGTTATTTTAAAAAAGAATTGCTATCAATTTGAGTTTCTCTCTTTCTTTTATTCATACAATCCAAGTACATTCATATATTGGTAAGTGAAAATATAAAAATATATTGAAAAGCATTTTTACAAAATTTATTATTATCTAAAACTAAGCTAATACTTTCGTTTCAAATATTAATTAAATATTTAAATAAGGATTCACAGAAGCAAAACTCTCCATACAGTAGCGCCACTCTCTGCAATCCAGAGCAATCAATGAATGCAGGAAGGTTTGAGTGGTGTTACTGTATGGAGAGTTTTGCCTTTGTGTAAACAGCTTGTGTAAGCATAAATAATGGGGATCATGTGGTTATCATTCTATTTAAATATTTGGACTTTAAGAATTCATTTTTTGTTGTTAGTATTTATATCTCTTTTAATTTTAATAGCTAAATTTATTAAGTTTACACATAAAATCTGTACTTTTTTATATTTAATAAAATAAAAGAAAGATGGCCAATCAAATGTTATTATATTTTACAGCCGAATAAAAAACTCATTCCATCCAAATATATTCTCTTATATTTAAATCTAAATTTTAAGGATATTTAATTTTATAAACTTAATTCCTTCTCTCATAATAGAATAACCCATTATATATAATTAATATATTTTAGAATACATTGAAATGATTTGTAATTCTAAATTGTGTCATGTTCTTAAAAATAAGACGCTTTCTTCATGCCCAATCCTAAATTATGGCTGTCATCATTTATTATCTTAAATTTTATTTATCTCTAGTTATTGTAGTCAATTCTAGGTTTGCAGATCATTTCAGAAATATCATACAAGTTGTACTACAGTATTCTGTAGATTTTGATAAGGCAACTCTCATAGTTCTCAGAAACAGCAATTTGACTGAGAAATTATGGCAAAGTTTTTTTGATATATAAAGATTTTGGATCAACCTCTTGTAATTTTTAAAAGTCTTTATAATTGATTCAGTCAATACTAATTTAGCACATTAGATAACTTTTAAAATACTTCTAAATAATATCGAAATTCATTCATGATGGCTGGCACCATTTCAGATTAAAAAATTTATTATATATAGAGCATACCTTTATCACTCTAGCAGTGATTGTGAAAATCAACCATGATTAATATTTCAAACACAAAATTTGCTGTTTCATAACTCTAGAGTTTGAATTAGTTAACATTTCTATAAAACTATTGATAACAGTGATGCATTGATAGATTTTATACTCATAGTGATTTGCTTACACAAATTCTACTTGAATACAAGCAAAGTGTTGTTGCTTGTGTGAGGGTTCTGTTTTGTAATCCCTTAAAATTCTCTGTCGCCTCCCCAAACATGGTCGTGTGGCTCCTCAGAGAGGGTCGGGTGGTCAGACACTAGATCTAAAAATACCACCAAAGCTACCTTAGCTAAAGTTCTATTGAGTGGAAATCTGAAATTTTCAGACATGTCTGTCTTCACCCACTATCCAACTCAAATAGTTTGGGGCTGATAGTCTTCGCCATACATATAGTAGTAGTCTAGCAATATAAAATTGTAAGATTTTGAGAGACTTAAATAGTCAAAATAAAAGTCATAGATCAATTCATAGATCACATGACCCTATCTCTTAAGCTTGTAAGTTATAAACAGTGAGGTTGAATTCCTCTACAAGTTTATGATAAATGCTAGCCAAGCCACACTAAAATATCTCTGTCAGGAACCCCTCCCCAAACCCCTGACCATGGTTCGTGTTTGGCACTCCTCAGAGAGGTGTCAGGGTAGGTTCAGACACTAGATCTAAAAATACCACCCAAACTACACTTGTAAAAGTTATCTATTGAGTGGAAAATCTGAAATTTTCAGACATGTACTGTCTTCAAACCCACTATCCAACTCAAATAGATATGGGGTGATAGATCTTCAGCCATACCATATAGTAGTAGTCATAGCAATATAAAATTGATAAGATTTTGGCAGAGACTATAAATAGTCAAAATAAAAGTCATAGATCAATTCATAGATCACATGACCCTATCTCTTAGCTTGTAAGTTATAAACAGTGAGGATTGCAATTCCTCTACAAGCTTTATGATAAATGTTAGCCAGAGCCAGCACTTAAAATATCTCTGTCAGGAACCCCTCCCCAAACCCCTGAATGGTTTCGTGCTTGGCACTCCTCAGAGAGGTGTCAGGGTAGGTTCAGACACTAGATCTAAAAATACCAACCCAAACAAGCACTTAGTAAAGTTATCTATTGAGTGGAAAATCTGAAATTTTCAGACATGTACATGTCTTCAAACCCACTATCCAACTCAAATAGCTATATGGGGCTGTAGATCTTCACCATACATATAGTAGTAGTCATAGCAATATAAAATTGCATAAGACTTTTGGCAGAGACTATAAATAGTCAAAATAAAAGTCATAGATCAATTCATAGATCACATGACCCTATCTCTTAAGCTTGAAGTTATAAACAGTGAGGATTGAATTCCTCTACAAGCTTTATGATAAATGTACCAGAGCCAGCACTTAAAATATCTCTGTCAGAACCCCTCCCCAAACCCCTGACCATGGTTTGTGTTTGGACTCCTCAGAGAGGTGTCAGGGTAGGTTCAGACACTAGATCTAAAAATAAACAAACTAACTTAGTAAAAGTTATCTATTGAGTGGAAAATCTGAAATTTTCAGACATGTACATGTCTTCAAACCCACTATCCAACTCAAATAGATATGGGGCTGATAGATCTTCAGCCATACCATATAGTAGTAGTCATAGCAATATAAAATTGATAAGATTTTGGCAGAGACTATAAATAGTCAAAATAAAAGTCATAGATCAATTCATAGATCCATGACCCTATCTCTTAAGCTGTAAGTTAACAGTGAGGATTGATTCCTCTACAATTTATGATAATCTTAGCCAGACCAGCACTTAAAATATCTCTGTCAGGAACCCTCCCAAACCCTGACCATGGTTGTGTTGGACTCCTCAGAGAGGTGTCAGGGTAGGTTCAGACACTAGATCTAAATACCAACCAAAGTAAGCTTACTAAAAGTTATCTATTGAGTGGAAAATCTGAAATTTTCAGACATGTATGTCTCAACCCATATCCAATCAAATACTATATGGGGTGATATCTTCAGCCATACCATATAGTATATCATACAATATAAAATTGATAATTTGGCAGAGTATAAATAGTCAAAATAAAAGTCATAATCAATTCATAGATACATGACTATCTCTCTTGTAGTATAAACAGTGAGGATTGCCATCCTCTCAACTTTATGATTGTACCAGACACACTTAAATATTCTTCAGAACCCCTCCCAACCCCTGACATGTTGTTTGGATTCAGAGAGGGTCAGGTAGTTCAACACTAGATCTAAAATACAACAAAGCTACACTTATAAAAGTTTCTATTGAGTGGAAAATCTGAAATTTTCAGACATGTATGTTAAAAATAACTAAATAGTATATGGGGTGATAATCTTCAGCCATACATATAGTATATCATAGAATATAAAATTGCATAAGACTTTGGCAGAGATATAAATAGTCAAAATAAAAGTCATAATCAATTCATAGATTTGCAAAAATCTTATGAATTTATATTGTATATATTATGGATGGGAGATCTATCACATATAGTATTTGAGTTGGTAGGGGTTGAGAATTACATGTTGAAAATTTCAATTTCCACTCAATAGATATAGGACTTGGTTGTTTAGATCTATGTTGATTGATCTGGGAGGAATGGTGGGGGGGGAGGGGTGAAGAGTAGTGTGGGGTATCATAAAGTGTAGATTAATCTACTTTATAACTTAAGGATAGGGTATGTGATCTATGAATTGATCTATATTATTTTGTATTTTAGTTCTGAAAGTCTTTGAATTTTTTTATTTTATATGGTATGGAGATTATCATATTATTGAGTTGGATAGTGGTTGAGACATGTAATTGTAGATTTTAAGAATAGTGTGGTTAGATCAGTGTTTGAAAGTGGGGGGTGAGAATTGGTATTTAAAGATTCACTAATTTATATATTACCAAATTCACCATTTCCTTTATTTTTCTCATACCTTGTATATGTATTAAATGGATTATGTCCTGTACATGAGGGGACATATTGACTTTAGGTCAACATGGGTGTGACAATAATCTTGGCCTCAGGATGGCCTTTGAGTCTTCCATCTTCAGATTTTCAATTGAATGGATAGTTGAAGAGTTGGAGTGTGGAGTGGATTGAAGCCTGTCCATTAAAATATGAAGATTGGCTATCTGAATATATATCTGAGCACTTATTGCATATATGTGTAGAGCTGATAATCTGAAACAAGTAATGATTGCTGGTTTAGCATGAAATACTTATATTGGTGATTATTTATCTTTTTGACATATATGTGTTCAAGTATATCAGGGTTATGAGATAGAGTAGAGAGTGGTGGGTCATGTAAAAGTCTGTGCTTATATACCCTATATATTATAATATCTTATATAAATGGAAATTTATTCCCTGTACTTTATACACTTTTTCGAAAAAAACCTTTTATTGTACATATATGCTTACACAATTTTATGTTTCAACTGTTCAGCAGTTTAGTAAAAGTGTCTCTGAAGAAGACTGCAGGACAGTTGAAATGTAAGATTGTGTATGCATATGTATAATAAAAAGTTTTTGCTAAAAAGTGTTTAAAGTATAGTAAATAAATTGCATAATTTATATACTTGGAGTTTATATTAATATAGGGGATTTGAACACAGACTTTCAAGCTCCCTTCAGCTATCCATTCTATCTGTGTTCAAATCCCCTATATTACACAAAAAGGGTGACTATATAGCTTAGCACCATTCTGACAGACTAAATTCAAACAATAAAACATCTGGAATCAGAATTAATATTACTTTCAAACCAAATACATTTTTGCAAGAGATTAAATTTCTTTTCCTGAGCTTTAAAAATTAGAATCTTTTGTTTGTCAGATTCGATTCTAACTTTTCCACTTTTATCAATCTTCAATGACATATATTCTGTACATTTTTCTAAAACGCTATACGAACTGTTATCTTTTTAAGAAAAACTTTTTAAAACTAAATGTTAAAAACAACTTTTGTTAAATAGAAATTAAATTTATTTTCTTTTATTTCGAACTAAAATTAAAACTGCTTAATTTGAACAATTTTTAGTAAAATTATATGTAAATAATCGAACATCTTTTCTTCTTTACTTCCAAGTTCGCAATTTTTCCTCTGGGGCAATTAAAAAGAAGTTGCACAGGATGAGATCACGTGAATGTAGTGGTTGCATAAGCTGACAAATGCTGCTTTTGATTAAAAATTGTTTCACACTCGACTTTGTGTGGTAGTGCATTGTCATGGTGAAGATTTCACACCCCCATTTCAACACAAATTGAGACATTTTCATTTTACCACATCACACAAACATTTCAGAAAATTGTAGGTAATATGCCTGATCCTTATCAAATTCTGAGTTGCTCAAAAAAATTAGTATCATCTTGACATTGGCCTTCACTCAGTGTGCTTTGGGGGACAAAATGAAATTGAACTCTTTTATTAAATAACTTGTAAACTTGTTATTTCCACGGAGCAGTTTGCTTGTAAGCTGTTTCAAGCATTACTACTATTTCCCCAGCCATTTTCTCTAACATAAAACAGAATTTCATGTTTCAACCATCACAAAAATTGACAAATAAGTGAATTGCACTCAACAAAATAATTTATTTCAACTTCACATGATAATGCTGGTTAGAATATTGATGGGATGGGCGGATGCCATCAAGAGGCATCTAGTGACAGAATCGTGTATTACAACACCATTGCCTACCAGAGAATAATTCCAGGTTTTTTGGAGCAGCCCCTCATAAATCATCTTTTAAAAATATATATCTCTTATTTTTACCCTAAAATCATATATATATATAAACTTGATTAATCAGTGGATAGATGGTATTGTGTTCCTGACCAGTTCTGGCTTTTGCTTTCATTAGGCTTTAAAATTGGAACTAATATATTTATGTTATCATTTTTTACATCATTATACTATTCAAAACCTGAAATTCAAAAAATTACGATTTGAACCCATCTTCTTACTTATACAATTATATTGTTCTAATATCAGATCAATTTATATATATATATGTTAAAACGAAGATTTGCACATATATGTCAAAACAGAGATAAAAAATAAAATAATCCCTCGTGAAAAATCTTGTGTCTGTCCAAAATTTTATGGACTTCCAAAAATTCACAAATCAGATACCCCCCTTCGTCCAATAGTAAGTGCAATAGGTTCTCCAACTCATATTTTAGCCAGATACTTATCGGATTTCATTAAACCTACAATCCCATCTATTAAATCATATATTAAAAACTCTCTTCATTTTATTTCTATTTTAAAAAGTTTAAAAATTAATGCTAATGACATTCTGGTCAGTTTTGATGTCGTTTCTTTGTTTACAAACATTCCAATTGATGAAGCTTTAAATATAATCTCACAATGTTGCAATTTACCAGACCATATTATTGCTTTAATTAAACATTGTCTCTTAAATACATATTTTGTATACAATGGACAGCATTACAGACAAGTTTTTGGTACTCCTATGGGCTCACCTATCTCAGGAGTAATAGCTGATTTATTCGTGGAATATATAGAAACTCGTGCTTTAGAATCATCATCTTTAAAACCTCTCATTTGGCTCAGATACATAGATGACACTTTTGTCATATGGCAACATGGAAAAAATAAATTAGATAATTTTTTCTTACATTTAAATAATATGCATCCTCATATTAAATTTACAATGGAGACAGAATCTGATGGAAAACTCCCTTTTCTTGATGTTCTAGTCACCAGAACACCAAATAGTTTATCTTTTTCTATTTACAGAAAAGATACACACACAGACAGATATTTGCATTTCCATTCTCATCATCATCCAACTCAGATAGTTTCTGTAGCCAAAACTCTTTTAAAAAGAGCAATTAACCTTTCAGATGAGACACATCTGAAAGAAGAAATAAATCATATTAATAGTGTTTTATTAGCAAATAGTTATAATTACAAATTTATATAAAAAAGCCTTATTTCAAGCCCAAAATAGAAAAAATAGGAAACAAAAAGATGATAAATCAGCTATTAGGATTTGTGTTCCATATGTAAAAGGAACTACAGACAGTATCGGATGTATATTAAAACGCTATAATATAGATACAGCATTTTCTGCTCATCAAAAGATCAGCAATATAATAACCAAGCCTAAGGATTCAATCTCTCTTGAATCTCATGGTGTCTATCAAATCTCATGTAAAAATTGTAAAGCTTTTTACATAGGTATGAGTAATCACTGCATCAGTGTTAGGAGAGATGAGCATGATAATGCAGTTAAACAACACTCATCATCATCAGCACTCTCACTCCATACTATAGATTCAGGTCATAAAATTGATTTTTCTAGTACCAGGATCATATCCAGATGTGATAATCTCTACCAATGCAAAATTAGAGAAGCCATTGAGATACTTAAAAGGCCAGATTGTATCAATAAGCGAGATGATACATGTAAACTTCCTCTTATTTGGAAAGATTTTTTTAAAAAACATTCCTAAATTTAACATGTTTTGCTATTGGTGGAATTTTAACATTTTATTCAAATATGTAATTGTAGTGCCTCTACAACTGTCTTTCTACCTTTTATAACTCTGTGGATGGCTTGTGTGACCAAGTCGAAACGTCAGTATGTTAATATTAAGTTTTTAACACGGATGAACCTGCAGAATATGTATTTTATATATTTAACCCGTGCAAATATTCATTTTAACATATATATATATACATCAATTTGAGGTCCTCTTCCACCCATTAGTTAGGAATATACATTCTAAAAGCAATATTTGTGACTTTCTCATATGACTACTCAAAGTATTACCTAACAAAGTACATAATCCTATTTATCATAACCGACTACTGCTCCTATGAGTGTTTATAATAGCAGCATTTAGATTGGTTGCAATTATATATTAAATGATGTTTTGTGATTATTTATTGGATGAGATTCTTGTTTTTAAATTCATTGATGGATCAGAATTATATGCAAATTTTATTTTAAGTGGATATGTTTCTTATTAATAGTTTATGGTTGATATATTGATCATATTGAGAAATATCAACCATGTGAGTTATTTTTTCAGAGAAAGATTTTAAAAGTTGAACTATCTTGACTTTATTTTAAGAAGACACAACTAGCAATACATTACCAAACTAATCTAAAAGTGAACAAGATTTGTTTTCATTAATTAACAAATTAATGTGATACATTCTACACAAGCATAAGGATCTTTGTAATGCGATTATATCGCAAGTCAGCTGTACCTATGATTGAGGATTTGAATATAGGCTAAGTAAAATTGTTTTTAAAAGATTTAGTGTTTTTGGATGATTTACCCACATCCAACCCAACTAGCTGGATCACAACTAACCATCTTACATTAGTTGGTAAATGGGTATCAACATATTTTTATCTAAATAGTAAAAACCAAGTGGCAAGTTTTAAAAGTACTGCCTTCTTCTTCACAGTTTCTCTGTGAGAGCTGTTGAATAAACTTCTTCCCAGCTGCCATCTATTTATTCCAAAGGGTGTTATATTTTTTTTACTATACAAAATAGCGGACTTTGCCAAAAGCTAAAATGTGCTTTCTTGTTACAAAAAGTAATTTCATCTCATTGAATTATAAAACTTTGGCAACTCTATCTTAACAGTTAAATGTAATGTATCCATTACCAGACTTCTAATATGAAGAACCTCATTATGTGATAATTGCTTAATCTTTTAAAAATTTCCTCTTTCTAAAATTTTAAGCAACCCTTTCTACATACATAGATGTGTTAGAAGTATTGGAATTTGTAGTTTGTTTCTCAATTTACATGAAGAAAACCTTGCAATATAAATAGAGAAGGGATGGATTAAAATTCTGACACAGAATATTTTTAAAATGATTCAAAAAATAAAGAAAGCTGAACAAAAAACTGAAAACAGTTTTCAAAAGTGAAAGATAATTACTGTGAAATACTGTGAAACATTAATTACTAAAATGTGAAACTTTTAGAGAGAATTTACATTGCGTCTATGTAAATAGTATTAATAAATAATTAATTTGAAAAATTATTTTTTTAATGTTTTAGTTTTACAGAATCCATTAGAGTTAGCATAACTCTTCTGCAAAGCTATAAATGAGTCTGATATTTTGATTATAAAAAACCATAGAAGAATTGTTGATTAACACTTTTATATATGATAAAGAAGAATATTTTTGTGTTACAATTTCTTCTATTATATTACAAACAATGATCTTTTAAAATATATTATTTTGTAGATATAATAAACACCTCCATACTTCTGCATTCTTTTTAAATTCATATAAATAAAGATGCAATAAAAGACAAATGACCCCTAAGATGCATTTTGTGCTGAACCAGCACTCATCAGTTGGCTCAGGTCACCATCTCTCATATATATCTTTATTATATGCAAAATATTTATCTAGAGTAAATTGTTACATTTTCATTTACCATTGTCAAACTTCCTCCACTCACAACTTTGACGCCATCAATTTCAGATAAATATACTAATGATTATTACTAATCATTTTCGAAACTGGATATTACCTCCAGCACAGATATAAACTTTAAATCTCAGTTAAAGATTAATATATCTGATTTTTTAAATTTACACACACGGAGTTTTTCACCTTTCTCTGTCCCGTATGAAATATCTTTATAGATATAATAAACACCTCCATATTTCTTCATTCTTTTTTTTGTAAATTCATATAAATAAAGATACAATAAAAGACAAATGATGCTATTAATTACTATATAAAAATCTTTTTAATTAGTATTAAAATCTAAGGCTATGAGACACAATAATTATACTAATTATTTTAGACAAGTTGCATATTTAATGAGGGTTGACTAATCTATCAAAGTTTCAATTGTAATGCATATGACATTTTATCTAATCAACTACTTTAAAAATCACTCAGTTGTCAAACATTGGTGGTCGAGAGGTTTGCGATAGCTGCTTTACAAGCAGTTGTCCCGGGTTAGCGGGTATCGCTTCCCGACTGATGCTATGACACAAGAGAAAAAAAAATCACTCAGTTTAACAAGAATAGTTTGGTATAATGTTCCTTTTTTTTTTTTTTTTTTGGAATGTTAATAACAAATTTTTTTTATCGAAATTAAAAAGTTTTGTTCTTATATTGCTTTGGCCCCTTCAGTCAGGCAGCCTTATACTATTCAAAAAAAAAAAAACTGAAATTTTCATTTTATTTTGCATCAGTAATGGTCCACCTTTTATAACCAGATATTTAACAATAGTAACTATGTCCATTAATCTTTTACTGCTAAAACAATATTATTTTTATTCAAATCAAACAAGCTGTTTAAAGACTGATTTTATCAATACCACATACATATAAATATATACTACACTTAACTTACTTATCTGCACTGTTTGCATCTTTGTGCAAAATGATGGTGTTTAAATCTAAAGATTCTTGGATTGATTCACAATTAATAAAATTCTCCATCTTATCAAGCAATGTACAATTTGCTACCCCTATTGTTTGAACATCACATGATCTTCTGAGTAACTAATTGTACAATTATTAATGTATCATATTTTACCTATTTTTGATTTACCTACTTTTATTAGACAAATGCATGTTACAAAAATAGAAAGCCTTTTTTGTAGGAATTACAAATTGTGCAAATTTGAGATCTATAGAAAGAACAACATTGATTCTATCTCAGAAGATTTACTAAAGTTAGAATACAATCACAATAAAATTACCATTAATAGATTTTACAACAAAATAAAAGAAAACCCTCAGCCTCAACAAGTGAAGATTAAAAATGGATTAGCCTTTTTCATATTCCCAAAGTATCAAAAAAATAAAAATAAAAACGTGTGCAGAACATGAACTTTTGAGCTCCCCCAAACTGATTAACAATTCAAAGCACATTGCCCATGGAAAAAGCACACCAAATTGTCTATAAAATTCAATGCAATCAAACTACATGCAATTTTGCATATAGTGGTGAATCAGTAGCTAATCTTTCAACTAGATTGATGCAGCATAAATACTTATATAATAGAGCACTTAAGAGTAAGAAACATTCTTCAATATTTATAGACCATGAATATAAATCTGGCCATGAATTTGGTTTATCAAAGATGGGTATTGTGTCCATTGAGAGGAAGGAAAGCAAAAGATCAAGGAGGTCTGATCAATAATAAAAGAATGATGCTTTAATAATCTTTTCAAAAAATGGGCCACTTAAAAACATTAAATATTTTTTAATATTTAATCAATTACTAATTGCTCATAAATGTTAAGAATACTAAAGAAATTAAATTGGTATGAATATGGTATTTTACATATCAAATGCATGATCAGCATTAATAAAATCAAAGTTTAAATTACAAAGACTAACTTCTCTATATGAATGTCCATAACATTTATTTAAATATTACAATAATCCTGAAAAGAGTAAAAGATCGCACACTACATGTAAGTTAATTCTATGATCACTACAAGTAATTTGTCTAGAGCAGTATACTATTAGGAATGCAAACCAGGACTCTTAAGGATATATGAAAAATAAATAATGATGTCAAAAGCACATACATACATTAATTAATTCTTTTATATAATTTGTGATTTATTTGCTCTTTTGTTTTAGTTCCAAATGAACATAGATCTCACCCTGTCCGTTCACTTTTTATTTCATTTCTTTTTAATCCCATTACTAAGCTATTTCTTTTTACAAACATATAAATTTATAATAACACTAACAATGGGGGGCGCCGGGGGGGGGGGGGGGGGGGGGGGGGGGGGGGGGGGGGGGGGGGGGGGGGGGGGGGGGGGGGGGGGGTGGGGGGGGGGGGGGGGGGGGGGGGGGGGGGGGGGGGGGGGGGGGGGGGGGGGTGGGTGGGGGGGGGGTGGGGGGGGGGGGGGGTGGTTGGGGGGTGGGTGGTGGGGTGGGGGGGGGGGGTGTTGGTGTGTGTTTTGTGTGGGGGGGTGGGTTTGGGGTGGGGGGTTTTTGGGGGTGGGGTGGGGGGGGGGGGGGGGGGGGGGGGGGGTATGTTAATTATAAACATATTGTTGATATGGATGGTACAGTTTATGGAAATGGTCTGCCAAGAAGTATATAAATGGAAAAGATCGTACAGCATTGAATTATGGCAATCAAAACCATATATGTTCTCAAAGTAATCATATAACAACAATAAAACTATTAATAAATTTTATATATATATCATTAATTAAAGAAATCCTTGAAAACTGCAGCTGATCACATACATCAACAGTATTTAAATACATTTATTAAAACACTGAGAAGGAAGTATAACTTTATCTTTCTTATTGCATTGCCAAATCCATATAATATTAATATCATTAATGTTCTTTATTACCTTTTACAACTCATTATTGATGTTTTCAATTGCCCCAGCAACCTTCTTCAGAACTATAATAATACAAAATACATGAATACAAATATAGCAATCTTCTGCAGAACTATAACAATACAAATACATGAACATATAATTTTACATGTTCATGTATATTTGTATTCGTGTATTTATGTTGTTATAGTTCTGAAGAAGATTTCTATATTTGTATTCGTGTATTTGTATTGTTATAGTTCTGAAGAAGGTTGCTGGGGCAATCAAAAATATCAGTAGTGGGTTGTAAAATTACATGTTCATGTATATTTGTATTCATGTATTTATATTGTTATAGTTCTGAAGATTGCTGGGGCAATCGAAACCGTCAATAGTGGGTTGTAAAATTACATGTTCATGTATGTTTGTATTCATGTATTTGTATTATTATAGTTCTGAAGATTGCTGGGGCAATCGAAACCGTCAATAGTGGGTTGTAAAAAAGGAATATAAAAAGTATTATAACAAAATGTTGAAATTATTAACTGAAGAAAAATTATTAGCTTAAGAAAATGTTTTTTTTATTAATAATTGCTATTTGCAGTGTAATTAAAAGTTTTTTTCTTCTTTTTTTTGTTAGCTTTTGTGTTTCAAGAAAAATAAGTATAATACTTTTATTTTTCCTTAGGTGATTTTTTTTTTTAGCTACTTATAATTATGACTTAGAGCTTAATCTTCATTTTTCAAAAGACTTTGAAATATTACTTTGAACATTCATTAAAAGATTTGTTTTTCTCAAAACTCTTTAGATGACTACAATTATAAAATTATAAAAATAAAATCTCTGGTTATTCGGGATTAAATTTAAAATTGTCGTTTTTGCATATTTTGTATATATACATAACATATACGTGAACACATTCGACTTTACAAGTATGCTTTCAAAAAAAAACGTTTAGTTTAGTACATCTCCAAAAGATGGATTGCCATACTTCCCAACTGTGTATTCATTTTGTTTTTTTAACCTTTCTTTTGAATAAAATAATACTGAAATGGCTTTCATGCTTAGAAGTTCATAAGTGATAGATCTGGGAACACTCCATGGATCTTAAGCTCCTGCGTTCAGCTATTCTATTTTTTCACCATATCACATTGGGCAGTTAAATAATTATATAATACTATGATTATGATGTGATGTGATGCACTGTGACTTCTCCTTTAGACAGAGTTATGAATCTCTCGGCCACTATGTTCACAGAAACCTGTTAGCCACTTTACCTTCGTTTTCCATTCCCTGCCCTGAGTTTTCCATATTCTTTTCTATCCTGCTCATCCCATTTCCACAACATAATCTTTGTCAACTCTATAGTCTTTATATCTAATTTCCTCTTATCTTTTCCCAAACTCAGCATAAAAATCAATAATCTGTTTTCTGTAAAATCACTTTGTTTATATTTGTTTATTTTTCCATAACTTCATTATTTGTATCCTTTCTGCTTTCAGGCATTTACATTCAATTAACAGATGCCTAATATTTTCTATACTTTCTTTCCACAACCTGCAGATTAAATCACACACATTTTCCTATTTATTTTTATATTCCCTTCTTGTTAAAGATCCTGTTCGAGCATTAAATACTAAACTACTTCCCTTGCTATTATCAAAAATTAATGCACACTCAATATTCCATTGACATCTATACATATTTAAACTTTTTTTACTCTCCATACTAGTTCACCATCTTTGTATTCTTTATTAATGCATCTATTCTTCTATCACATTCTTTACCACTATAACAGTCAACAACTCTCCTAACGCAATCATCCCATCTTTTGTATATGTATACTGACATAAATTCTTTATCCAAATCTTCTGCATACCATACTTACTACCTTTCTCACCCATCTTATTCTCTGTCCTTGACTCATAACCCAAATAAATACTATTTTGGCTATTCTCTTATAATCCATAAACTGCAATATACCGATCATTTTCATTTTGCTATTTGCATTTCTCATATAAAAACTTCGGCATGCCACTTCCTTTTGAAGTACCTCCTTTGCCATCTGCACATCTGCATCTAATGCATGTCTTTGTACTTCTCTTTGTACTTTTTTTAAGTAATCTAATACCCCTTTACTAATACATAATGCATCATTATTATATTTTAACCCTGCTATTGCCACTCCTTTTCATGCAATTCTAGTTACATCATATTTATTATATGAAAACACTATTAATTTCTTTATCACTCCCTTCCTTTTTTCTGCTTCATTCATCAATGATACTTTTTTAGTACTTGAACGTGCTTAGCTTTAAAATAAACTTTTTGATTGTAAAACAAACCTGATCTGCTGTTAAATGTTTCACATTTACTAAATAATTATATCTATTATTTCTCAAAATACCATGAACAATAAATTTTGAAATCACTAAAATATATAGAAATTTATCTCATGATAGGTCAATGTAATTGTGCAGGGATATAAGCTTGGGTTTAAAACTGTAGGATTTTATTAACTTTCAGGCTCTTAGCTTAAATAGTATAAAGAAGTAAAATGTGACTGTTAGATGCATAAGTACATTACTTCCAGGTTATAATTCTCACTGATAAAAGTGGAAGCTAGAAACTGGTTTGGGGTTGAATAATTATAGCATCATATTACATGATCTCTGCTTTTTACTCAAACTTACACTAGATGTCTTTAAGAGTAAGGTGTAGATTTGATGTCTAAATATAAATATCCCTACACCATTAGATTTTTTAAAGTTTAGATCAGTACACACAAATATCACTTTCTCTCTCTACTGCTGTATCATTGTCTATTATAAGGGTTAGGTGTCATTGCTTTTTAGAAGGTGATGTAATTTTCTAATCCCATTTCAGATTGTTTTCCATCAATGAAGACTTGAGATTCTAAACCCAAATCAATGCAGCTATATATCTAGATGTTATATTTGACTTCTTTTTACTATCATGCTAATAACTGAAATTTAAAAATACATAACACCTGTTTTCATCTGCTTAACTAGTTATGAAGATTGGACAACAGATAAGTAATTATATATTTTGGTAAGATCACATCCATTGCAACCATATGCATCTTTTATCATAGAATTTTAATTCCTTGATATGCTGATTCTTTCCCAGTTTACTATGGTAATAACACAAGCAGTTTTTGCATTTCCAGTATTCTAGTGCCATCTATTATAAGCTTAAGTTATTAATGTTTTTCTGAAGGTTTGTGATGATGATGTTTTAATTGTATTTATTATTGGATTATTTCCATCATCTTATATGAGTATTAAATGTCTTTAGAAAAATTTAACTTTATTTAAATATTCCCAATACATTCAACTGTTAGTAATAGCATCCAGGCTATTATCTGCACAATGTTTTGAGAGATATTATTATCCCCTTTTCTTCAGGTGTTGCTGGCTTGACCAGTGACAGTAGTAGCATGGAAATCAAATCTGGACCCTTAGATTCTTGAGTATTAAATTTTAAGGTAACCTGTTTGATGTTCTATTATTAACAGTTGAATGTACAGTATTTGGAATATTTAAATAAATTTAAATTTTTCTAAAGACATTCAATACTCTTATTAGATAATGGAAATAGTTCAAACAATAAATACAATTAAGTAATTAGTGTTTACATGTGGCATTACAATTTATTAATTCTATCCTTAACTTAGTTTTTGGCTTTTACTTTTACCACTGAAGAATTGCATTCAAAATTTGAGCCATTTATGCTTAAGAATAGTTATATCTTTTTTTAACTATTTCTAAACATTTTTTCTTTAAGAATAAGTTCGGTTTTTCCTCCTATCTTTACTTCTCTTAATTGTGCAATATTACTAACATCTATTAAACAGTTTTCTTTAATTCTTTTCTCTATTCACATTTAAAAAACTTCTCAGCATTTTATTACACTTGCCGTTCTAATTGATCTGTGATTCAAAATTAACTCTTTGTTTGACTATAGCAATTTTAATTTCTTTTTTATTTCAGATAGAAATGAAAAACCATACATAATATTCATTTTTACTTTTTGGCATTTAATGATTTATATAAAAAAATTAAAAGACTGAAGTGGAGTTGAGCTGGACATATTGCTAGAAGAGATGATAATAGATGGACAATTGAAGTCTTACACTGGATTGCAAGAGTTTGCAAAAGACCCAGAAAGAGACATGTGAGATGGATGGATGAAATAAGAAAGTTTGCAGGGGTGGTGTGGAGAAAAGAAGCTGAAGATCAGAGAAGATGGATTGAACTAGGAGAAACCTTCATCCTATAGTGGATTGATAATGGTTGATGATGATGATAAGAAAAAAGTTATTTCATGATTTATATATATGCTAGCGATATACCACCCAATCAAACCCATTAAAAACAACAGGTGGTTGAATATGCAATATCATATTTTTATATAATAAAAAAAGTAGATGGAAGGAGAAATCCTTGAAAATGACTGTAAATAATGATATAAAAACAGTTGAAACGTTGGAAAATGGATAATATGTGTATTTATATATAAGTTCATTAGTTAATATATGGAAATAAAGTTTTTGGAAAAAAATAAGAAGCTTATGTATTTATTTATAAGCAGATCTAATATGTTTGGTGTCTCCATATAGACTATGAAATAACAGATCACATATTAATACCCTGTCTTGTAGACTGATTTTGATTCAATCTCTTTAATTACTTATTAATATCTTTCAGGGTTGCCTTCCTGTGAATCACCTTATCATATCATTTTGCTTGGCTTCCAGTATCCTAGATAAATATTTATAAATGCCCAATATACTCAAAGGTATCTAAACATTATAAATCATAATTATTGAATTATATAATCAAAGTAGAAGCAAGTAAGGCTATGAATGGTTCTCTTCTTTTCAAACACTCAAACAATGCCTAGTATTTAATCCCATCCCCCATTTGTCAATGTATCCTTGTTGCATTCACTGAATATATCTTGTCAATTTTTTTCTCTTATTCATTAATTATAAAGTTTTATAATATTTAATGGCAGTTGTTGAGAAATAAAATAAGCATACAAGATGAAAAAAGCAAACAAGAATGTTCTGTATTTCATTAATATTTTTATTATTATTACTTTTATTACAGGGACAAATTACAAAACAGTTGATGGTACAAAAATTATTTATTCTTATAACTTCCTTTAAAACTGCATCATGACTTATCACACACACACACATCATCTTCATCATTATTAACTATTATTAATCCACTGCAGGATGAAGGTTTCTCCAAGTTTAATCCATCTTCTCTGATCTTTAGCTTCTCTTCTCCATATCACCCCTGCACACTTTCTTATTTCATCCATCAATCTCACATGTGGTCTCTTTTTTTGTCTTTTACAATCTCTTGGAATCCAGTTTAAGATTTCAATTGTTCATATATTATCATCTCTTTTAGCAATATTTTCAGCCCAACTCCACTTCAATCTTTTAATTTTTTCAATGAGGTCAGTAATACCTGTTTGTTCTCTTATCCATACATTGTGTTTTCGATCTTTTCTTGTTACTCCCAACATGCATTTCTCCATACTTCTTTGAGTGGTCTGGAGTCCACACACACACACACACACACACACATATATATATATATATATATATATATATAATGAAGCAATGGATCTGAAGCCCGATCCATGCTTCACATCTTCCTATAAACTTAATTAGTATTGTAGACCTGAATTAAGTTTATAGTTCAATATCAGCAGGGTTTTGCATTAGAGTTAGACGTGTGCTCTTCCGATCAAATGTGTTTTACATTTAAATATTTTGTTTTAAATAAATTTCATTCTATTAATAAAAATTGCTTAACCTATTAGTCAAACATATATATACATCTAGCGTATATATATGAGTTAATGCAAAATTCTGCTGAAATAAAATGCTTATTCTACTATAAAAAAAATAATAATATATTGTTGTTAAAATTTTGTTAAAATATTTAGTATGATTTGATTTTGAGAGATCGGAAGAGCGTTTCTAAAAGAATGTATAGTTTTAATTAGTGAGCCATTCAAGTGTAATTAAAGATGGCCTTCTCTTTCTTTCTTTTTAATTAAGAGAATTCAAACTTTGAAGTAAGAAAGTTAGAGTAAAAAAGTTAAAGTTATTTTTGGAAAGTGTTGCTTTGAAACAAAGGAGCATGGGGAGGCTTATCAAGATCTCAGATCATACAAACAATAGAAGGTAGCTGACAGAGAGGGTATAAATAGAAGGGAGAACAAAAGATTGATTATTCAGATTTTTCTTTTTGAAGAATTCACATATTCAGATTTTTCCTTTTGAAGGATTCAGTCGATTCTGATTTTCCTTGTTGTAACGGGTGTAACGGGTGTACTCGTTTACCGTATACTTATTGGTTCTTATCATAAAAAAAATATCTATATTCCCTTTTCCTTTTCAAAAATTGTAAGAATTTCGATTTCTCTCACACATATTTAGGGCAATCATCCAAGCACCAACTACTTTTTATAAGTATTGAGAAAATAATATATAGGCCCTCCACTAGCTAGTACTCAGGGGCCATAAAGACGGAAACTCTGTGCACAACTCGGATCAATTGTTAAATTCCTAAACTATATCTATGGTCAAATAAAAAATCAATTAATTAACCTAAAATAACACACCTTTTTTTATAATATTTTTTTTTATTTTTAAGAAAATATATGCCTACCCTTTTAACGTTTACATAACCCATAAAACCTACTATATATTTTGGGGATTTACACAGACAAAAAGAACGTATCATAAAAAAATCTAATCAGTTGTATTTGAATGGCCTTATCAAAAAAAATATATAAGTCTTGCCTTCGTTTTCTCCTCAGGGTTTCAGAAGTAATTTTGGAAATAAAATCTTAAGTTCATATTACCTGCAATTTTTGTCCGATACCGGATATCAAAAAAGAAACAAAAACGAAGCAACGCAGTTCATCACACTCTTCTCAGTCGTCTCTCTAAAAGTTGATAGATCTCCTGTAGTGTTCTCCGTCACTATGGACTCTTCGGGTAAGGTCCAGCCACTTTTCCCACCTCTCATGTTCCACCTTAGTATCTTAAAAAATATATATAAAAAAAAAGATTGAATATATTTTTTTTTTTCTCTTTTGAAAGCAAATAAACACTAGTTTAAAAAACCATTCCCTTTTTTTTTTAAACACACCCCCTTTTCCCCAACGTGTATAGATGCCAGTTAAGCTAATAAGCAAAGAACTTTTCACCCTTCGGACATTTTGCATTACTCCGACCTTTTCTCCCTTTTTTTTTTCTTTTCATTCAAATTCAGATAAGACTTCGATGTTTAATATATCTTTTTTTTCTTACAATAATCTCTTATCTTGGAAAATGTATTCACGTTCGTTTCTAAAATGTCTACCCCGCAAATACATACATATACCACTTTTACAAAAATAAACAAATCCCCCCACTCCCTCTTTTCTTACTTTAATAACTTTTAAATATTTTCTCCCACTAATAACATAAATATAAAAGAAATAAAATCAAATTATATGAAACTAATTTTAAACTATATAACCATTCCCTTTCTCATTGTAACTAGGGTTTAAACGATGTTTACATTGTAAGGTGATTCTTTCAGATTTTTATTAAGATTGATTCAGATTTTGTATTCAAGGTCTTCAGATTTCTCTTAGGAGAGTTTCAATTTTGTTCGTGATGTTATTCCAAAAGTCTACAACTGTTGCTACAAATCATGAAGAAGTTTGAACCTGCTCAAGCTAAAAATATATAAGTTTGATAGATTCTACTATGCTCGGCTAGCAAATAGCTTTTTCGGCGAATAAATAAAATGCCTTAATATCCACTCAATATCATCTGAACTCTTGCCGTGTCTGAGAACTTTTGTAAACCATACTACATATTTTCATTTCCGGACAACTACATCTCACTGATCAGCACCCTAGGGAAATGCCAAGGAAAAAGGACGGTAATCGTATCTCCTCTCTTGAACTATTTCTTATGCTACCTTTTGTTCATTTTTTTAATTGCTTAGTGAATTTATATGTATTGCTATGTAACCATTTTTATTAGACTAACCTTAAATATATATATTGTGTGATCCTCTATCTATATGTAACCTTTTTCCCTTCGCTATTCTTCCTCACTAACCTGTGTAAATATTTAGTAATGCGGAAGTTTAATAGTTAATTTTTGTTCATTTAAAATCTCTTTCCAATTTTATTTATGTTTGATAAATAAAGTCAGTTTCTTTTGTGTCCAACTTGATCTCTTTGATAACGCTTTTGTCCGCCATTAGCTTATCACGATATCTGATTTAGCTATATGTTTTAATAATTTTAAACTGTTTTTACAAATGGAAATGCTTTGCGAAAGTCTTTTTTTTATTGTACTTTATGAGAAGATGAGTTGAAATTTTATTAAAATTGGGAAAGATTTAGACCGCAAACCTATTAATCCGTTTTTATTGTCTAATTATTTTGTTTCATTAATTTAGAGGAATAGCGGAGGCCATTATATCATTAGTCATATTATTAAAGTCATTAATTAAACCTATGATTTAACTATCAAAAGCTTGAGTTTCCTAATTTTGTTATAAATGCTTTATTTTACTTTTCAATGATCCAGGCACGCATAACGCAAAACACCTATTTCTTAGTACTTTTGCACATTTAACTATTTAGCTCCTTAGGATTTCCCGTCCATGTCTCTACCGCTGTTGCTAAGCTTTGTGGCCGGTTGAAAAATAATTTATGTGTGGCTCAGATAGTGTTGTTCGGTTCATTATAGCTTCGAGACTCGACGAATAGGGCAGAGGTCATAGTATTCTTGATTTAATATCTCGCGTATGGTTGGCCTTGAGGTACTTTCGCCTAGTATTCGAACTGGGTTAAATCAACATACATCATCTGACTGTCACAATATATATATATATATCCCAAACTTATCATACTCATAACTGTAATATCAAACCCAGATGAATACATTAATAGTTATTAATAATTATTTGTTTTAGATGAGAAATTATCATTTTCATCCATATGGACCAAGAAAAGATGGCTAGTTTTTCCCCTCCAAGTTACCTTTAGAGCTATCTTCGAATTTTCATTTATGTTACATAGGATTATAAATTAGTTATACACAACAAACATTTTAAGCCAGTGATCACAACCTTCATGGATCACTTTTAATTCTACTACCATCACAAAATCTTGCAAACTATTTTATAATATTCTTATGATTTCATTATCATAAGCACTTTGGTTCATTTCAAATGTTTTGGTAGCAGTTTCACACAATCTAATTACAAAATTTACTGTCTGTGCATTGTTCCATCATGAGTTATGCTGCAGAACATGCTGACACATGTCATGTTTTAACTCATAATTAAGCACATATTAATGCCTTAAAATTTTGTAATGAGTAACTGAACCATGTTTTGATGTAATACATGCATTGATTCAGAGATGGCACTGCAAACAGCTTGGAGAGTGAACCAATCATCAATCACCTTTTATCTGGCACTGCAATATATATTTTTTTATATATTAAACACAATCACATGGAAATTTTCATGTAAATAAACTCTAATCATATATGTAAAAACATCTAAAAAAACTCAAAGGTGTCTCAAGATTTTGTATTGAACAAACTGATAACTGATAATCAACATGAAATGTACCAGGGATTGTGTGACTTGTGAAATATCTTTATTCAGATAATTAGAGAATTTAAACCACTAAACATCACATGATTTATTGTGGTGAAATTATATATATATATATATAATGAAGAATTAAAATCAAACTTTCCATTCAATAAAAATACAAAAAACTATAACTTCATAATTTAAAAGGATAAAAAAAAATTAAATTAAATTTTTTTAAGCTTTATTAATCAGCTTTAAAATTTTTGTAATTAAAAATTATAGATCTTACAAAGTATGTGAGTATTTAAAAGCATTTTTTATGCAAAGACATTAATCGGGTTTATTTTAAAGATTATAATTTAAAAAATAGTTTACTATATTAATATTAATAAGGCTTTTTGATAATAAAATTGTTTTGTAATGTTTTACCATTTTATTTATTAAATTATTACAATCCTTTTACACTCAATACCAAACTAATTACATATTATAGGATTACATACTACAAAACAAATATCTGATTGTGGCATCGCCCAAATGTATGTTGGAGAATAAAACTCTATGATTAAGCAATAATATCTTTACCAGTTTATATGTATACATCAAAACAACCAAAACTCATTATATAAGTATCAATTTTCTTGAACCACTCATTTTATATCAACTTTTAAATAAGTGTAATATCAATATTCTTCTTTCTATCAGATGTCATGATTACGATTAATATAACTTAGTCAAAAGTGCACTAGGGAAAAATTTTGAACTTTATTAAGATTTTATATGTATTCCATATATAAACAAGAGGTATAAATCACTTTTTCCCAGGATATGACTTAAATGCACTCTACATGTTGAACAAAAGAATCACAAATAAAATGAATCCACCTATTCTTAATTGCTCTGATGTTTATAAGCATACCTTTATCAACATTGTTGGTAATTCAGAGTGAAATGAATTTATCAACCAGAAGGAATATGGCACTTAAGAGTTATTAAATTCATAATTAATAATACAAAGCTGGAGACAGCATCTCACTTTATTATTACAATCAAGATGTTAAAGGTGAGATGTTGTCTCCAGTCTTATATTATTAATTATTAGTTTAATAACTCTTAAGTGCCACATAATGAATTTCACTCTGAATTACCAGTAATGATGACAAAGTATATGATTAGAAACATCTTAGCAATGAAGAATAGATGGATTCATTCTATTTTTGATTCCTTTGCTCAACATTTAGAGTGCTTTTAAATCGTAGCATGGAAAAAGTTATTTACTCTTTTTGTTTACATCTACATTGAGCTGCGTTTAATTTAAAGTGTATTACATATAAATTTTTGCATATAGTTATTTTCTTATTCTTTATTATGCCATGGATTATTATTTATTTTTTAGCTCAGAAATAAACTTTAAACTTAATTGAAGATATGCAAAGTGTGTGTGTTCAAAAAATGTCGCAATTGTAAATTGAAATGCTATACTAAATTGTAATGGTGAAGATATGGAAAAATACAGATCATGCTAATTAATGATAATTAGTTTAGCCAGAAATATATCTTAATGATTAGTGTCCTTTTTTGTATTTTTTCCATCAGCTTTAGGCAGTTGGAGATTGAAAACTTTGCAATACTTTTAAATACATTTAAACACATATTATATGAAGTTAAGTTTAAGTATCTCTAAAAATTAATGAGTGTGTGAAGTTAAATTGTAACATATGCTCTATGAATTGCTTGAAACAGTGTATGTTTCTAATGTATCTATAATGGAAGAGATTACTCTGACTTTGGGTGATGGATATGTGTGATAGGAATGAGCTAAACATGAAAGATGCACTGTGAATAAAAACATACCAATGTTATAAGATTCATTGGAACCTTCAGTTACTTCCTGTTCCACAACTGTGCATATATATTATGACCTAATGTTGTTTGCACTTGTTCCAATTTCTTGCTTTAGTTTAACCAGTTTCACATTTATTTTTATTTTTTAAATAAAAAAAAAAGATAGGTGATGAATAAGTAGTAAACAGTAGTCTTATTACATAATGTTAACTCAATCTGTACTAAAGTAAAAGTATTATGTGCCTTTTTATTTTGAACTAACTGTTTAGAATTATTTGAATAAATTAAACTTGTTAGTAAAATATTAGAGTTATAGTCAAAGATGTACCAGAAAACAGTATTTTAATAATGGGATAAGTTAACTTATAAGATAGTAGAAAAGAAAAATATAAAAATTAGTTTGGGATTAATTCTATAGATTTTTAAAAGTAAGGAAACAAAAGTTAGTTTGAATTGGTTTTAAAATTTATTAAGGTTAAATTTGTTACTAAATAACTTTTAAGTATTTCAATTATCAGTATAGTTAATTATTTAAAATAAAAAGTAGTTAATAAATTAAGCTTAAATTGAGACATTGTTTCAATGTTTCTTTGTCTGCAACATGTGTGTGTGTTCGCGCGTGTGGAAGCAGGGAAATTGTGTCTTAAGTAATTGAAAAATTCTACTTGTAAGTTATTTAAACTCCTATTTTTAAAAAATAAATAAATAATAAACAATTTTTTTTATGTTTCGAAAAAAAAAATTCATAATAAACAAATTGATAAATAAGTGTAAGGTTAATGTAATGAACCAATAAGATGGTATTAATTTA
Organism: Epiperipatus broadwayi; assembly: GCA_028023455.1. Lineage (NCBI taxonomy): Eukaryota > Metazoa > Onychophora > Udeonychophora > Euonychophora > Peripatidae > Epiperipatus > Epiperipatus broadwayi. The sequence continues at coordinate 295,172 of JAQFVV010000050.1, read as the reverse complement.
AATTCATTTCAAAAGAGAATTCAATCTTAATTAAAGAAATTGTAATTATTTCTTTTATATAATATTATCAGTCTTTTTTATTAGTAGATTTTATTAGTTTTGTTACTAAATTTAGCTGTTTTATCATTTTGATCTGTTTCAATAAGTAGATCAGATTGACGACATGGGGAGATTGAATTGTCTTAGGATAATTAAAAAAATTGACAGCGTTTTTTTAAAAAAAATGGTATAAATATGGTCAAGATAGACAATAGAGGTTCTTCGTTTGGTTTCTGCTATACAGATTTAGTCAATACAGAGTTGACAATCTTCACTATACTCTACACTCAACTGGAAGGAACTTTGGGGCTAAATTTTAATCTTTTGGCACGTAAAAAGGTATTTGAGTATTGACTAAGCTATGACATACTACACAAGCCGCCAGTAGATAAGATCGACGATCAAGCAAAACAATGTCATGGCAACTGAAACATTGGCATGACTAATCGATAGAAGTGATCAAGGTATTTTCATGGTCAACTTCGAGATTATGTAATACTGCGGTGAATTGTGGTAAATATCTGTCTTTTACCTGCTGTCATATTGCAAGCAAGATGTATGTATTCTATTGTCTGTTATATGCCATTTTGTGAGATTTTCATTTTGCTAATTGCGAAATTATTGCTTATTTTACATTTTCATTGCTGTGATTTGGATTACTAATTTTTGTGATTTTTATTAATTATTGCTATTTATTTAACATTTTTATTGCTGACTAATTACCATTTTTGTGATTTTTATTACTTATTCACATTTTGATTGCCATGTTATTTTTATTACTAATTTTTTTAACTTATTACTAATCAACAACTTACAAGAAAATGTCGGATATAAAATTGTGGGATTTACCATCTTCTGAAGATGAAGCAATTGAATTTTTCCAAACATATGGAATTATCCCGAGTGTGAAATTTTGTGTTAATGGCCATCCTATGACTATATATATTAAGAACTATGAGAAGCAATGGCGCTACAATGTTAAAGACTGTTGTAAAAGGATCGCTATCAGGAAAGGGACTTGGTTTGAAGGATCCAGAATTAGTTTGGTCACTGCGATCAGATTTATATATAGTTGGTGTAGAGAATTGACATCGGTATGATTTTGTGAGGAGCAGTTGGAAATTGCCAGTAAAACAGCAATTGACTGGAACAATTATCTCCATGAAGTCTGCACATGGAGACTATTGCATAAAGAAAAAGTGAAAATTGGAGGCCCTAACAGGGTTGTTGCAATTGATGAAAGTCTTTTTTCAAGATGAAAAAATAATTCCGGCAGAGTACTCCCCCAGCAGTGGATATTCGGTGGTGTTTGCAGGGAGACAGATGAATGTTTTGTGGTAGCCATTCAAGGCAGAACTGCGTTCACTCTCATGCAAGCCATCAGAGACAATGTGCAGGAAGGATCTACGATTTACAGCGACTGCTGGAAAGGTTATAAAACTGATGAATTAAAGGAGGCCGGATACGATCATCTTCAGGTCAATCACACCTATAATTTTGTGGACCCATTGACTGGAATCCACACTCAAATATAGAAAGGTTGTGGGGGCTACTAAAATGGTGGAACAAGAAGCACAGATGTACAGATAGACAACACATGGATTCGTATTTAACGGAATTCATGTGGAGGTGATGCTTCAAAGATGACCCTTTTACTGCTATTTTGCAACATATCCATGAATTCAGTCCACCACAGTGACTTTTATTTGTAAGTACAATTTATTTAATATACCTTTTTTTTTTTACTTTTGTAATTTTGTTTTATAAACGGTATGGGAAAAATTGCTTGTCATGGCGTCATTTTTCCTTTTTCATTATCGCAGTAGCTGAGAAAGGAAATTGTTTATAGTTAAAATTTTGTTAATAATTTTTTTGCTTTTTTTTTTTTTTTTAAATACCATCCCAAAAAAAAAATATGATTTTTTTACCTCTTATTTTAGCTTTATTTCATGATACGATTACTTAAAAATTGCTTATAATAATATTCTGGAAATAGTACGGCTAAAAATTGGTTGTAAAATCAGCCATTTTACGTTGTTCAGTATCGTAGCATTTATGAAAGGCAGTTACTTGTAGTAAATATTTGTCAGCAGTTTTTCCCACTTTTTCTTTTAATATAATCAATTTGGATTTATTAAATACCATGAAAAAAAAAATATTTTTTTTACCTATTATTGCCTTTTGTTTGTCGATTACTTAAATATTGCTTATAATTACATTCTGGAAACAGTATGGGGAAAAATTGGTTGTAAAATCCGCCATTTGACTCTTTTTGCATATCGCAATATTTACGAAAGGCAGTTACTTGTAAATAATGAATTTGGGTTTAGCTATTACTTTTTTTGTTTGAATATTAAAATATCATTGAAAATACTGATTTTTGATTAAAGATTTTTGATTATTTATATTTACATTTTCATAATTATTTTACCGTAGCAAATTATTATTAATAATTTTTGGTTTATCCCATTTTTCATATTTACATTTGATTAAATTTTTTGTTTGAATATTAAAATATTATTGAAAATACTGATTTTTGATTAAAATATAATTGAAAATACTGATTTTTAATTATTTATATTTACATTTTCATAATTATTTTACTGTAACAAATTATTGTTAAATATCGTTAATAAATTTTTGGTTTATCCCATTTTTCATATTTACATTTTCATAATTAAGAGTTTGCATTTTCAGGCATTTTATTGTTTACAGGGCCAAATGATTATTAAATATCGTTAATAATTCTAATGATTTTTGATTGTTCATATTTACATTTTCTTAATTATTTTAATTAACATTTTAGTCAATTTTACTTATTATTCCATTTGTTTGTTTCAGGGTTTGGCCAAGATGGTGGACATCTCCCTCTCCTTCTTTGATATTAACTATGATATGACATACTGCCCCGAAGGCATATTACTCTAATCTTGCTATCTTCACAGTGACTTCTCCACATGATCTGTGGGCAAACTTTATCGATTAAGTGTGTTTGGAGATCACTAGGAGATGTTATCTTAAAAATCATAATTTTAGAGTAGTATGCCTTCGGGTGTAGTATGTCATAGCTTAGTTAAGTTATCTTAAAAATCGTGAGATTAGAGTAGTATGCCTTCAGGTGTAGTACGTCATAGCTTAGTTAATACCAAAGGGTACTTGAGTATTAACTAAGCTATAACGTACTACACCCGAAGGTATACTATTCTAATCCTACAATTTTTAAGATAACATCTCCTAGTGATCTCTGAACACATTTAATCGATAAAGTTTGCCCACAGATCACGTGGAGAAGTCACCATGAAGATCGCAAGATTAGAGTAATATGCCTTCGGGGCAGTACGTCATATCATAGTTAATATCAAAGAAGGAGAGGGAGATGTCCACCATCTTGGCCAAACCCTGAAACAAACAAATGGAATAATAAGTAAAATTGACTAAAATGTTAATTAAAATAATTAAGAAAATGTAAATATGAACAATCAAAAATCATTAGAATTATTAACGATATTTAATAATCATTTGGCCCTGTAAACAATAAAATGCCTGAAAATGCAAACTCTTAATTATGAAAATGTAAATATGAAAAATGGGATAAACCAAAAATTTATTAACGATATTTAACAATAATTTGTTACGGTAAAATAATTATGAAAATGTAAATATAAATAATTAAAAATCAGTATTTTTAATTATATTTTAATCAAAAATCAGTATTTTCAATAATATTTTAATATTCAAACAAAAAAATTAATCAAATGTAAATATGAAAAATGGGATAAACCAAAAATTATTAACAATAATTTGCTACGGTAAAATAATTATGAAAATGTAAATATAAATAATCAAAAATCAGTATTTTCAATGATATTTTAATATTCAAACAAAAGAAGTAATAGCTAAACCCAAATTCATTACTTATAAGTAACTGCCTTTCGTAACTATTGCTGATACGCAAAAAGGGTGAAATGGCGGATTTTACAACCAATTTTTCCCCATACTGTTTCCAGAATGTAATTATAAGCATTATTTAAGTAATCAACGAACAAAAGGCAATAATAGGTAAAAAAAAAATTATTTTTTGTTTCATGGTATTTAATAAATCTCAAATTGATTATATTAAAAGAAAAAGTGGGAAAAATTGCTGTCAAATATTTACTACAAGTAACTGCCTTTCATAAATGCTGCGATACTGAACAATGTAAAATGGCTGATTTTACAACCAATTTTTAGCTGTACTGTTTCCAGAATATTATTATAAGCAATTTTTAAGTAATTGTATCATGAAATAAAGCTACAATAAGAGGTAAAAAATCATATTTTTTTTTTTGGTATGGTATTTAAAAAAAAAGCAAAAAAATTATTATCAAAATTTTAACTATAAACAATTTCCTTTCTCAGCTACTGCGATAATGAAAAAGGAAAATGATGCCATGATCAAGCAATTTTCCCCATACCGTTTATGAAACAAAATTACAAAAGTAAAAAAAAAAAAAATGTATATTAAATAAATTGTACTTACAAATAAAAGTCACTGTGGTGGACTGAATTCATGGATATGTTGCAAAATAGCAGTAAAAGGGTCATCTTTGAAGCATCACCTCCACATGAATTCCATTAAATACGAATCCAAGTGTTGTCTAGCTGTACCTCTGTGCTTCTTGTTCCACCATTTTAGTAGCCCCCACAACCTTTCTATATTTTGAGTGTGGACTCCAGTCGATGGGTCCACAAAATTTTAGGTGTGATTGACCTGAAGGTGATCGTATCTGGCCTCCTTTAATTCATCAGTTTTATAACCTTTCCAGCAGTCACTGTAAATCATAGATCCTTCCTGCACATTGTCTCTGATGGCTTGCATGAGAGTGGATGTGGTTCTGTCTTGAATGGCTACAACAAAACATTCATCTGTCTCCCTGCAAACACCACCGAATATCCACTGCTGGGGGAGTACTCTGCCGGCATTATTTTTTCATCTTGAAAAAAGACTTTCATCAATTTCAACAACCCTGTTAGGGCATCCAATTTTCACTTTTTCTTTATGCAATAGTCTCCATGTGAAGACTTCACGGAGATAATTGTTCCAGTCGATTGCTGTTTTACTGGCGATTTCCAACTGCTCCTCACAAAATCGTACCAATGTCAATTCTCTACACCAACTATATATAAATCTGATTGCAGTGACCAAACTAATTCTGGATCCTTTAAACCAAATCCCTTTTCTGATAGCAATCCTTTTACAACAGTCTTTAACATTGCAGCGCCATTGCTTCTCATGGTTCTTAATATATATAGTCATAGGATGGCCATTAACACAAAATTTCCCACTCGGGATAATCCATATGTTTGGAAAAATTCAACTGCTTCATCTTCAGAAGATGGTAAGACCCACAATTTTATATACGACATTTTCTTGTAAGTTGTTGATTAGTAATAAGTTAAAAAAATTAGTAATAAAAATAACATGGCAATCAAAATGTAAATTAGTAATAAAAATCACAAAAATGGTAATTAGTCAGCAATAAAAGTGTTAAATAAATAGCAATAATTAATAAAAATCACAAAAATTGGTAATCCAAATCACAGCAATGAAAATGTAAAATAAGCAATAATTTTGCAATTAGCAAAATGAAAATATCACAAAATGGCATATAACAGACAATAGAAAAAACACCTCTTGCTTGCAATACAACAGCAGGTAAAAGACAGATATTTACCACAATTCACCACAATATTACATAATCTCGAAGTTGACCATGAAAATACCTTGATCACTTCTATTGATTAGTCATGCCAATGTTTCAGTTGCCATGACATTGTTTTGCTTGATCATCGATCTTATCTACCGGCGGTAGGTGTAGTATGTCATAGCTTAGTTAATACTCAAATATTTTTTTTATGTTGCTATAATTTATGTAATAGTGGGTTATATTCTAGTGCCAGATATTTATTTATGCCAAATTTAATATTAAGGTTTTATTCAAAATGATAATATTCAATTTTATTCAATATATGCTGTCAAGTTAAAGTGTTTACCTTGCTTATTCAAGCATTAGAGATTTTTATCTCTCGCAATAGTAATTTTAAATGTATAATAATTTGACTCCAATATTTGCAAACAGCCAAGCATTATTATGATTATCAGAGGTTATTTATCTTATTATATTTGCATAAGTGCAATAGCCAGTTTTAGTCATTAATATATATTTTATGCCTGAGAATTATTATTCTCATAGTTTGGTTGCATTTTATTCATGTTCATTAATTATTAAAAGTTAAAATATTTAATATTCCATACTTGTGTGCATTATATCTTAGTGCCAATATTTCATATGCTAGTCATTATCTTTATTTATATTTCAGTTGGTTGACTTGTAAATTTATTTGTTGGTGCAGACATTGCTTATTGTTTATGGAGGTTAAAATTATGGATATAACTTTAGTCAATTATTGTGAAGTTTTTATCTTGGTATTGTTAGTTGTAGAATGGCCTTATTATGTCAGGCCTTGCTTATTATAGTAATTATTATTGTGCTGGATGGAGTGGATAAATTCCCCATCTGTATTGCATTTGTCCATAAGTTGATAGTGCTTATGTTTCCAGTGATTGTAATCACATATTTTTAGGTGCCTGTTGTCATTTTCGGTGAGCCTCTCCATATATTTTTTTACTGTGCTGAGACAAAAGTCCAGGCATCCTATTTTGCCTCAAATGTAGGTGTTATTTTGGAAACCACCATGCTTTTGATATATTTATGCTAGTTTCTCTGTGGAGTCTTCTTTTGGGCCTATCACTTATGAAGTTTAATTAAAGCTAAATTTTCCACCATAGTAGGTGAGGTTGCTTGTATTTTTAGTATGTAATGTCAAGATAAGTTTGTTTGAAGGATGTGATTTCTTCAGGATGAACTCAGTTATGTTAGTGCTTTAAAATGTAAGAATGTCTGTGTTTTGTGCTATCATGATTTGTAATCATTCACAAACCAACCAACAATATTTTGTAGTTATAAATGTTTGAATTTATAAGCATATGGCCAGTTGTTACAATCCATATGTTATGTATATGCTACGATCATCCAGAACTTCTCCAATAAATGTGTAAGTCACTTAGTTATTTTTAAATTTTTATTTAGATGATTTACATTATGTGGACATTGAATTTATAGCATAAGTGTGTATAGATGACCTGATAAATGGCCATTCATTTATCCATTTAATATTTGCTTAATTCATTCATCTAGTTATTTTTTCTACTTTAAATTAGTAGTTATTAAAAAAATGTAGTTTGAAAATAAATCAGTTGTTGTTTAGATTATGGGTAAATAATTTCAAGTCATATTAGATTCTTTTACCAAATCGGGTTATTGAAGATTATCATATAATTTTGAGTTAGACAAGAATAATTATCTGTAACAAAAGTTTGTTTGTGTCAGTAAAATTCCATAGTTAGCACATAAATTTTTAAATGTTTTAGAAAAAAAATTGTCTTAGTAATAATTTACTTTAACAAAAGTATGTTAGAATTAGTCATTGCGAATGCATTGTTTTAATCATTTATTAAACAAACTATTGTGTAGTTTGTTTATTTCATTGGATTTTGCAAAAGCTTTAATAGATTTGTATTAAGTTTACAAAAAAGTTTGCAGTCGTTATTAGTCAAGTAAGCTATCTCATTGTAACAGCGCTATCCTGGCAAAACTTTCTAAGTAATGTGTATATGTAAGTTAATATAAGTTTGTTATTATAAATTCATTTAAATGCACATTGATTATGTAGGTAATATTTACTAAGGCTGTTATCTCAAGAATGTCCCCACTTTTCTTCCAAAACATAAGCTTATGGTTAAGACCTGTATAAGTCCCTACTATCGCAATTTTATGCAAACATTCTTGCAGTTAACAGCCTTAGTAAATATTACTTATATAAGTTTGTTAATAAACCAATTAATTATTGAATTAAATATATTTAGTCTATGTTTTTTTTGTTATTGTTGTCTTGGATTACTTAACATTGGATCACTTGATATGGGTTTACTTAATATTGAAGATCCCAACTTTGATTAATGAAGAAACATTAATTACTTTATTAATTTTTAAATGCAGTATATTTTATTTCCATTGAGATGAAATATAGTCATGCTTTTCATTCCGATTTCTAAGTGAAAATATTATAACAAATAATACTACATTTTTAGACACCAAAATAATATTTAAGAAATATGTTAACCATGCTATCTTCAAAGATTTTGTTCTATGAATGAAAATTGTCCATGCTGTTTATTTAGACTGTACATTCTTAAAATTATTTCTATCTCAAGGTCTATTTCATTTTATTTTATGAAGATTGTTTTGCGAGAAGGTGGAGGGAAATAAAAAGCACTCTTGTTTTTCTCCCATCTCGAGTGATATCCTGTGTAAAGGCTATAGATAATCTAAATTGTAAATATCTTAATTACCAGATCAAATATTTAAGTATTTTTTTTATTGTAATAAATATTATTATCTTATCATAGGATGCAGTCATTTCAAGTGAAGTGTTTGTCTCCTATAGTCAGCCAGGATATCATTCACTTGACTATTTATTTATTTATTTTTGGTTAACTTCATATTTTAGTTTCTATCACAAGAGTTGCAGTAGAACCCCTGAGAACATATGCTCTTGTGGATCTTTTATTAATTGATACAAGTTTTCAAGATATAATTTTAAATTCTAATTATAATAGGTAATTATTAATTATTCCTTGTATTATTGAAAAACACACTTGATAATACTTTGCCCCATGGAATGTCTTATGAGTTGTATTATTGGAACTGATATCTTGTGGCATCTGTTTAAATTACTAAATAATAAATTTATTTAGAAAGGTTCTAATTTTATCATAAATTTGTTGGATTCAGAGAATATAATCTGATGGAGAATAAATTCTTTAGTATTTACTAAAACTTAAATTTTTTTAACAATTTCTTCCAAATTAGTATTATGCCATGATTGTTTAGCAGCACTGTCAATTTTCCTCCCATCTTATTGCAGATTTCTGGATATTAACATTTTTATAAAATATTTTATTGTAATCCTGCTGTGTCTAGTTGAAGAGTTTCTGGTATTTCTTTCTTTCTCTCACTAGTAATTCTTTTCTCTCCCTCTAATATTTTCGCTCTCTTCTTCTCTCTAAGTATTTATTTCCTTTCTCTTTTCTCCTTTCTTTCTCTCTCTCTGGATTCTTCTCTCTCTCTCTTTAAGAATTTCTCTCTCTCTTCCTCTCTCCTTTTCTATTATTTTTTCCTTTCTCCTTTTTCTTTCTTTCTCTCTCTCTGGATTTTTCTTTTCCCTCTGTCTCTATTTCTCTTCTTCTCTTTCTATTTTTTACTGTCCTCTCTTTCTCTACTCTACATCTGCACCCACCCCTCCACTTCTTGGATAATCTTAATTCTTAAAATGTTACAATTAGCTTACCCTTTCTATTCTTTCTCTACTCTTCTCCCTCCTTCTTCCTCTATTCTCTTTCATTCATTCCCTTTTATTCATTTTTTTCTTCCTTTCTCCATCTTCTTACTCTCTTACCTCCCTTCCTTCATCTAATTTTTACCAAGGTTACAATATATATTGAGCTTGATCACTATCCAATTCAAAAATCACTTCACCTAAAATAAAACTAACTTTTGGTTTTATTAAATGTTGAACAAGAAAGCTATTTAAAAGTTTGTTTATAAGAGTATGTGTATTAACACACATACTCATTTATGTTTTTAAAAAATGTCATTTTATTTGTTTTTGTTATAAAATTGATTTCTAAAATAGTTTTCTTTTACCTCTTGTTTTATTTATTTTTTCAAATTAATTAAATGAAAGCAAACTTTTCAATGGCATTCTTGTTTGTTTATAATTAATTTTTAATTTATCTTAACTAAGCTGAGACTTGTTTTTAAATATTTTTGAATTAATTATAAATAAGATTAACCCTGGGGAGAATCTTTAATTAGGATTAAGACTGAGATAAAGTTGCCCTGTTGAAAAACCATTAATTAAAAAAAATGTTTTCAGAAAGATAAGAGATCTTATAAATAGATTGAGAATTGTGGGCTGATTATTCTCCAGCTATTGTCGTTGATGCTGCTTGTTAGTGTTTCAGCAACTTTTAGTACACCAATTTAGAGATTGGTTTGGATTGCTGTGCTGCTATAATTTCTTCAATGCCAAAACTATATGTAAGGAAGAACTGCTTCAATAGGATTTTCACCATGTCAGACTAGGCCAACTTAAAGACATCCTGGAGCCAAATTGTCCTGCAAAATCATGCCATAAGAACTCAAATCGGAACTGTTCCCTAACATTTCCTCCTGCCTTCATGTAAAATTGAAAACCCTAAAATCTTCACTGGAGTTCTCCATGAATCTCCAGGGCAAATTTTTAAGTCTCAGCTTAATCTTAAAAGTAACATATTTTATTATATAATTTGTTTATTAAGTTAGAGCATGTATTCGGTTTGCTTTTCATTGTATTAATAATGTATCTCAGAATCTTAGTTTTAAGATTCCAAGTTTGCTGTCAGTGCTATTTATTAGAGAGTGTATCATGAGATTATATTTTTATATACTTAATATGTATCTATTTATATGCCTAATTCTTTAAAAATGCTTTGGCAGTTTTTCACAATTTGAATTTGCTCACCTGTACTTATTTTTAGGGTCCAATAATTGATTTAAATTACTGTGTTTGTGCTTTTTGAAAACCATAAATCTTTTGGCTGGCGATTTATCATGTTTATTGTTCTGGATTTCTTATTTTCTAGATTACGTAAAACCATAATCATCTTCTTCATGTCTTGTATGTAAATCAGCCTCAAATTGCTTTAAATGTAGTATATCGAAGCTGTCCTACTGGAAATATGATGTTCTTGTCTTGATGCATTATTCTGAGGTAAGAAATGCTCACTGGTGCCATTTCGTTAGTTTCCTACAAGACCCTATTGTTTCATATCTCTGAATTGGAAATCTGGAATTCTTGTTCTTTTTAAATCACCAGCAGGAAGATAATATTAATCCCCTTTTAAATTTTAGGTGATAGAATGTTTTGTTCTGCTAAGGCATTTAATATTTTCAACTCATATACACTCTGATAATTTTGCTAATAACCCAGGTCAATGTCTAGATTCTGTTGGCTGAATTTATTTTTATCTTTTACATGTTGCTTTAAATTTACGAGCATGTACTAAGGATTTGGTTTGTACAATTATTTGTATTTTAATTATTTTGCTTTTTTGAAATTCTTGGGCAGACATAACTGGTTTTCTAATTACTTACATGTCTCTCCTTGAGACTTTTAATTATTATTCTCAGCTTTGTCCCCTCTCTTTTTTTTAAATTCAATATTAGAAAATTAGTCTGTCTGCCAGAGCGATGATATTTAATTTTTTTTTTGTTAGTGCATACCTGACAGAACCATATTTATTGTGTGCATATCTATACTTTATTAAACTCTTATATTATTCTTAATAAAATTTTCAAATTATTTAAATTTATTTGGCTGATGTTTGTCTTAGTACTTTTATTTCTCAATTGAACAATAATTAAGATTTCTTACTTCTCCCTGTGTCTAGTCAGTGCAGACCATCATCCTCATCCACTTTTAATCACAGTAAATAAATTTTCCATGTGATGAGATGATGTGATGTATTGTGGCTTCTTCTTAAACAAAGTCAAGAATATCTAAGCAATTATACCCAGATAAACTTGTTAGCTACTTAATTTTTCATTCCCCACTCTAAGTTTTCCTTTATTCTGCTCCATCCCATTTCCACAACATAATCTTTGTCAACTCTATAGCCTTAATATCTAATTCCCCCTTATCTTTTTCCAAACCCAGCATAAAAACTAATAATTCACTTTCTGTATTATCACTTTTTTCATATTTATTCTTCCATAACTTCATTATATATACCCTTTCTGTTTTCAAACATTTACATTCAGTTAACAAATGCCTAATATTTTCTATTCCTTCCTTATATAATTTACAAAATAAATCACCCATATTTTTCCATTTACATGTATATTCTCTTGTAGCTAAAGATCCCATTCGAGCCTTAAACAATAAACTACTTTCCTTACTATTATCATATATTAACTTGCACCTAATATTCTGTTTATTTCTATATATATTTAAACTCTTTTTACTCTCCATACTATTTCTCCATCTCTCTAACTTTCTATTCTTTATTAATAAATCTATTCTTTTATCCCATTCCTTACTACTATAACACTCAATAATCTTCTTAACACAATCATCCCATATTTTGTACAAATATACTGACATAAATTCTTTATCCAAATCTTTTGCATACCGCATTACCTTTCTCACCCATCTTGTTACCTGCCCTTTACTCATAACCCAATTAAATACTATTTTGGCTATTCTTTTATTATCCATAAACTGCAATCTACCAAACATTTTCATTTTACTTTTTGCATCTCTCATATGAAAACTTGACCATACCATTTCTTTTTGAATTGCCTCCTTTGCTGTCCATATATCTGCATCCAATACATGTCATTCTGCTTTCCTTTGAACTTTTTTTAAATAATCTAATACCCCTATACTAATGCATAATGCATCATTACCATATATTAATGATGATGTGATATGATGTATTGTGATTTTGAAGCAATGATTTAAATGAAAATTGATTTGCTGTTTTTAATACTTGAATATTATTCAGAATATATTTGGGAAAAAAGTAGATGTGTAAAAAAGATTGAAACCTAGTTAAAGATATTGTTATAGCAATTTCTAAATGAAAAATAGCTAATTCATTAATTAAATTCCATGACACATTAGTGTGATTAATTAATGTTTCATTTATATGTCTGTCCAAAAAGTATTTAGATATTAAATAGTTTTATTTTTTTATAATTGTTTATTTTATAAGTTTGGTGTATTTATAAAGAATAGTAAAAATATCTTTATGTATTAGATAAAATTATTATATGTTTATGTAATAGATCATTATATTGCAATTGTTTTTTAAATCTGAAGAAGGTGGCTAATCAGTCAAAACTGATCAATTAAATAAATTTATGAGAAGGGTATTATGAGATATGTGTTTTTGTAAAAATCTATATTTTGATGTCTGATTTGAAAATTTCACTGTTTAATTATGTCCATTCATCTATGTAAAGAAAATCTAACATCTATATATCATAATTTTTGCAATGTAAATATGGAGTAATACATTTTATAATACAATTGGATACAATATGTTGATATTTCTATTCATTTAAGTAAGTTTTAGCTGTTCTGAAGCAATACAGATATGGAAGCTAATTACTTATTGAAATTTTATGATTTAATATCCACACACATATATATATAATAGATAAATAAGTAATAAGTATGGTCAAAATAAGGCTAAAATAAACTTGTTTATTAATCTGAAAGTTAACTTTCAACACAGAATGACTGTTTCAAAGCATAACTGGTAGACAATTAGCAGGGTATGGTAGTAATTCCAATTATAAAAGATTAAACTTGGCAGTGTTCAAGAGATTTGCAAAATTGCATGTATAATAGGTTACTGTGAAGTGCTGTCAGATTAAAAAACCTACGTTTTTCAAGGGAAACACTATTAGCTCATATATTTACTGTGTTAGTGAAATTAATTATGTTCCAAGCCTCTTTTATTTTGCGTTTATGAATTTATTTTAACTTTACTTTGGCTGTACTTATTACTTACTTCTTTATTATATATTTTCTACGGCTTTAAGCTTTTGCTTCATGTATATAATATGATTATTTATAAATATTCTAAAGTGTGAATATATAACACATTGGGGTTTATAAATAGATTAACGTTCGATTTATATGTTTGTGCAAAAATGAATTGATATTAAATATTTATAATTTGTATAAATGGATGTGATTCATTAAAAGTAAATATTACATATTTGGATTATCTATAAATAATAATACATATATATTAAACAATATTATGATATTTTTATGTAATAACTAATTGTAATACAGCCGTTTTTAAATCTGAAGAAGTCTGATAGTCAGTCAAAACTGTCATAAATTAAATAAAGCATTGTGGAACATGCATTACAAAGTATGGTATTTTTGCAACAATTTATATCTTGATGATTGAAAATCCATTGCTAAATTATGTGAATCTAACTTTGAGATTTAAATCTAACATATATGTAGTAACATATTTTATATTACAATGACGTTAAAGCAAACATAATTTAAAGAATCGGTATAAATATTGAATTTTATTCATCGTCGTTATATTTATCATTTCAAATTACTTACTTATTATCTTCGCTAAATATTTAGAATAAATTTTACTTCTTTTTACTTTAGTAAAATAATATAAACAAAAAGAATCAGAGGTCTTTTAACTTTTTTTATTTTCAAAATGAATCAGGGCAGAAAAATATCTATTTTTATTAGTAGTAGTATTATTTTAATATCATGTTTACATAGAAGATGATTTTTTTTTTAGTATCATGTTTACATCTAAGATGAAGTCTTTTTTTTCATCGTTTTAATATAAAAAGTGTTTCATCTTTACATGTAAACACAGAAAAACATTTCAAAAACAACATAAAAAAAGATAATTTAAAACAATTTAAACTTCAAATATTTCCATCACAATGCTAAAACAATTTTTTATCTGCGAAGTAAGGTTTTTTTTATATATATAATAAATCATCGTCATTATTACTGTTATAAGTGACTGCCGCGGTAATAAATTGTCTTAAATATATATATATATGCACAGATTTAAGTCTGCAGAGTTAAAAGATAGTGATATATAGTACAATCACATTAGGTTATATGTAGAATTGCTGACAGTTTAATCAATGAAAGTAAGACTTTGGTTTTTTATCGACCTAATATGGAAGCATTAGAAAATTTTCATTTAAAAATGTTTCATAAAAATTTTAATAATGTGTAGTAAGATCATAAGATCAGTTAACATATTCTACACTCCACAGATGTGATAGTGTAGAGTAAGCTATTATAAAAATACATCATCATTTGAATGGACATGGGAACTGAATGATTAATCTTCATTAAAAAAACTTAGGGTAAACCTGAATATATTTTTTTTATGGAAGAGACTGACCATTTACATTATAAATATGGTCTCAAAAACATTCTATAATTTTGATTGTTTTCATTGGGATAATATTACTGAAGATATATATTATAAAGAAGTTTTTTCTGCAGAAGAAATTAAAGACAGTATCACAATATATCAAAAAGAATCATAATGCAGTGTGTTTATAGCAAGTTCACAGAGGCACATTACTCTCTCATGAAGTCCTAGTAACTTTGAGGTTCTACATACAATGTGGATGCAGATAATTGTCTCTGGAAAATGGAGGGATTGTTCTTTGGGAGTTTATTCTTAAAAGTCTGAATTATTCTCCTGTACGAGGAGTCAGAATGACTAAACATCAGCATGGGTAGGATGACAACCTTGGCCCTAATGTGGGCTTTGAACATTCCATCATCAGATTTTCAATGAAATGGAAGGCTGAAGAATTGTGAGTTGGAGTAGTTTGAAGCCTGTCCATTAAAGTATGAAGATTGGCTATCTTAATATAAAGCTGAATACTGATTGTATATATGTGTGGCAATGGTAATCTGGACCAACTGATGAGTGCTGGTTTAGCATGGAATACATATATTGGTGATTATTTATATTTTCAACATGTGTGTGATCAGGTGGTTTAGCAATATAAGATGGCACTGAGAGTTGTGGTTCATGTGAAAGTCTGAGTTTGAACCCCGCATATATTACATATATAAATGCACAAATGTTAAGCCTGTACAATGTATAAAAAAGTCTGAAAATAGATTTAGAATAGTCCAGAATGAAAACGGCAAAAATAATATAATGAAATTTAAAATGTATCATAAATAATATTGATATATGTGCATAATAAAATGTAACTTATCTAACAAATGATAAATGCTAATTCAAACAGTGATATCAAGCTTTTTATTAGTATATTATAATTCAATCAAATATATTTTCAGAATTCAAAATTTTCAGTATGCATTAATTTTTTTTAAAAATGTTGTTTCTTTTATTCTTTATTCTAGAAAATTTTTGATCCATATCATTGACTTTATAGTTTGGGTCCTCTATTGGTGATGACACAAGGCCAATTCCTATTTTGCAATAGATGACATGCTTCTACAAGATTATAACACCAATCAATATGATTTCAGTTTGCTGGATACATACTATATAATTCACTATTAGAAATCATATCTTCACTTGATTGGATAGATGAAACAAATGAATACAAAATGTTTTAAAATATTGTTTTCCAGAAGGTCTGTGATGATGGTATTCTAGCTGTATTTTTATATTGGACTATTTCCATCATCTAATATAAGTATTGAATGTCTTTAGAAAAATTCAACTTTATTTAAATATTCCAAATACATTCAACTGTTAGTAAGAGCACATCAAACTGGTTAGTATATGCACAATGTTTCAAGAGGTATTAGTCTTCCCTCTTTGTCAGGCGTTGCTGGCCTGACCAGTCACAATATTAGCATGGGATTCGAACCTGGGTTTTTAGATTCTTGAGTTTTGAATTTTAAGGTAATGTTCTAACCAACTGAGCAGAGGCAGGACCTATTTATGCTATAAAGATTATAGCAGACATTCTAAAGAAGTGTACTATTAATTGTTTTAATGAGATGTGACAGAAAATTGAATACATTACATAGTTGCAATTGGGTGATGCTAAAGTTGTTGTTTTTTTACAAAAAGGAACATTTGCTGAAGATGTTAAAACAGAGTATTGCAAAATATAAAATAAATAGAACAATTTGTGATTTGCAGATTTGTTTGTGTAGCCATAGTAAAAGGTAATGTAGTATTATTTTTATTTTTTGTTGTGTTTTTTATCTCTCTCTCTCTCTCTCTCTCTCTCTCAACTGTTCTCATATTTGACTGATGGATGTTGTTGTTAATAATGATTTGTGTTTCATAGGTTGGTTTATATTATTAAGACAAAAGTCATACCTTGTATATTATTACTATTCTTATTTATTTTGTATATTCATTATTTATTTATTTTTTTGGAATTTGAATGGTTATATTAATTTGTAAGTGAATACTGGTATATATATATATAATGATGATGAGCTAAACTACTGACTCAGATCTCCTAGGTTTATGATTTTTATCTCACCAGTATAAGGCTCATATAATATTATAATTAATGTGTGTGTTTAGTATGTTTACAATCATCTAACCAATAGAAATTATTCTGCAGCAATTATCTTGAAGCTGAGAATTGACAATCAAATGATTTATTATGTAATATTAAAATGGCATTGTGGAGTGGTAATTTGAGGCCTTTAGCTCTTTAGTCTATAACTCTACTCCTATACTAAACCATGTACAACATTATGGAATAATCACTATGAAAACTTGTTAATGTACTTTATTGCTAACCTGCAGCTTTATTTGGAATTTGAATTTTAGATTCTGGTCAAGGTATGACAATGCTTTAACCACTTTTCCTCAAGCCATTTGCCTCATGAATATTTAAAATTATAGTATTTTTTGTTTTGGGTTTTAGAAACTAAATCATCCTATGTCAAAATGCATGCATTTTATTAACATCCTCTTCTCATCAACACACCTTATTTTTCCATTACCCACTTTCTCACAGGTTAGGGATTTGTTTCTCTCTATATTATTCACCTGTCCAAAGGATGGATAATCATTGCATTGTGGAGATATTTTCAATCTTTTTTTTAATTTTGTGTTATTGCATCTTCCATCTAACTCCTCCACACCACAAAACTGTCACAGCAGAAACTTATCATTGAAGGATTTTGTAAAAAGCATATACATATATATTTATGTTAAAGTTTGTCTTTATTAATATTAATCAAAATTATCCCAAATTCACAACTCAACCAGACTAATCAAAAAATATGAACTCTAAAACACAACCAATGGTTTTACTGCTACAAGCAGACTTTTTGAGTGTTCTTTGTCCTCAAGAAGTCTGTTTGCAGCAGTGAAACCATTAATTGTGTTTTAGAGTTAATATTTTTTGGCTAGTGCGGTTGAATTGTGAATTTGGGATAATTTTTATTATTTTATTGATTAGTTTAGCTTTACACTTTTAATGTTTAATATGATATAATACAAGTCATTAACATGATATACATGTTAAATTGAAAGCATGCTATGCAGTAAGAAAGCTGAATTTTTTTTTAAAAGACTACCTTTTCTGTGAATGTTTTCATTAGTATAACATTAACTCAGAAAAGAAGGAAACTTATTTATAGTTGAATTATTATCAATATGGTATATCTAATAAATGCAGATAATCTGAGCTTTTTCACTGGTCATTAGTAGAGTTGAAATAAAAAGTGTGTTGAACCCTAAAATCTTGCATCTGCAATGCAAAACTTACTCTCCCTTTTATAAGTTGGTAAAAGCAGGTAGAAAACAGTTTTTACCTTACCTGAGAGTGCAGTAGTGGAACATATGGTTGTGATGTACTGCATTATATTGCATTATAGATATTTAACTAGTAATAAAAGATATTTAATTATGTTAAATAAGGGTTGTTCAATTATGAGTCCTTAGCAACATAGAATTTTTATGGGTCAATTTGTGGTCTTAGAAATATTAGGGCCCAATGAAATTGTATGGCTGTCAATAATAAATTGAATTCAGATATAGGAGACACTTCTAAAACTGGTATTAAAAGCACCAGAAAATGGTGTGTATGTTGAATTATATGCAAATAAAAATTATTTTCAATTCTGAAAGTATATACTCAAGAAAAATGAAAACTTTTGTTTTGTTCACATAGATCACACTACAGGCAGCTTGGAGAGTGAACCAGTCATTTTTTCACTAGGATGCATTGTGTATAAAGTTGTTTTAAATAAAACTTTATATTTATTTGTTTTAATATTCAATTTATATTAATTCAAAAGGCTTATCATAATCATTTTGTAGGCATGCACTAAACAACATTAGTTTTTTTATCTATTTTTAATAATAATAATAATAATAATAATAATAGTAGTAGTAGTAGTAGTAGTAGTAGTAGTAGTAGTAGTAGTAGTAGTAGTAGTAATAACAATAATAATAATAATAATAATAATAATAATAATAATAATAATAATAATAATAATAATAATAATAATAATAATAATAATAATAATAATAATAATAATAATAATAATAATAATAATAATAATAATAATAATAATAATAATAATAATAATAATAATAATAATAATAATTATTCAATTCAATTCAATTTATTAGTAAACAACAGCTTACAAAGCCAAGAAAACGTTTACAATGATTAAAATTAAAATTTACATAAAATTTTGATTTAATGAATCTAATATATACTTTTTAAATATTTTAAAATCTGATGTAAACTCTACATCACTAAACATATCATTACATTCATTTTGTAATCTATATACAGGTGCATTCTTTACACATGTATGTTTAATTAATGGTAAATGAAAAAGTTTGTGATTTCTGCTATTGAAAGTTGGTATTTTATATAGCACATTTGTTACTGAATTATCAAAAGTTATTGTGCCATTTATCATTTTATATTAAAAAAAAATATCAGATAATATTCTCTTAACACACAATTCATTATTATTACAAGATGAAGTTTTATACACATATTTACATTATTTATCATAAACTTTTTGTATTTTTTTCATATTTGTTTCATTTATAGAGTTCCATATAATGGATCCATAGTGTAAAATTGGCAATATCAAACTATTAAATATTAGTTTATTAGTCTGGAAATCAAAAACAATTTTTGATCTGAGCATCCTGCCAATGAGTTTAAATGCTTTATTAACAGAATATGTTATATGGTTATTAAAAGTAAAATTGCTTGTGAAAATTATACCCAAATCTTTATGGTCAGTAATGTTCTTAATTTCAAGATGATCAATATGGTATCTACCCCATATTAACATTGTTTTTCTTGAATATGTCATAGCATTACATTTATCAACATTTATTTTCATGTTATTTTCTTGGCACCACTTGTAAAATACATCTATATAATTTTGTAAAGTTTTAATATCTTCTTTACTATTAATCTCCAGAAAAATTTTAATATCATCTGCATAGCATAACACGCTCTTACTTGGAATAAATGTTATCAAATCTGATATATAAATAGCAAAAAATATTGGGCTTAACACACTCCCCTGTGGAAGTCCAAGTCTAGATTTAAAATTATTTGACTCTTTATTATTGTAATAAACATAATTGCTTCTATCAGATAGAAATGACTTGAATAAATTCATTAGATTGATTGAAAAACCAATTTTCTCTATTTTCATAAGAAGTAATCTATGATCAACTCTATCAAAAGCCTTTGTTAAATCAAAATATATTACATCCAATTGACTTCTTGCCTCAATAGCTCTACCTATGGCATCTGATATATGGACTAAATTTGTTTCTATTGACCTTCCTGGAAGAAACCCATGTAAAGAATAAGGAAGAATATTTTTTAAATAATGTATAATTCTGTAATAAATTGATTTTTCAAAAATTCTTGATGGTATAGGTAGTAAAGAAATAGGTCTATAATTTCAGACCTCTGATTTTTTCCCAGATTTGTATATAGGTATTACTTTAGCTGTTTTCCAATAGTTAGGAAAAATTGATGTTTTAGTGACAAATTAAAAATATACAATAAAACTGGAGCCAAAAGTTCAATGCATCCTTTATAAATAAAAACTGGTATATTATCACAAGCAATACTTTTTTTATTTTTTATTAATTTTGTAGAATGGTATATCTCATCCAAATCAAATTTTAATATGTTTATGGAATCATTATTGAATATGAGATTTTGAATAAATGGATATTCCAAAATTAAGTTATTATTTAGTTCACATTGAGTTGAAAAATAAGCCATAAAATCATTTGATTCCATATCTACTACACATGTATTTTGTCTAACTGAAGTATAATAAGTCTTTATTACATTCCAAAAATGTGCTGGATCTTTATGTATTTTGTTTTGAGTCAGTTTAATATATTCCTGAAAATCATATTTTTCAAGTACTTTTACTATGCGTCTATAATTCCTATAGTTATTCAAATACAAAAAGCATTTATATTTCTTATAATATCTATGAAAAATTTTTTTTTCTCTTTATACATCGAACTAGTTTCACAGAGAACCATTTTGGAAATTTAATACCTCTACTTTGCTTAACTGGAATGAATCTATCAACAGTATCTGACAATATTTGATGAAATATATTGGTAGCTAATGATGGGCATTTACATTCATAAACTTCACTCCAAGAAATATGTTTAATGGCTTGATACAGATTATAATAGTCTCCTCGTGCATAACATTTATTTGCATAGGTTATGGAATTTTTCCTGAATCTAGTTCCCACTGACAGTTGCAATTCTAGTGCTGGATGATATACATCTTCTGATACTAGAGGATATTCAGAATTATTAATAATTATATCTGTAATTCTTGTAAATATCAAATCCAAAATATAATTTTGTTTATTAAATATTTTGTTTACTTGTTGTAGATCTAATAATTTAATAAATGGATCCAGTTCAATAAATTTTGGTGTATTTTCTTTTTCCTTAGTGTTTTCATGATAAGCAACATTGAAATCTCCTAAAAGAATCATTTCATATTTATATTGTATGAGATATAATTCCAGGGTTTCAAGATTTTCTCTGAATTCATTTATTGATATATTTGGTGGTATATATAAATTTCCAATTATGAGTTTTGAGTTTTTTTATCTCTAATTCAATCCATACTGACTCAAAAGTTATATTTTCAATATTTATCTCTTTATGTATAATATCATTCTTGACAGCTGTTTGTACATCACCTCCTCTTGATGCAATGGTGTTTGGTCTATCATATCTATTTACATTATATCTATTATCTATCAATTGGTCATTTATAATGTTTTCCTGTAACCATGTTTCTGTGAGACAAATAATATAATTTTCAGTAAAAATATTATGTTTTACAGTAAATAATTTTGTGCGTAAGCCTCTAACATTTTGTACATAAATACTTAACTTTTTATTTGACTTATCCATCATGACAATATGATGATTGATTAGAACTTCTATTTTCTACTTCAAGAGTATTATATTTATGTTCCAATTTTTTCATGTTAGTATTAATATTTTTATTCATATCTGCAATTTCTTCCATTGTTTTAATAGAATTATTATTGTGTAAGCGACCATAGTAAGGTAGCAATACTGATCCTATGGGCCAAAGCTCTGGTTTTGTTATTTGTTCCTCAAATTTGCTATCTATTGAGATATAAAAAGAAGCATATTTCTCATTTTTAGATGGCAGTTTATAACATACAATGGTAGTTTTTAAGCTATCCATTAGATATTTTATAATATTTGTCTCATTCATTGATGTATCAATTCTTGTTAAAAAATACTTTTTATAATGTATTCTAGGCTTTACTGTTTGTATTATATGATTAGTTTGATTTCCATTTATACCTTTTTTATTATATTTATTTATTTTCTTTTTATATGTGACTGTAATAAATTCTTCATCATCATTTTTAACTCCATATTTTTGTTTATTTTCTATGTTTCCATTTTCTTCCAAGTCAAGTTTTTCTACAGAATTCTGTTGAATTTTGCTATTTTGTGGAACAAGGTTTTGTTTATATTATTATTTGAAGTTAAAATTTTTGCATAAGTTATATCATCATTATTCTTTCCATTATTTTCAACATTATTTTTATCTTTATCAATAATAACTTTTTCTTTTTTTTGTTAAAGCCATTTTAGATATATCATTATGTGAGTTATTTTTAGTTATTTTCCCATTATTGTCACTTTTTATAGAATTTGCAGAATTTTTTTCATTACTCTGGCAACCACTAGATGGTGCGACTAATTTGACTGGAGGATTGCATTCATTTATTTGAATAATCTTTTCCTCTGAAAAATCAATTTTACTATTCTGATTTTCACCTTTTTGTTCAAAAATAGATATTAACATATCTTTTAAAAATTTATTTTCTTTATGAAGATTATCCATTTTTTGATTTACCATTTTCACTTGAGTTATAATAATTTTTAAAATTGAAAATACCTGTTTACAACAACTTTTATCCGTAACTTGCCCTAAAGCTAAATGTTTATCTTGGCATGAATCACTATCAAGATATTCACAAATACTTTCATTATCTTTAACATCAATAGTTTTAACATTATAAGAAATAATGCTGTTAGAACTAAAACGATTTATATTTGTATTTGCAAATTGCAATGAGGGCATAAATATGAAATTTTACCATTATGTGACAGCAATTCTAAATCAATTGTGGAGAGTTTTAGACATTTTGCATGAAAAAGTTTACCACATCCTTCAGTACAGAAAACATATAATTGATCACTAGCGATAGTAGAACAGCAAAAATTACAGTCTCTATTCATGCTATCGCCAAATAAAAAACATTATCAGAACACTTACTTTGTCCAGGAGTTTTCAAAAATTCATCACTTTTATTTTGACTGATACAATCCTCCATTTTGATCACTTCATTAGTATTTGTATTCAAACATTTTTCACATATATATTCATCCAATCCATCCACATACTTTTGTAGATCTACTAATTGAGTCTTTATACAGGTTAGATGAAACTTATTTTTGCAATGTTTACATACAATTCTTTGTTGTTTTCCAAAAATTAGATTGCTACCATTAACACATGGTGTTCCACCCATAGCAGGTCCACATAATAATAATAATAATAATAATAATAATAATAATAATAATAATAATAATAATAATAATAATAATAATAATAATAATAATAATAATAATAATAATAATAATAATAATAATAATAATAATAATAATAATAATAATAATAATAATAATAATAATAATAATAATAATAATAATAATAATAATAATAATAATAATAATAATAATAATAATAATAATAATAATAATAATAATAATAATAATAATAGATTCTCTATGAATATAGAATCCCTTTATGGACCATGTCATAGAGAAGAAGAGCATAGGAACACTTCCTTCATTCCTGTACTGCACTGGAAACAATACATCACAAAAAGTTTACCACATACAGAAAGACTAATGTTTAAATCGATGAAATAATAAATATATTTAAAAAAGGCAACATTACTGTCATTCATGTGGCAACATACAGCCTTTATGCCTACTGGTGTACCAGATGTGCTTTTGCTCTTGCTAATAACTCTCGACACCACCCAGCAACATACTCATTAAAACTAGAATTGTTCAGAAAAAAAGACAGCATCCTAGCACAACCAGATGTGCTTGCAGCCACATGGTCACACTTTAAACCAAGATCCAGTCTATGAAAAATCCAATATGATAGATGGTGACACTTTCAATATCAGCAATTTTCAACATTAAAACTAAGCAGTGAAATGCAAGCATAAACTGAACTAAAAAGAAAACCAGATTGTAAAACAAACAAGTATGCAAAATAGATAAAGAGCTGGAAAAGAAATTCAACAGCCCACTGTCTATTTTCCTCAATGATAAAAACTTATGTAATGCAAAGTTGTCTTGATCAGTCTCCTTGCATAGTTGTACATTTGTTTTGCAATTGCTAATATTGGCAATTGTAACAGAAATCAGTGTATGTCTAGATGTGACACTGTAACCTTTTAGACTCAATAAAGTTTTGCTTTGAAACACATTATCATCATCATCGTTGTCATAATAATAATAATAATAATAATAATAATAATAATAATAATAATGTTTTAATTTGATACATTTAGGATATTCAAAATAAGAGACATAGATCACATGACCATATCTCTTAAGCTTGTAAATTATAAACAATGAGAATTGCCAATTCCTCAACAAGCTTTGTGATCTAGTGTCTGAACCTACCCTTGCACCTCTTTGAGGAGTGCCACAGCATGAATCCATGGTCAGAGGTTTAGGGGAGGGGTCCTGACAGAGGTATATTAAATGCTTTTTCTAGCTAAGCATTTACCACAAAGCTTGTTGAGGAATTGGCAATCTTTATTTAGGATATTTGTATTCAAATATAAACATAACAAAATATGTTTAAATATTAATATAGGTTTGAAGATACTAGCTATACATGTGTTAAATTTTATGCCACACTTTTATATGCCTCTTCTTATAATATATTTATCATAATTAGTAATATTTGAATACAAGTATAATGATATATTTAAGCTTTGCATGTAATTAGAGGGAGTTGAACACAGACGTTCAAACTTCCTTCAGGCATCCACGCCTCATACAACCGATACACATGACCACACACATGTGACAAAGATAAATGATTTCCAATATATAATTCGCGCCGAGGAGGAGTTCGGCATGAAATTCTTATGTTGGAGATCATTTATCTTTTACACATGCGCATTTTCATGTGTATCAGTTGTATAAGATGGAGTGAATGACTGAAGGGAGATTGAAAGTCTGTGTTCACACACCCTCTAATTACATAATTAATAATAACCGTTTAGATAGAGTTACGCATTTTTGGATACCAATTAACATAAGTATAAAACTTTCATAACGTTGGACCTAGATTAACATATATTTGCATAAAGTTACGCGCATGATAAACTGAACAATATATATAAAATACATATAAGTATATGTTTCAATAATATATACATTAGTAATTGACGCCTAGGTTAGTTCTACACATAAATATAAAGACAATAATAGCACTCAATAATATATATCAACTATGGATATTTATTCACATATACTTGTATAAAATTAAGTGCATGATAAACTGTGCATAAATATATACATAACATTTATGCCCATATTTCTATGCTATATTTTTAATCGTTTTGAAGATGCATAGTTATTAAAAATAGCCACAAATAATTATAAAGCTATTTACTTCTCCTCTTACTGTAATTAAATTTCTTAATTTAAGCTCGTTAGATATATATATTACTAAATAAGATTAACAATAATAAATTCTGATAATCTGTTTTTTTCTTTCTTCTTTGTCTTCCATCTGTTTGTAATATTGAGTCATCTTTGCTTTGTTGTAGTCGCTGGATGGAAGTCCTGTGGAGAAATCACAAAGGATTTTAGCCCTGCAGGTAAATGAATTCTTACTAACAGAACATGAATTAATTATTGAATTCATTTGTTTTTCTGAAACTAACTGCTAGTTACTGTTAGAATAATAATTTTTTTATTATTTAAAACTTTAAAAACAAATAATATAAAGAATTCCATCACAAATTATTTTTAAAAAATTACAGAGAATTATATATGTATGTGACAACGCGCTCATGTGTTACATATTAGGTAATAGACAACTCTATATTTTCCACAGCCTGTAAAAAATCCTGGAAACAGAGCCAGAACGCCAAAAATCAGTACAATATATATAATAAAATAATTTGATGCTTGGGAGGTCATATAAATTTCCAAGCACTGACAGAGTTGATCGGTGAAGAATGAATCTTAATTCCAGAGGCTATCATTTTCTTACTACACTAAACCACACAGTTAAGATAAGGATTATGTTTGAGAAATCATATATTTTATTATTGGATGGAATATAGATGAGCTATAAACCATGAATGTTTAACCCTTGAGTGTGCTAACTTTGTTACAACACTAAATGACCCAGGTCACAATAAATGATTATTAGCTTGATTTGGCACAATGTTTATGTGTAGAGTTGGAAAGTGATATCAAATTATCAGTGATATCAAATTATCAGTGATGATGAGTCCTTTTTATGATTTAGCCACAATAGCCTGTTGTCTGGTAACATCAATTATCTTGACATACATGCATCTAAGCCTGCAAAAAAAAGTTTGGCTTTTAGATCTCTATTTAAAACTTTAATAGAACCAAATCACGAAAGTTCATCATGTTTCTTGCATATGCTTTACATATGTTCCCAAAAAGTTTAAGTACTGAAATCATATTAAGCTTCAGAACTTGCCATTCAATGACTGTTCTAAACCACACAAGGCAGGACTTTCATTGGTAATTTTAATGCTAAATTGGAAAGCAACTAAAGATCAAATGTTCTGTGGGTAAATTTGGATGTAGAAATAGAAACAAGTAGATCTGTGACATTTTCTAAAAAAGAAAATTGTTTATTGTGAATTCTTTCTTTGATAAAAGAGAGACAGATATAGAAACATCCAAATAGAAATGCATTAGAGGGAGTGTACTATGGTTAACAGGAAATATTCAAAGACTGATCCAAAAGTAAAGATCCAAAAGCTATTACAAAGGTATTATTATCTTTCTAACCTTCAGAAACACTCACATAAATTTTAAACTAGTGATTGCAAATCATTTTAAAAAATTAACATAATTCACTAAACATTTATAAACAAGGCAAAACTCTCCATGCAGTAGTGCCATCCTGTGCCAACCAAAGTAATCAATTGATGCCAGAAGGCTTGTGCATAAAATCCCTATCTAATCCCTACTCATCCATTATCCCCAGACTAGTTTCTGGCTTGTGGCCTTCATCAGTGAGGAGCTTTGGATCTGAGAGCACTGCACCTAGATCTTCAGATCTAATGCAACCCTCCAGCAACCATCTTTTATCTCTACCTAACTATAAAACTATGAGAATGAAATTGAAAACACAATAATATTTTCAATTTAAGCTCAATAGCTTATATAGTCATATGGGTCTGAACTCAGTTCAGCACTCATACATTTTGGTATCTTTGGCTCTTTAACAACTATAGCCACCACTATCCTATTAGGCAGGATTGGTGTTAAACCATTAAGCATCACATGATCGGCATTTCTTATACTAACACATAATTGTTTATAAACAAGGCAAAACTCTTCATACAGTAGTGCCACCCTGTGCTAACCAGAGTAATCAATAGATGCCAGAAGGCTTGTGCATAAAATCCCTATCTAATGCCTACTCATCCAATATCCCCAATCTTGCCTAATAGGGTAGTGGTGGCTATGGTTGTTAAAGAGCCAAAGACACCAAAATGTATGAGTGTTGAACTGAATTTAGACCCATATGAATATATAAGCTGTTGAGCTTAGATTGAAAAATACATTTCACATATTGATCAGAGCTATATCTCATCAAAAATTACATCTAATTTAAAATGCATTAATCTATTTATTACATAATCATTTGTTTATATTTATGCTAATGTTTTTTAATGTAATTTTTAAAATAAATTATTGCATAAATTATTACATTGACACTATGATAGGAATTAAATCTGTTTCATAATAATTTAAAATGTATGGATTTGGTAACCCCAGCTTTAAAAAGTAACATTTTCCTATGCAACTCATAAATTAAAACATCACATAATTACAATTTCTTTATACTTGCACAAGCTGTTAAAAGAGTAGCATTTTCCCCCTATACACTAGTGCCATCTAATGCAAGCTCTAGTAATCAGTAGATTTTAAAGGTTGTGCATCATAATCTCTATTTAGTGCCTTCTCATCCATTATTTCCAGATTCGTTTCTAATTTATGGCTTTCATTTATGAGGAACCCTGTATCTGGGAGCAGTGTGCAAGGGCTTCTAGAATCTATTCATTATGAACACTTTCACTAGATAGCACTACTGTATAGGAACAAATTTTACTGCTATTATTTCAACTCATAAAGTTCAGAATGTAAGAATTAGAATGTTGGTATGTTATCCCTTTTTAATGCTATATATCTAAAAGAATGTATTTAAAAACAATTATAAAATAATTTTTAATGCAGTAATATATTCAATTCAAAGATATCAATTTGAATGTAGCTTTGTGTAGTTTAGTGTCAGGGTAAAAGGGCCAACTCTGGTGCTCAAGATTCATAAATTATAATCAGTTCTGTCTCTTTTAGTGTTCCAACTTCTTTGGAACTTTGGGAAAATAAACCATTCCATTATTTATATTGAATGACAAGATTTTCGAATGACATATTTTCTATCACATAATTATATAAATTTATCTTACATTGAATCATTAAAAAGAATGAAATAAAAAGGAGTTGAAACTGAATTTATATAATGTACAGACACCGGTATATAATAAGCCTGTGTTTCAGTTATTACATTGTAGAGATGTCTGCCCATCCTTGCATATGTATTTAATGGATTATGTCCTGTACATGTGGGGTTCAGATTGACCTTGGGTCAACATGGGTGTGACAAGAATCTCAGCCTCAGGATGGCCTTTGAGAATTCCATCATCAGATTTTCAATTGGATGGATGGTTGAAGAGTTGGAGTGAGGAGTGGATTGAAGCCTGTCTATTAAAGTATGAGGATTGTCTATCTTAATATATATCTGAGCACTATAGTATATATGTGTAGAGATGATAATCTGGACCAACTGATTGCTGGTTTAGCATGAAATACGTATATTGGTGATTATTTATCTTTTCAACATATATGTGTTTAAGTGTATCAGTGTTATTAGATAGAGTGGAGAGTGGTGGGTTGTGTGAAAGTCTGTGCTTATATGCCCTATATATTATAATGTATATTGTAAAGGAAGGAGTTAACTATATATTTAGAGAAGAACAGAATTCAGTCAGGTTTGAATAAACTGACGTGCTATTAAAATGATCCCCTTATTTTCAAATATATAAATATATACACACTTTTTTTTTAAAAAAAAAGAATTAAAATAAGAATAAAGTTAGACATTTTTTTCCAGTGTTTGCTTCTAATTTCTGCTACTGCTCTTTACAAATAATTACCGTAGAAATATTTGAACAAAAAGTAGATTTAACGAGACCTATAATCAAGGTTGTTTCTATCTAAAGGTCAAGAGAAGAAAGCCATTGCCAAATAAATTTGACTACAAACTTTAAAAACTAATTGGCTAAACATAAAGAACAACCTTGGATCGTATTTGAAGAGATAACTACCTATACATTAAGTGTTTATCTTATCACATTGTTAGAAAATGATGTTATTTGTAATTACAAGTCAAAACTGAATTGGTATTTCTCTTTTCAAATTAGAAATCAATAAAATTTATGTTTTCATTATTTGTCCTCTTCATTTTATTATAAGTCGAAATTTTTAACATCAATTTCAAACTTTTTAATTACTAAACGTAAGTAACAATTTAACTTTTGTGTTATTATAAACATTCAGATACATGTGTGTGTGTATGTATATATGAAAACATCAAAACAAATTTATTGAACAGGTGTGTAAGAAACAAAAGGAAATGTAGTTCTATTGTAAATTGCAGCTGCCAAGAAAACTGCTAAACAACTGAAACGGTTAGAAACTTTTGTGAAAAGGGTAGACGAAACGGGTATTAGGGATGTAGTTAAAATGAAATTTTATAGTTTGTACTATTATAATTATATTAATAATAGTAATAATGGTAGCATCCATATTATTAATAATGAGATTATTTTCTTTATAAATATTTTATATAGGATCTGTTTGCATTGTTATAGTGCATGATGCGATGCTCTGTACTGTGACTTCTCTTATTTCGGAGTCAGGAATCTCTCAGCCACTATGCCCAGAAACTTGTTAGCCACTTTACCTTCCCTTTCCATTCCACACCCTAATTTTTTCCCATATTCTTCTCTATCCTGCTCCATCACATTTCCATAACATAATCTTTGTCAATCCCATGGCATATCTAAATCCCTCTTATCTTTCCCCAAACTCATCATAAAAACCAAGAACCCACTTTTTGTATAATCACTTTGTTTATATTTATTCTTTCACAATTTCATTATTTGTACCCTTTCTGCTTGCAGGCATTTATGTTCAATTAACAGATGCCTAATATTTTCTATGCTTTCCTTATTCAACTTACAGACTAAATCACCCACATTTTTCCATTTATGTGTATATTCCTTTGTTGCTAAAGATCCTATTCAATCCTTAAACAGTAAACTACTTTCCTTGCTATTATCATAAATTAACTCACATCCAATATTCCTTTTACTTTTATATATATTTAAACTCTTTTTACTCTCCATACTAGTTCTCCATCTTTCTGACTCCCTATTCTTAATTAATTTATCTATTCTTCTATCCCATTCTCTGCCACTATAACACTCAACAATTCTCCTAATGCAATCATCCCATCTTTTGTATAAGTATACTGACATAAATTCTTTATCCAAATCTTTTGCATATCATACTAACTTTCTTACCCATATTGTTGCCTGCTCTCTACTCATAACCCAATTAAATACTATTTTGGATATTCACTTCATATCCATAAACTGCAATCTACCAAACATGTTCATTTTGCTTTTTGAATCTATCATATAAAAACTTGACCATCCCATTTCTCCTTGAGTTGCCTACTTTACATATCATGATCTGCCATTTGGTAATACTTTAGCAATCAAAATAATGAAGAAAGAAATTCATAAACTAAATGTACATAATTTTATTATTCTATGTATTAAGTGACCTTTTATTAATCAAAGAAAAACAAAAAATAATCCATAATTAAAAAAATAACTGTCACTAGTAAGGAAGTAAAATAAAAATAAAAACCCTTAAGCACTTAAATGCATATCAGTATTTGTCCGTCACCCCAAAAATCTTGCAAAACAATTAAAAGTAGTCCATAACAAGTTTAGATTTTTGTATCTATGAAGAAGACTCTTCATAAAATTATTTTTTGACTGCTAATCATATATTTTCTAAAGCAGAAGACATTTTCTTTGAACTTGTCAATAGTCTAGGCCAGAGGTCAGCAAACTATGGCTCGTGAGCCATATGTGGCTCTATATATATATATATAAAGAGCCTGCTAATAGCTCTAAACAAGCTTATTTATTTTATTTTTATGATAAATGCTACAAGAGAAAATACCTGAAGCCTTTATCTATGATGGTCCCCATCCCCAGACCGGTTTCAAGCTATGGCTCTCATCAGTGAGGAGCTAGGACATTAGATTCAAAATATTAACTCAAGCCAAGCATTTATCTAATTCTTAAATATTAAGAAAAAGATCCAAATCTTTAGACACCTACATATCTTCAAACTCAGCTTTTTATCCAAACAAATTATATGAGCCTGAACTTAATTCAGTGATTCCATATTTTAGTAGGCTTAGCAATTTAATATAGCCAAAGCCCTAATAGCAAAATTATAATATTAGTAAAAATCAGTCATATTTCACATGATCTATATAGCTTGTATTACCAATATGTAATATATAAAGAGCCTGCTAATAGCTCTAAACAAGCTTATTTATTTTATTTTTTATGATAAATGTTACAAGAGAAAATACCTGAAGCCTTTATCTATGATGGTCCCCATCCCCAGACCGGTTTCGATCTATGGCTCTCATCAGTGAGGAGCTAGGACATTAGATTCAAAATATTAACTCAAGCCAAGCATTTATCTAATTCTTAAATATTAAGAAAAAGATCCAAATCTTCAGACACCTACATGTCTTCAAACTCAGCTCTTTATCCAAAAAAAACTATATGAGCCTGAACTTAATTCAGTGATCCCATGTTTTAGTAGGCTTAGCAAGTTAATATAGCCAAAGCCCTAATAGCAAAATTATAATATTAGTAAAAATCAGTCATATTTCACATGACCTATATAGCTTGTATTACCAATATGTAATATATATATATATATATATATATATATATATATATATATATATATATATATATATATATATATATATATATATATTGTGTAGCTCTTCAGTAATGTCTATATTTTTTCACAGGGGCCTAATCAGAACATACATTTAAAAAAAAAGGCAAAAGGAAAAACATTGCAATATAAAATCTTAAAAAATAAAGATAAATTCAGGACAAATTGGGGACATATAGACCCCTATTTTGTAGTAAAATTGAAAATAAAACTATCGTAGTTTCAATTTATAAAATTTTTATAAGATTTTATTAACGAGTCTAGCAAAACTTTGGAATTAATTAGTGAACACACAGATGCTGTCTAGTGAACAAGACAATGTTAGTGGTGATGCAATGTGAATTCATGTTATCTATAAGAGGAATGTATCATTTTTTGTGTAGTTGTGCAAACATGGATATAACTTATTAAATAAAATACAATATTTAAAGTGTTTTTTAACATGACTGCAAAGCTCATGCATACATGCTTTGTAGATTTTTAATTATAAATAAATACTCTCACTTTCAAACACAAGATAAAGTCTTTGTGAAAAGATAGAATGAATCCATCTATCTTTTCAACCCAAACATTTATGGATGGGCAAATCTTAAGCATTTGGAAATGAGAGCGTAAAGATGTTAAATGATCACTTTAAATTACTTTAACTATGCTTGAATGAATGAAGCTTGTGCAATTTTCTAGAATTTACAATATGTCATTCTTATTTGAAATTAAATATTTATTTTATATAGTGCTATCTTTATAAACTGTAATATTAATAATCAGCCATAAAGCTAATGTGTATCATAAATTCTAGAAAATTTTGCAAGCATCATTCATTCAAGCATAGTTAAAGTAAATTATTTAAAGTGATCGTTTAACATCTTCACACTCTCACTTTCAAATGCTTAAGATTTGCCCATACATAAATGTTTGGGTTGAAAATATAGATGGATTCATTTTATCTTTTCACAAAGACTTGATCTAGTGTTTGAAAGTGAGAGTATTAATTTATAGTTAAAAATTTACAAAGCACATGTGCATTAGCTTTATGGCTGATTATTAATATTACCGTTTATAAACATAGCACTATATAAAATAAATATTTCATGACTACAAAGAAAAGACTGAGAAAAACCTTAGATGAGCATCATGATTTTAAAACTAAATGGACTGAATCTTTCACATTTATCACAAACTCTGAATGCCTTCCAACCTGTCTTATTTGCCAAGAACTTTGACAAAAAACAAGAAGTGTAATTTGGAGAGACACTTCATGACAAAACATGCCTCATTTGCCATAAAATATCCTATCAGTGACACGAGAAAAAGAGCTATTGAAGAACTTTACAAAAATATTGAAAAATCAAGTTCTATTGTTGATTATTGGAGACAATCTGCCAATAACGTTATTATTGCAAGCTTTGTAGTAACTCAGGAAATAGCTAAGAGAGGAAAATCATTTCCAGATGGTTAGCATGTAAAATTTTGTTTCGTTAAAGCATCCAAAGAACTTTTTTGTGATTTCAAAAATAAAACAGAGATTTTAAATAAAATTAAAAACATGCCACTATCTGCCAAAACAGTAGCAGATAAGTCTGTTAAAATGGCCTTAAATGTGGTCAACCAACAAATCAAGGACATTAAATTATCTTCAGCTGTATAAATTGCAGTGGATGAGTCTGGCAACAGTAAGAGCACAGTCTGGATTTCCCTTTATATGTAGTATATATCATCTCAGGGTCCAAGAAAAGAACCTTTAGGATTATTGTTAACTCAAGGGTCAAACATGAGGGCAGGACATAGCAAATGCTGTCATCAAATGCATAAGAAAAAACCATATCATACTTGATAAAATTGTGACAATTGCAACTGATGGGGCAAAAAGTATGATGGGATCGAAAAAGGGGCTTAGTTCAGTTTTAAAAGAAAACATTAATCATGAAGTGATTACTTTCCATTGTATACTTCACCAGGGCAAACATTTCCAGAAGAAATCAGTAAAGTTATGTACTTGGTAATTAAGATTATTAATTTATTGCAGCAAGAGGACTTAACCATTGACAATTTAAAGAGTTTCTATGTGAAATGGAGAGTGAGTATTCAGATTTCCAATTTAACAGGGTTTGATGGCTTTCCAGAGACAACATGTTAAAATGTTTTGCATTTTGCATAAATTAAATCAAACTATTTTTCAACAACAAGGGCATTCAATATTTAAAAGTAACAGAAGATCAATGTTTTTTTTTTTAAAATTGTATTTCATGGTCGATGTTACATCACAACTGAATCACCTCAATTGTAAATTACAAGGTAAGGGAAGTACTGCTTTTTCAATGGTAGAAGAAATTTAAGATGTGATATGTTGGACAATTTCCATCATTTATGAGTAAATGTTGAATATATAGAAAATTTTAAATTTTATTTAAACTTTCCAAATACAAACAACTTGTTAGTAATAACACACAAATAAACAATACAGGTTAGTAATTACACAATGTTTTCAATTAGTATTATTCTCCACTCTTCTTCAGGTGTTGCTGGCCTATATGGACAGTGACAATATTCACTTAGAAGTTGAACTCGCATCTTTAGATTTTTGTATATCGAATTTAAGGTAAACGTTCTACCAACTGAGGTATTCTGTCAGACAAATAAAAAGTGAAGAAATTTTATTTGAAAAAAAATTGATTCTATTTGCTGAAGATTTAGACAGGAAAACTTTACTTCATTTCCCCAACTTGTCTCAATATTGTCAACAAAAACAATGTTCTCATTAACAAAGATTATTTTTAAGACAACAATTTTAAACATGAGAGAAGCTTTTCTTCAAAGGTTTCAGGAATTTAGAAATGGTAAAGCAACTCTAGTTTTTATTACAAATCCTCTTAATGCCAATGTGAGAGAATTAAAATTTTCTCCATTTAATATTGATGTGGGTAATTTTGAGGTATAATTGCTGGACTTGACAAGAAAGATTTATGGAAGAACTGGAAAAAAAATGTAGCTGATTTCACAGAACCAGCAGAGTGCTATAAAAAAACCTACAGAAGGCAGGCTATGATTTTTACTACTTGGAATAGTCTTCCAGATTCCTATCATGAATTGACAAAATGTGCATTTGGTATTCTCACTATCTTTGGATCTACACATACTTATGGGAATAATTGTTTTCTAACATGAATTTTATTAAATGTAAGTTGAGGAACCAAATTACTGATACCAACTTGGCATCAAGCTTTAAATTAAAAACCACTAATTATCAACCAGACATACAAAAACTTTCTAAAGAAATGCAAGCTCATTGATCACAGTGATTAAAACCAATGCTAAAATTTTCCATGTGATTCAATCCATATTTAATAAAGATGTAATTAATACTGTAACTTAAGCCAATAAACATCACATGATCACCATTTCTTATGCTTGCTCATAACTATTATTAAAACAGGCAAAACTTTCCATACAGTAGTGCCATTCAGAGTAAGCTAGAGTAATCAATGGATGCCAGAAGGCTTGTGCATGAAATGCTCATCTAGTGCATACTCATCCAGTATCCCAAGGCTAATTTCTATCTTGTGGCCTTCATCAGTGAGGAGCCTTGGATCTGTGAACACTGCACCTAGGATAAAAAGGTGGCTGCTGGAGTGTTGAATTAGATTGTATGATCTAGGTGCAGTGCTCTCAGATCCAAGGCTCCTAACTGATGAAGTCCACAAGCCAGAAACTAGTCTGGAGATATTGGATGAGTAGGCACTAGATAGGGATTTTATGCACAAGCCTGGTATCCATTGATTACTCTGGCTTGCACTGAGTGACAATACGTATGGAGTGTTTTGCCTGTTTAAATATTGTAACTTGTTATAATATTTCTTTAAATTTCCTTATTTGTAAAAATATATTCATTGCCCTTGAATAATTTTTAAATTGTTGTGTCAGATTTGGCTCTGCTGTCTCAAAAGTTTGCAAACCCCAGGTCTAGGGAAATTTTTTTATTTTCAAATATTAAGTCACAAGTTTTATCATCTTACTCTTTGTGATATGCCATTTTAATTATACTTCCAAAATTAGCAAAGTACAATAGTTATTTTTTTAGTAAAATTACAAAAATCAAAACAAGATATCAAATCCTAGTTTCTCCTGATATTTATTCAGATACAAGAAGCCTTTTCTCATTACCTGAAAATTTGTAAACTAGAATTAAACAATCAGATAAAATGTATTTAACCTAAATAACATCCACATAATATAATTGTATAAATTTGTATAAAATTTGAAATCATTTAGCAATATAAAATAAATTTGACGTTTTGTTTAAATGTAATCTTGATATCATATAACTTTTTCCACTCTGTTCTAACATTTAACCTATCATTGTATCCATTATTCTGTTTTCTATTAATCAATAAATAGACAGGGTATGAGCACAGACTTTCACATGACCCACCACTCTCCACACTATCTCGTAACACTGATACACTTGAACACACATATGTTGAAAAGATAAATAATCACCAATATATGTATTTCATGCTAAATCAGCAATCATCAGTTGGTCCAGATTACCATCTCTACACATATATGCTACAAGTGCTCAGATATATAATAAGATAGCAAATCCTCCTACTTTAATGGACAGGCTTCAACCCACTCCAAACTGTGTGTATCAGTGTTATGAGATAGTGTGGAGAGTGGTGGGTCATGTGAAAGTCTGTGCTCATACCCTATCTATTACATATATAGACACAGGTATATATAAGCCTGTGTATTTCAGTTAATCAATAAAATTACTTTAAAAATAAATGTTTTTCTTTGTTCATCATAAACCTAAGCAAACCTTACAGGTGCAAGGTGCAATATGAGTAAATATAAAATAAATCAATTAAAGTAAACAACATATAATAATCATGTAATATATACTAAATATATATGTGTTTATGTATACATGGCATGCACTGTTGTTGAAAATTTATAGTCATTATTTTGTTGTAATGTGATGCACTGTGGCTTTTCCTTTTTCAGAGTGAGCAATCTCTCAGCCATTATGCCCAGAGAAAGATGTTAGCCATGTTACTTCCCCTTTACATTCCCCACCCTAAGTTTTTTCCATATTCTTCTCTATTTTGCTCTATCCCATTTCCACAACATAATCTTTGGAAACTTCATGGCCTTTATATATAAATCCCTCTCATTGTTTTCCAAGCCTAGCATAAAAACCAAGAACCCATTTTTTATATAATAATTTTGTTTATATTTATTTTTCTGCAATTTCATTATTTGTACCCTTTCTACTTTCAGGCATTTACATTCAACTAATAGATGCCTAATATTTTCTGTACCTTTCTTACAAAACTTGCAGATTAAGTGACCCATATTTTCCCATTTATGTGTATATCCCTTGTTGCTAAATATCAAGTTCAAGCCTTAAACAGTAAACTACTTTTCTTGCTATAATCATAAATTAACTCACACCCAATATTTTGTTTGCTTCTATATATATTTTAACTCCTTTTACTCTCCATACTAGTTATTTCACCAACTCCCTATTCTTTATTACTGCATCTATTCTTCTATCTTATTCCTTGCCACTATAACACTCAACAATTCTAACACAATTATCCCACCTTTTGTACAAATATACCGATATAAATTCTTTATCCAAATCTCTGCATAGCACATTATCTTTCTCACCCATCTTGTTGCCTGCCCTTTACTCAACCCAATTAAATACTATTTTGGCTATTCTTTTATTATTCATAAACTGCAACCTACCAAATATTTTCATTTTACTTTTTGCATCTCTCATATAAAAACTTGACCATCCCATTTCTCTTTGAATTGCCACCTTTTCTGTCCACATATCTGCATCTAATGCATGTCTTTCTACTTCTCTTTGTACTTTTTCTAAGTAATCTAACATCCCTTTACTAACACATAACACATCATAACTATTTGTTAACCCTGCTACTGACGCTCCCTTCCATGCAATTCTAGATATATCATATTTATTATATGAATACACTGTTAATTTCTTTATCAGTCCCTTTCTTTTTTTTATTCATTAATCAATTTTCTCTCCCATTCATCCAAGCAATTTCTCTGATTACTTAAGTTGTTAAATAAATTAAAATGGCAGTGCCATCTAATACTTCTTTAATTATATGGGGCTTTCTCTTATTAATTGAAAATGAGGTTAAACAATTATTTAACTACATATATTCAATGTAAGTAACATCCATGTTATGTAATTTAATAAATATAAACCACATCACTCCAACTACTACCTAAAAGAACCAAAAAATATTACGAGATTGCTGAGAATCTATTGGTTCATTTTAAGCATAATGCGATTTACATATGATAACAAAAAGTGTGTGAACTTTATGATTTATTATATAAATTTGCATAAAATTTTGAAAATATTTAAAAACATTTAATACTTTCAGTATGGATTGTATAAGATTGACATCGTGTAATTCCTTCCCCTCACTCTTCTAACATTTATATTATCATTGTACCCTTTGTTTTTGTTGTTATTTTAATCAATAAAGTTAACTATAAAGTAAATACTACTCTCCTATAGTTACAAATTTAAGCAAATCCTTCAGATGTAGGTTGCAAAATGAAAAAAGAAGCTATAAATAGCCATTTTTAAACATATAAATGCATATACATATTGTATAAACACACAAAATTATTATGTTGTTTCTTTAATAGCAGTTTTTTAACATATAAATGCATATACATTTATTGCAAACATGCAGAATTATATGTTTCTTTTTAATAGCAATTTTTAAACATATAAATTCATTATGCAAATACACAAAATTATGTGTTACTTTTTAAAAGAAACATCATATACAGACAACTCTACATACAGCAGTGCCACTCAGTGTAAGCCAGAATAATCAATGGATGCCAGAAGATTTGTGCATAAAGCCTCCATCTAGTGCCTACTCATCCAATATCCCCAGACCAGTTTCTGGCTTATGGCCTTTGTCAGTGAGGAAATTTGGATCTGAGAGCACTGCTCCTAGATCTTAGGATCTAATGCAACCATCTAGCAGCCACCTTTTATCTCTACTTAA
This sequence comes from Epiperipatus broadwayi, assembly GCA_028023455.1. Classification (NCBI taxonomy): domain Eukaryota; kingdom Metazoa; phylum Onychophora; class Udeonychophora; order Euonychophora; family Peripatidae; genus Epiperipatus; species Epiperipatus broadwayi. The sequence goes on along the minus strand of JAQFVV010000050.1, from coordinate 255,353 downwards.
TTATAAAATTATGAGTCTAAAATTGAAAACTCAATAATACTTTTAATTCAAGCTCATTAGCTTATATAGTCATATAGGTCTGAATGGCACTATTGTATGGAGAGTTTTGCCTGTAACAGTTATGAGTAAGCATAAGAAATGGTGATCATATGATATTTAATGGTTTAAGCACCATATAATAACTCTCTATATATATTTGCACTATAGGTATATATGTTTATATATACATACACTTTCACTATAAACTTATTGGGGTCTATCAGATTTGTAAAGTATAAAAAATCTTTATTATCAAACAGTTGTCCTGACTAAACTTTAAGAAAATTTATGGTCATGCCGGAGAAAGCTCCCTTATGTAAAACATTATTTGGTATGTCTCTTGCCTCCAAGTAATAAAACAAATTCTATGTGACTTTATATACATTTTAATGTTTTATTAAAGATAACAATGAAAAAAATTATTACATAATTATATATCTAATTTCTGAGCTTTTACACAACTAAATTTAGACACAATATCGTCAACACTTAAGAATATTGTTTATGCTGCTCTCTATAGCTATCATTGCCAATTTACCAGCCAATATTTTTATAATTTTTATTTCAAAAATAATCTTTCACCACTAACTACACTTGTAGGAAGAGTTAATAATATTCTTAATGACATTCTCAAATTTGGGTATGAAATGGTCAAATCATTTTCATGAATATAATTTAAACATCAAATGCATTTTTGAATTGAAGTTATTCACTTGAAAATAATTTTTATTGCATAAGATACTTATCTAATCTAACATTTATCAATAAAAGACTATGCTGCATGTTGCTAGAAGCCTTTTTTTACTAAACGATAATATTATATATACTTTAGTTCTATTGCCACAAAAGTAATTAATTATATAAGTCTTCATACAGCTTTTAACATACCTATATTGATAAACAAAAGGGGTAATTTCTTAGCAAATATTTCAAACTATATAATCATTTTCACTTACTCTTTAGATACCTTATGGTTTTTCATAATAACAGCATAGTCAACTTTAGAGATTAATAAAATATATAAATTATTATATTTAAATTATGGATAAATAATAATGTTAATTGTCTCTCATCAAAACAAATTACACATGTAATAAGTCATGCTATTAAAATTATAATACTATATATAATTTAAATTAGATTGCCTTCTTTACTTTTACTTGAGCCTTCCTCTTATCTTTATTCCAACAAACCAACTATATATATATATATATAATATAAAAAAAAATATCCTTTACAATCTAAATTTCACTTAAAGCCTTTAAGGGTTCCATATATTTTTATTTTGGTGATCCCTTAAAAAAATTTTTTTTTTTTTTTTTTAGAAAAAAAAAAGATTGAAAATCTTTGGTGCTTTAATTATAAAGTGACAAAGGATTAAGAAGAATTTTTTTCTCATGCGTCATAGCATCAGCCGGGAAGTGAACCCGCTAACCCGGGACAACTGCTTGTAAAGCAGCTGACCTCTCAACCACCAATGCTTGACAAAGGATTGAGAAGAATTAGATCTGGTAGAACAATAAATGACAATGAAATTTTATCTTTTGAATCAATCCATTTATGTGATAAATTTTAAGAAAATCACAATAAGTTGTTTTTCTTCATTTGTATAGATATAGAGTGGATAATCAGTAATTTCTTGAGAAGTAAAGATTGCTGCAGTTTTAAGAAAATTGTTTACAAAGATTATTTCCATCAGTTTTTAAAACTGGGTTAAAACAAATACATGCAGATGTGTACCGATTTTTTAAATATTTACTTTAAATTATATCAGTTAACAACTTTTAACATATTAGCATTGGAAAAATAGCTTATAATTTTTCATATCAAAAACATCTTTAAATTTTATTTTTTTAAATGCATTTTACTGAGGTGAATATTTTCCAGATGCTTTGTTTATTTATTAGACCAGTTAAGAGATATGCATTTAACATCTTAAAACATTTAAATAAACTTATACTTCAATAAAATAAAATATATAATATTTAAATACAAGTATACTGTATTATCTATACTGAAATAAATGTAATTTAGAAGGGTTTAAGTCAGAGTTCAAATTCCTTCTAAATTAAAATTAAATATACAAATCACAATGTTACAACAAATATTTATATTACAGATAATGAAATAAATGATTATTTATTTACAGTTCTCACAATAATTGAGATTTTATTTTGAATAACTTTACCTAAATATTTTAAAATAATATTTCTTTATATTTAAACATACACACACATCCTCATTTAATTATCGCATTAAAAGTTTGTCACTAGAGTAAATAGTTGTTTTTTTCATGTGTCATAGCATTGGCCAGGAAGCGAACCCGCTAACCTGGGACAACTGCTTGTAAGGCAGATGTGCTGATTTCTCGACCACCACTGCTTGTCCATTATGTCTACACTAATATAAATATTGCTTTACTGATCCTATTTTAACTAACTTATTTACATATATACAATATTATGTATTTTATTAGTGCATTGTTCACTTTTTTCTTTTTAAAGTTATGTTTGTGCTGTTTTTAAAGCATAATAGAAAACCACGATTTTTCCAAAATTATCACAAGAATTTCAAATGCTATGAAAACACGGGGAGACATCTTGGATTTTTTTTTTTTAAATTGTGCTTGATATGATAAATTTAAGATGTTATTTTTAGAATAAACCAATAAAAATTTTGAAGTTATGTTTATTATTATTATTTTCGAGATGCCAAATAACCATGACAATATATATACAAAGGCATGAATAAAAACAACTGTTCCATTTCACATCACATCACGACGTGTGAAATATGGATCATGTAAACCCAATGTAAGAAGACATACCTGACAAATTGCATTTCAAAAAGTGATTGTTTATTTTAATATGTTTATATTTCCTTATTTTATAGCAATAATGAATCAAATCACATTAATTAATATTTGTAACAACAAAAATGTATTTTTAATTCTGCACCATTTTTTTTACCTGTCTTATTCTCGATGCTTTCATGCATTGCTTATCACCTTCCACTGACTCTGCTCATGGTTATAATCAATGAAGTTTTTAATTACTTTCTGTGGCATTAATGCATTAATACATAACTACTTTCAAATAAGAATAAAAGACAATACATATATTTGTATACACTTTTTGAGTAAATGGTTGGAGATTCTGCACACATAATAAATTTCACCAAGCACATTAGCATTGATAAAGGTATTTACAGGATGATTTTCTATTTCCAAAACTTTTATATAGCAATTTTCTGATAGATTAAAATAAAATACGTGGAAATAATTTAAGACAATTTAATTTTAAAAATAACGTGATTGTTTTTGCAAATAATGCTTCAGTACTTTAGAAAAAATTGAAATAATTATCAGATGAAAATTAAAAAAATAGAACTAAAATAATATTTACTAAAACTGTAACCTCAAGAATATGCGTGTAAAAATGTAATATTAGGTACCTCTACAGGTCTTAACCACAAGCTGAATATGCGTGTAAAAATGCAATATTAGGGACCTCTACAGGTCTTAACCACAATCTTGCGGTTAAGACCTTTAGAGGTCTCTAATATCGCATTTTTACATGTATATTCTTGAGGTTACAGCTTTAGTAAATATTACTTACGTAATCTTAAATAAATTTATAATTAGAACTAAAATACTAAAAACATTAAATATTTAATGGTTTTATTTTTGCAGAAGAAGAAAATAAAAATAAAATATAATAATTATTAAATAGAAGAGAACAACTATAAATGTATCAGATTATGAATACAGATGGAAACATAATGAATGAAATTAATTACAAAATTAAATTTGAATAAATTCATTTTGGTATAAATAACTTAATAGTAAAAGGAATCTGTCTATGTATTTGAAAAAGACGGTTATTAATAGATGTGTTTTACCAGTTCTTACTTATGGATCTGAGACTTGCATATTTAGCAAAAGAGAAGCACAGAGATTTGAGATTCCGGACTGAAATATGGAGAGATGTATGTTGAAAACAACAAAAACACATTTGAAAGTAGCAAGAAAGAATTGAAAGTAATAAACAAATATTACTGACATTATTGAAAGAGTTAAGAGACTAAAATGGAGCTAACCTGAATAATTGTTAGAAGAGTTGATAATAGATAAACAGATTAAATCCAAAAATGGATCCAAGAAATTATAAAAGACCTAGAATAAGATCAGGTTTGAGATTAATGAAGTAAGGAGTTTTACTGGTGAGCTATGGAAAAAAAAATTAACTTTGGTTGCATCTTTATCCTGTAGTGGATGAACGTGCCAAAATGATGATGATGATAAAATTACCGTATGGTAATTTTTATATCGTTGTAGAATAAATAGGTTGAAGATTACATATATCATACACAGGCATAAGTATTGAAAACAAGAACTTTTTTTTAAAAAAATGCAAGTCAATTAAAAATGAAATACAGCATAATATAACTACGATTCTGGGCATTCGATGTCTGCCAAGGGAGTTTTAAATTTTCGTCATTTTCTATTAAAAGAAAAAAAAGATAGGAGGAGAGGGGTAATAGGAAGTATAGAATTAAATAATAAATTATACTGTGTAATCTTTCAATAATTTTTTTTTTTCACCTTTTGTCATTGAAATATATTGCTAGGAGTCTTTTAATAAAAATGAAGTTAAAATAAAAATTCTATTCAAATAAATAAAATATATTTCATGAACTAAATAAAAAATGAATTGGAAATGTTAGTTGGATTTATAAAAAAAAAAAGAAAAGAAAATCATTATTGGAGTTTAGAGGTGGAATAAAAAAAAAGTCAATGACATTGATAATCCAGATGAAAATTGAAAAGTTAAACACAAAGAAGTTAAAACTTTTTTTGCGGTAAAAGAAAGATGAAACAAACCTCAAATATCCTACTGCAGGATAAAGCTCTTTCCAATCGCCTCTCATAGAAACAAAGTGACGAAGAAGTACTCATCATGTGAGTTGTGCCAAAGATCAGAAAAGAACCAAAAACATGTATTCTTTGAGTTCAATTATACCGTCTTTTACAAATGCCTGCTTCGCAGAAATAAAAAGAACATTTATAACACATGATCAACACTTATACTAAATGCATTATGGCACACAAGGTGCACTTATGTTTACAATAGTAATGCAAGAAATTTTAATTCTTTTAAAAATAAACTGACAATAAAACAAAAAGATAAAAAAATCACCTCATCAGACATTTTTGCAACTACTTGGTCACTTATCCATCAGTGCTTTAACCTCTAGTGAGATGCATTTTCTGTTTCCTATTTATTGTAAATGTTTTTCATATTAGTATAATTTACTGAATGCTATTAAAAATACTTATTGTAGTGTTCTTTGATTAATTTTGTATTATTTTTTTTTATCCTTTAGACCGAAATGTTTGTAGATATATATTTCCTTGAATAAAGTTCCTTCTAAAACAAAAAAAAAAATTTAAGTATATGACCACATGGGTACCTCACGTGAGTAGCTCACTTTTGTTTAGATAAAACTTATATACGCATGTTATTAATATTCTTTGCAATTTGTTAATAATCTTCAAATTTATGACTTAAAATAAATGTATTAATTGTTTAGTTTTTTTTTTAAAAAAAAGTTGACTTTCTTTTTGAAATTAGTATTTCTTAACCGGAAGTTTATTTAATTATGTACTTTGTTAATATACCAATTATAGTTAAAAAACGTTTAAAAGATTTTAATTTTCATGCGTGAAGTTTTGAATAGTTCTCCAACCTTACTATATACTCTAGCTATAGTTAGATACCCATTTCCCGACCAATTTTGAGTAGTTGGTTAGATTGACTAGCAATTGTGCACCTGAAAAAAAAATTCAAGTTTACTTTAAAACAATTTGCGGTTATTCAAACATGAATGATAAATCTGCTCTTTTATGTCTAAGTTTGAACTCCGCTACTTGTGTACTAAACATGCTAGGAAGAGAAGATAGGAAGTCTTTTCACATGTTTAGTATACAAGTACAGAACTCCCAAGTAATAAACCATTTGATTATAATTAATAGTAGTAAGTATGATATTTTATCGATCATCACAACATTATTTTTTAAATCTTAGAATAAATCTTAGTTGGCTTTGAATTAAAAATTATTTTTAGCTTATATAGTCAATTATCTTCTTTTCTAATTTTATAAAGTTTGTCAAAATTCTATTTAATACATAACATTTTCTTCCATCATTTGAAATGGTTGTGTCTATATGCATATTTGATGGTTGTGTCCACATCTTATATTTTAGAAAAAATGATTTAAATATTTACGTATTTTTTACTATTTTTAAAATGCAAGAGTGATTAGAAAAAATCAGTTTATCTTTGTAATATCTATAAAATTCGATTATTTTAGAATGCAATATGATTTTGGTATCTTCAATTTTTAATAATTTACATAACTTTGCCCACTTGCAAATAGAAAACCTATTTTTCCTACTCTAATTTGACAATAAATCCAGATCTAAACGCTTTCACTAATGAATGCCATAAGTTGGGGATATTGATAGCGGCAACGTTAAATAGGGATTTAGTGCTATTATTGAGCATCTATTGATTATTCAAACTTACACAAGGAGACAGAAATGAAATAAGAAAAATTGAATTTTCTGCTTATTTATTAATTAAATTAGAAAGAGGAATTAGATTGAGCAAACCAGTATAAAGGATATGTTGAAATGAAGTGTGGATTGTTGAAGAATTAAAATAATTTTAAAATATAATTTATTTTTAGGAATAAGCATAACTATAAGTATTTGAAGAATATAATAGAAGATAGTAGATTTGAAGACTAAGAAACTGTACTAGCAGCCAAAATATAAATCATATGGGAAATGCTTAGCAATCATAGAATCGACCTAGGAGAAACTCAGTTAGTATTCAAAATTTAATCATCTTTTAGCAGTCAAATTCTCACATGCAAGATAAACTCTTCTAGATGAGCCTTACTTGTACAAAAAATTCTCTAGCATCCAAAGACTTCACCATAGAATAAATTCTTCTAGAAGTAAAAGACAGTCATACAATGAGATAATTTTTTTGGTTATGCATTTATTTTTTCTGTAGTCTTATTTTTTTAAGACCAAAATTACTGTTATAGAAATACTTATTATTTTGTTTAACCATCATTTTTCAAAATGTATTTTTTCACTTATCGATAAGAAATGATGCTCATGGGTGTAATATTTTTCTATATTGACTTTTTTTTAAAATTTGAAATAATATACAAATAATATTGTTTATTCACATGTATCTTATAATTACTTTGCTTATTATCAGCTATTTTTGCTGAAAACATTGTTTATACACATGTATCATATAATTACTTTGGTTATTACTAGCTATTTTTGCTGTATACATGTATACAAACATATTATTATTATTATTATTATTATTATTATTATTATTATTATTATTATTATTATTATTATTATTATTATTATTATTATTATTATTATTATTATTATTATTATTATTATTATTATTATTATTTCCATATTTATTGTTATTGAATTTTCAGTGTTCTTGAATTTTTGGCACTTATAGCATTGATTGTTATTTGATAAGAGACCATGTAGCTGCATAAATATGGGGATTTGCTATTGTCTTGTCTCTATTCCGTATTTGGTTTAGTTTGTTGTAGAAGGTGAGTGGATTCCTTCTAGGGTTGTTGCCCATTATATAGGTACACCTGGTACACCAAAAAGCATATAGTACAAAGGTTGCTGCCCTAATGCTGGGTATTGATCTGCCTTGAAAAACCTTAATTATTTGACAAATGGTCATGTTTTGTTGGTGGTATATTGCACCCATCATTGTTCTTACATTGTGTAATGCAGTACATTGATACAATAGGTGTTGTAGGGTCTCTTCAGCCTTGTAGCATAGTCCACAAAAAGGGTCTATTGAAACATACATCCTCTTATGGTGTAAGAAGTATGTTGTTGGCATTGCGATGAGATTTGCTTTTAGAATGAAATCAAAAAATTTGGGTTCTAATGACCACTTTTTGTATTCATGTAGTAATTTTCTGTTGTTTATTCCGAGTATTGTGTTATCATTGTTTAGGTCTCTTTCCTGTTGAATTTGTTCGTGAATGTTCCAATATGAATATTTGTGTGTATATTGCTCTGTTCTGTTAAAAGTTGTTTTATATTGATGGATGATTGATGATATATATAGGTCTGTTGGGGGTGGTTTGTCAGTTGGAGTAATTTGAATTAAGCATTTACGTTTTGGAAATTGATTCATAATGGAAATTACTAGATTACTTAATTTTTGTGTATAAAAAATGTCAATATTGTGCAAACCTAGACCATTTTTAATAAGGGGTTGATTTAGTCTTATTGTTGATATTGCCACCACTTTTCTTGACCATAGAAGTTGGTTACAGATGTTTTTAATCTTTGCTTTGAAAGCTTTTGAGAATTTTATTATTGGTAAATAATGTTATTTTTGTCATTATAAGTTGATTTATTAGCTGGACCTTAGAATATATAGAGAGATATGTTTTTGATAGGGAGGTGACAATGCATTGTGCTTTTTCTTTTAATCTATTTTGGATTAAACACCTTATTCCGGTTATTCCCAGACGAAACGGGAATCCTAAAAAACGTGTTGGTTTTGCTTTGTAAATGGACGTGCATGGTTTTCCGGTAAATATAGACCAAGCAATAGTCTTTTCTGGATTAAACTTCAATTTGTATTGTTGCATATATTCTTTAAGATTTTTTGTAATTGTGGTAATTGTTTTTTTGAATTGAGAAAAACAGTGATGTCATCCATATAAGCCAAGCAAGCTATATATTGTGTAGTGCCAGGTACTTGAATGCCGGTAAATGTTTTTTGGATTTTTTCTATTAAAGGATTAATATATAGAATAAATAACAGTGAACTGAGAGGAGAGCCTTGGGATATGGATTGGGTGGGAACAAATGATGGAGAATTTTTTTCATTTAATGTTATGTGTATTTCTCTATTATTATTATTATTATTATTATTATTATTATTATTATTATTATTATTATTATTATTATTATTATTATTATTATTATTATTATTATTATTATTATTATTATTATTATTATTATTATTATTATTATTATTATTATTATTATTATTATTATTATTATTATTATTATTATTATTATTATTATTATTATTATTATTATTATTATTATTATTATTATTATTATTATTATTAATATTATTATTATTATTATTATTATTATTACTACTACTATTATTATTATTATTATTATTATTTATGAAAGTTGATTAAAATAATAAATTAAAATATAAATAGAAAAATCTTATAAACTATTATATGTATATAAATCTGAAAGTTTGTTTGTTTGTTACTTAATAACCCTACAAATATTACATCAATTTTTTTCAGATTCTTTTTAGAATTCTATAGGCTATGGACTTTTTATAGTACTTGATTGTTTGATGAAAATTGGTAATTTCCTACTAAGATGATCAGAGCTTGAAAATTGTACTAGTATTGACCTCTAGGGAATTTTTTTAGCATATTCAAAAATGATCATTACATGATTTCACTGAGGGAAAATGTGTATATTAAGAAGATTGAGACAGTACTTGTGAACATAGTAGGAAACAAACAAAAACTAATAAAATTATTTTAAAAAATATTTAAAATATTATGATGGATTAATTGTTAATTTATTTTACACACTGCTATTATTTTTAAAATTAAGTAATTTATAAAAACTGCATCTGATGAATTACTCATCTTTGCATAATAAGTATTTGTAATAGGTGTTATAGTATAATTCAAATAGTTCAATAAGGATTAATGGATTTGCAGTCAATAACCAGGATAAATATTAGCATAAAACAACTAATTCAGGAATATTTAAATTAAAGATGGCTCTACTGTGCATAAATTATTAGTAATCCTTAATCATTTATTCTTTATCCTTCTATAGTTATTCTTATGTACATATAAATAAGGAATGTTTGTTTTTTAAAACTATGGATTTTTGCTTTACATTGTTTAATCATTTTAAAAATTTGATATATTTCTATTAATGTGAATAAAGTCATCAGACCAGCTTATATAATATTTATGTAATTAAAATGTTATAAAAATTAATATAATAAATTAAAATATATACAAAATAATCTTAACATTTTTCCATAGTTATTTTTATGATTTAGTTTCTAAGAAGATTCTTTTTTATTCTATGGTGAAAGAATTTGTTATCAAAAACTGCCTTAAGGCTTTAAACTATCTTAAACCTTTCCAGTAGGATTCATTTACAAAAACATTAAAATTTATATTTTAAATAGAAGGAAATACCTATTAATAAAAATACTGTACTTGAATTAATCTACGTTATTAATATTAATCCTGATTTTTTTAAATATATGTAATATTTGCAAAATGAAAACATACCATAACTGTTGTGTCTGATACATTTTCCCCATGATTCTTAGAAGATGGTATAAATTAAAACATAGTTGCTTGTTTATAATATATATGTGTATAAACTATACTCAGCTGCTGCAAAGGAGTTTTCTATTAATTGAAAGGAGACCCTTTGATTCCTCTTGGAAGCCTTAAAGGAACCAAGCAGGGCAAATTCCTAATGCCCACTCTATACATTCTTGTCATTGCAGCTGTTATTACTATATGATTATTTATATAGTATATGAACATGGATGGACTGCTCACCAACATGAATTAGCCAGTGTGGTGAGATTATTGGTTTTTTATCTATAAATTTAAGATCAAGAAACACCATCATCTCTCTTTTCAGTTGCCTCATAAGGCAGAATGAAGGTATGTGCAAATGATAAATAATTTTCCAATAGATATATAGAATCATGGCAGACAAAAATAAATCATAGCTCTTACTCCCAGGAGGCTGTAAAGTCACCAACCAAAGTGGCAGTTAGTGGCTGAAGATGGAGGGTGCTAAGAATCCCCTGATTGTGGACCCAAGCTGCACTTTGATGACTTTTTATTTAGGTACTTACAACTGCAGATCACTTTCAAGTGAAAGAAAATTACAAGAATTAGAAGAAGAACTGTCTTATATTAAATGGGACATTATTGGACTTTGTAAAGTTAAAAGAAAAGATGAAGAGATTATTTAAAAAGTGGACATATATTCTATTATAAAGGCACAGATATTAGAAATACAAGTGAAGTAGGATTCATTATAAATAAAAAATGGAAGAACAACATTGTGTAAATTGATGGTGATTAGGGCAGAGTGGCAAGATTAGTTATACAACTTAACAGCAGATACCAAATGAAGATAATTCAGGTTTATGCCCCAACAAGTTCTCATAGTGAGGAAGTAATAAAATATTTTATATGGATATACAAAAGGCTTTTGATCAAAGTAAGCAACATTTAAAATTGTTATGGGAGACTTTAATTCTAGAATTGTTAAATAAATGAAAGATGAAAGTTCTGTAAATAATTTGGTTGTGGTAATAGAAATGAAAGAGGACATAGACTAGTGGAGTTTGCAGAAAAAGCTTTATAATATGAATTCTGTTTTTTGAGAAAAATGTTAAAAGGAAATGGACATGGAAGCAGCCAAATGAAGATATAGCAGAATTGGATTACATTTTGACTAATAGAAAATACATATTTCAAGATTGTCATGTTCTTAAGAATGTCATCATCAATTAGTAAGATGTAAGGTACATGCTAATGTAAAACTAAAGAAACAAAAATTATTAAAAAAAGCAATATTTACAGTTGATATTCCTAATCTTCAGAAACATTCTAATGAATTTAAATTAGAACTTAAAAATTGGTTTCAAGTATTAGTAGATTTTGAGCATGATTCATATTTGAATGAAATTAATATGAAAATAAAACTGCAACAAAGACAGGTGGTAGAAAAAAAGCAACAATTAACCAATAAAATTTCTACTGAGACTAGAGAATTTATGAAGAAAAAGAAGGAATATGAAGATATACAAAAATTATTTATTAAAAAGGATTGAATATCTAGGATTTTATAAAATGGTGTGGGAAAGAGATGAAAATGATATAAGAAAGTATAATTGTGAACTAGCAAGGAAAGCTGTAAAAGAGAATAAAAGTCTAAAGAGTGTAAAACAACATTTTGGTATTGGTAGGAAATTTATGTCTGCAATAAGAAAAAAAATAGAATTATTATTAAAAAGAGAGATGACATCATGAATTGGTAGAAGACTTCTATCAAGAATTATATAATAATAAAGAACAAGTATGTCCTATATCTACTATGTCTTCTGAATTGCCCAGAATTTTAAATGAAAAAGTGAGACATGCAATGGCTCCAGGTAATGATGGAATTATAATTGATATATTAAAAGAAGCAGATAAAGAAATAGAATATTTTTTAGCAAAGTTATATACCAAATGTCTGAATGATAAAGATGTACCAGATGATTGGAAGAATGCAGTATTAATATTAATATTTTTAAAAGATGATAAAGAAGATATTAGAAATTACAGACCTATCAGTATTTTATCAGTGTTATAGAAAATTTTTACCAAAATAATTACAACTCATCTACAGAGAATATTGGATTTCCACAAACCAAGAGAACAAGCTGGATTTAAAAGTGGTTTTAGTACAGTAGATTATATCCAGTATTGAGAGAAGTTATATACAGGTCAAATGAATATGAGTTACCATTATGCTTTGGATTTGTAGATTATGAAAAGGCATTTGATTCTATAAACATTTCTTCAGTGATTAAAGCATTGGATCATCAATATATAGATCCAGAATATTGTCATATTTTAAAGAATATTTTTTAAAATGCATTAGCAACAATTAGATTACATAATGATACTAGGAAAGTCAACATTGAAAAGGGTTTAAGACAGGGTGACTCCATATCTCCAAAACGTTTTACAGCAGTGCTGCAAGAAGTATTTTGTGGATTAAAATGGGAAGCTAAAGGAGTGAAAGTAAATGAAGATTATTTAAGTCATTTAAATTTTGCAAATGATGTTGTTGTTTTTGCAAATAATGTTTTAGAGCTGCAAGAAATGTTGCAGGAGTTATCAGATGAAAGTAGGAAAGTAGGACTAAAGATAAATGTTAAAAGGACTAAAGTAATGTTTAATGGATTTTTTCAAAATATGAAAATAAAAGATTGATTATGGTGAGTTAGAAGAAGTTAACAGCTACAAATACCTTGATCATATTATTAATACAGATGGAAACATAATGGATGAAATTAATTGTAGAGTTAAACTTGGTTGGATGCTTTTGGTAGAAATAACTTTATACTAAAATGAAATATGCCTATGTGTTTGAAAATGTTTTTTAATAAATGTGTTTTACCAGTTCTTGCTTATAAATCTGGAGACTTGGACACTTAATAAAAGAGCAATACAGAGATTTCAGACCACTGAATGAAGTATGGAGAGATGCATGTTGGGAGTAACAAGAAGAGATCAAAAATGCAATATATGGGTAAGAGAACAAACAGGTGTTACTGACCTCATTGAAAAAATTAAAAGACTGGAGTTGGGCTGGACATATTATTAGAAAGATGATAATAAATGGACAATTGCAATTTTAAACTGGATTCCAAGAGATTGTAAAAGACCCAGAAAGAGACCATGTGTGAAATGAATGGATGAAATAAGAAAGTGTGCAGGGATGATGTGGAGAAGAGAAGCTAAAGATCAGAGAAGATGGATTGAACTTGGAGAGACCTTCATCCTACAGTGGACTGATAATGGTTGATGATGATAATGATGATGATACTATACTCAATTGTAAATATAAATTACTACATTTTCTTCAAGACCCTAGAAGATGGTATAAAGTAAAATATAGTAGCTTGTTTTTGTTTATTATATATATATATAAAACCAGTAGAAACCAATCAACACTTAGACAAATCCAATATAGATAACAATAAACAATCATAAACTGTTGTCAAGGCAACCTCCTTTTAATATAAAAGGTGGAATCCATCTTTATTTATGGTCCCATGTATTTATATAGACACTAATGATAAACAATGTTTTAATATTGAATAAACATAATGTCATATGAAATTTGTCAAGTCTACTTTAAATAATATTTGAATGGCCCTCTAGCTACCAGGTTCAATAACTTTTTATAATTAAAAAGTTGTTGAACATGGCAGCTAAAAACAATTCAATTATTATTTTAAATTGACTTGGTAAATTTCACATGAATATACATTGTACTCAATTGTAAATATAAATTACTTTTCAATACACACATATATATTCCATGCAGATGTTTTAATGTTTATATAAATATATCTAAACAAAGCAAAGCAAAACTCCATATAGTAGTGCCACCTGTACTAAACAGAGTAATCAATGGATGCCAGAAGGCTTGTGCATAAAATCCCTATCTAATGCCTACTCATCCAATATCCCCAGACTAGTTTCTGGCTTGTAGCCATCATCAGTGAGGAGCTTTGGATCTGAGATCACTGCATCTAGATCTTAGGATCTAATGCAACCGTCTAGCAACCACGTTTTATCTCTACTTAACTACAAAACTATGAGCATGAAATTGAAAACACAAAAAATATGACTATATAAGCTATTGAGCTTAGATTGAAAATATTTTTTGTGTTTTCAATTTCATGCTCATAGTTTTGTAGTTGAGATAAAAGGTGGTTGCTAGAGGATTGCATTTGATCCTAAGATCTACATGCAGTGCTCTCAGATCCAAAGCTCCTCACTGATGAAGCCCACAAGCCAGAAACTAATCTGGGGATATTGGATGAGTAGGCATTAGATAGGGATTTTGTGCACAAGCCTTCTGGCATCCATTGATTACTCTGTTTAGCACAGGTGGCACTACTATATGGAGTTTTGCTTTGCTTTGTTTGTAAACAATTATGTGCTAATATTGGAGATGTGATCATGTGATGCTTGCTGGTTTATAAATATATCTGTACTATAAGTTTGGATCATTAGCAAAAAATATTATTTTAAAAAATATAAAAGACAATAGGGCAATAAATTGAAAGTATGTAAAAACTGGTGATTATATATGTTTATACGCTCTTAAAAAATATTTTCTTTTTTTCCTCAATATTTCTTTTCAAATTCTACTGGTTCTGTTTTACTCTTTATATTATTTCATGATCTGTTTGTTCTTTTTAAATAAATGACTGACTTCATAATACATTATTTATCCTTTTACAATTAAAATAATAATTTTCACTTTAGCATTTTAAAGAAAAAAACTTTATGAATTTATTTCCGCTTGCTAAAATTTTTGTGATCACAAAACTGCATGCTTTGAAATCATTTCAAATAAAATTTTAATAAAATAATACATATGATTATTATTCTATCTTAAATTGCTAAAACTAATGCATTCTATCATAAAATAATATTTATAGGATACTTAAAAGACACAGCAAAACAAAGATATAGGTTTAAAATTTATATTATTTTAAATTAATATGCAAATTTTTAATTTGTGCATGTAAATTACATTTTTGGCATATTGTCACTTCCAGTTTATCTGTCAGCTGCTTCTATGGAGTGTTTTTGGTGGCATCCTTTAAACTATTTACTCATTTTTGTGCATCATATGGTTAATTATAGTTTATCATGTTTAAATAGGCATAGCTAGAAACAAGGAAATCAAAACTTTTTTGCTTTCAGCATAGAATTCTGATCTGTACTTTTTTTCTACTGAACTTTTATAGAGAAATGAAACATCTATATTTGTCTCTCTTTTAAACCACCACTTTCAATAAATATGAAAAATTATTTTTCCATTGTGCAATAAAACTAGAAATGAAAGTTATTATGTTTTTAACATATTTTATATATTAAAATATTTTAATATAATAAATTCTATTATTTACTTTTTATATTTCTTACATTTAAAGGTTTGAAATATGTAGATTATCAATTTTATCTATAAACATTTTATACATACATTATTTTATTCTTTTTGATTTTATGTTATGTATTTTATACATTTATATTAAATTTTCTGTTTTCTATTTTATAGTTGAAATATTTGTTTCCAAGTGCATGAAATCTATTTCATATTTTACAGTGATTATACTGAAATATTTCAAGATATTAGGCTTTTGATATTATTATATATACTGTATTTCACATAAGATTTTGACACTTTGTTATAAATGTTTTATACTTACAGTATTTTAAGAAAATATACCAGTGCATCCCAAACGTTATGCTTTTCCAGCAGCGCCCTCTGTGAATAAATGTAACGTCTGAACTTCAAACAAATTTAATATTTATTCATAGATGACGTGAAAAAAACATAAAGTTTGGGAGGGTCATTTGAACATTTTATATATTTTATATGTTGATATGTTTTATATATGTGTGAGGGTACATATACAATATTTCTCCCTTTTGTGAAAAAATAAACTACATTTTTTAGTTCTACACTCCCATAGAAATATGCAATCAGAAAATCATTGCCTTTATTTTTGTTTACATTTTGGAAGGATAGGGTATAATTGAAGTGGCGGATATGGAGTGAGTGAATCGCCACTGTAATTAGCGTACACATACTTTTACCAAATTATAGTTGGATAATGTTTTGAATTATAAATATTATTGTACTTGATATGTGTTTAAGTGAAAATTACTAAATTGTCTTTAACTAAAATATTAATAATTCTGTTCTACCGTTTTTAATATATATTATTTTTCCACCCAGTCATTTGAAAAACAATGGATGGGAATTTAGTGGACTTGTTTATCTCTTTTTATGCTATTAGTGGAAAACTCATCTTCTTAATAATCTGTATAACTAAAGACGTTAGTTTTTATGTGAACTTCATAATAATAAAACTTTGTGTTCTATTATTAATTTTACATTTTTTTGCCTTTCATTTTTCTTACATTATTGTTTTTATGCCTGCTATTTTTTTGTCATTTATTTATTACTTGTTTATATTTAATATATATAATCCTTATATGACAGATGTAATTTTTTATTAACGAATGAGTTTCCTTGTGTCTTCTGTCTGTGTTTAGTTTTTAAATTATATTCCCCTTTGCTTCTCTGTCTTTTAAAAGATAAAAAATATAATTAATATTTTTTTATAATTTTTATTTCTAACTTTTTTTTTTTTTTGTAAACAGAGAAAAAATGTTGATAAATATTCTTTACTTAAACCAATTAATCATACTTAGTAGATTAAATGAAATGTTGATCCTCTCCTTCTAGAAAAACATTTTGTCTCTGACAAAATGAAGGCTTCATAGTTTTTAAGTTAGTCAAAAGAAAAAGAAATTGAAGAATTAGGAAAGCTTTTTTTTTTTTAAATTTTATTTCAAATCTGTAATAACTTTTTCTCTCTTTTTTTTTTTTTTTGGTGCATATGATTTATGTACCATGTCAAACGATAATTACTGTTTGTCTACCAAGAACACAAAACATCCTCTCTTTTTGTTAACGAAATAAACAAGTCACTACTCTTGCTAAATGAAAATATAAGCACTTTTTTTTTACTTCATCTTTCGCAATATTTTATATATAAAAAAACTATCGCGATAGGCTGTTGTTACTTAACTTCTGATGATTATTTTCGTAAAATATTAATTCTTTAACAGTAACTGCATTAAACAGTAATGTTATAAGAGGTTTAAAACTCTCTTTTCGAAGTAAGACTTATTTAGAAACAAAGCTTAACTCTTAAATCAGTGTAATGCAACAGACATGTTTATGTAGGACTGCTTCTTTTAGCAAAAGTAATCTAAAGACATAACAGTTTCAATCTTAGTGCATTAATCATTCATATTAATACCATCTATATTCTTTATTTCTTTTTACAATGCTTTTTTACGATCCACTATTGACAGTTTCGATTGCCCCAGCAATCTTCTTCAGAACTTTTACTTATATTTCCAAATCTATTTCCAAATATAAATAGAAGTTATGAGAATTTTGGGGGCAATTGAAACTGTCAATAGTGGTTTGTAAAAAAGCATTGTAAAACGTAATAAAAAGAATATAGATGGTATTAATATTATATGCATTAAGCATTCTTTGACCGGATGCTTATACATAGAAAAAAGATTAATCACTTTATAGTATATGTATATATTATGTGATAAGCCATCAACATTCCCCACTAATAGAACAGTTACTCATATTAATATTATAAAGAGGGTGCAAACCTCTGTTCATTACAAATTTATATGCATTCACCCATAAACATCAATTTGAAAAGCACAAGTGCATGCTTAGGTTTAAGTTTACACTAAGCACAAGCATACAATCAATGATCACAGGTGAGGGCATATAAATTCATTACTCTAAGTATAAGTCGACATGTATGCTTTTCACACGGATGCTCATGACTAAGTACTTGTAAATTTGTAAAAATGCATGACCAAAGGTTTGCTCATAATACATACACAGTCGCAGTATATAAATAATAGATGGAGATATGAACAAATATTTGATACAGTTCTTTGGTCATATGTTTATGACTACACATTTCTGCAAAGTGTTTAAAAGCGTACAGAAACCAGTTTCTACCTTGCGTGACAGTAATGTAGTGAAAATTACAGTACAGAAATATTATTCAGTGACATGTTGTTTCTAGCAATAAAAGAGTTAAATTAATTCCAATTAGTGCGCTGTAAGCGCATTTTCTTTTAATATAAGAATCAAAAACACACATAGCACTCATTAATAGAAGTTGAAAATGATTTAGTTATTATTTTTGTGTCTCTTAGATAAACTAATTTTTAATCACTTGTAATCAGTAAGCAATTAACTGAAGCGATTAAGCAAAAACACGATTTTTTTTTTGATATTTGCAGTTTTAATCATTGGCTTATTTTGCTTTATAAAAAGTTGTTCGTTTTTAAATGTTTCTTAATGCTTTTAAAATGTTTTTTTTCCTTTATTGCCTTTTTTTTTTAAAAAAAAAGTTGTCTATTTATCAGTTAAAGTTGCTAATTACGGTCTTAACTGTGTAATTAAAGCCATCTGAAAATATTAAAACGTTTGTGTTATTCTTCGTTTCGGTCGCAAAATTATATTGTCATCACTTTTAAAGTAATATTTTGTAAGCATAGAATTAAGAGATAATTATATAAGTGCAAAATTTTATTACACCCACCCCCCCCGTAACATCGTTATGAGTTGTCAATACAGAAATTTGAGGTTAATAGCTGACTTTATTATAATAGGCGTTTTTGCCAAAGACAAATATATATTTGTCTTTTTTTTTTTTTTCATATGTCATAGCATCGGCCGGGAGGCAAACCCACAACCGTCTGCAACCAACTACTTGCTTGCAAAGCGGCTGCGATGACCTTAAACTATTATTAGTTTGCTGCAAGATGAAAGTTTTCAAGTTTAAGCTATTCTTTGTCGCATCATAGCAACATATTTCCTTATTTCATTCATCAATCTCACATATGGTCTCTTTCTAGGTCATTTATAGTCTTTGGTAATACCGCTTCATATGTCAATATTTAGGTGAGAGAACAACTAGGTATCAATGAAAGACTTAAATGGAGATGGATTGGAAACACATATATAGATGTGTGTAGATATGTATAAACATATTCTAAACGTGTATAAAACATACATACAAGTGTATGTATAAATGTATGTATCCAGTTAACAAGAAATTAAAATGTAAAGTAAAATGAAAATTAGTTTCTTTCAGGTATAATTTTTCAACTGAGTTTAATTGCGACATTACTATAGAATAAAAAATAAGAGTAAATAAGTTTTATAATTATATATTATATTTGTTTTCTTATATTTTGCTAGGAAAACAAGTTTAATAATAAATAACCATAACGTCTAAATATTTATTATTGCAAAGCGTCAAAAACCAATGAAAAGATAGAATGTTACTACTATTCTATTTTTGAGTTCTCTTGTTATATAAGTTTAGTTTTTGACTTGGTTTTTTTTAAATTATACTGTGAATTTTGTCTATTGTTTTAATTTATGTACAGGTTAAAAGTTCAGCAATAATAATTAATATATTCAAAGCGTGAAGAACGAGTCTTAGTTTTAACAATCTTTGTACGTTAAGTCATATATTAGTTTTAATAATTGTAAAAATAAATAAATAATCGTAACTTCTAAATATTTGTAATTGCACAGCAGAAATAACATAACTCTTCTGGGAGGTTGTTATTTCCACTTTGTGTTAAAGGTCTGCCCATCTCTCGCATATATATGTAAAAGTGGATTCTCCAGTACATGAGAGGTCACAATGATTAACGTCATCATGGGTAAGATGACAACCTTGGCACTAACGTGGGCTCTGAATGTTCCATCACCAGATTTTTAATGAAATGGATGACTGAAGAATTGTGGGTTGGAGTAGTTTGAACCCTGTCCATTAAAGTATGAAGATCGGCTATCTTAATATAATGCTGAGCACTGATTGTATATAAGTGTGGAAATGGTAATCTGGACCAACTGATGAGTGCTAGTTTAGCATGAAATATGTATATTGGTGATTATTCATCTTTTCAACATGTGTGTGATCAGGTGGGTCAGCAATATGAGATGGCATGGAGAGTTGAGGCCCATATGAAAATCTGAATTTGAATTCTTTATATAAAAACAAGCTTAGTAAAAAAAATAGAAATTGGATTTAAAAAAGATGTACCTACAATCAAATTTGAAGA
The DNA here is from genome assembly GCA_028023455.1 of Epiperipatus broadwayi. Taxonomy (NCBI): domain Eukaryota; kingdom Metazoa; phylum Onychophora; class Udeonychophora; order Euonychophora; family Peripatidae; genus Epiperipatus; species Epiperipatus broadwayi. The sequence continues at coordinate 234,646 of JAQFVV010000050.1, read as the reverse complement.
TATAATGTTGCTTTTATTTACATTCAAAAGTCAGACGATTTTATAGTTGTTGTTTGTTTGTTTTTTGTCTTTTTTTAACCATCCATCTAAGAATACATAGATACCCCTTTACTCACCACAAATTGAATAGCTCAATGTTAATTGTATAGTATAATAAACTTCTGATTATTTATTTCTTTTTTTACTTTTGTTGCAAGTGATTTTTTATTTATAATCAGGTGAAAGAAAAAATTAGATTTATACTTATTTATACTTTTATTGCAGTTAAGAAATGTTTCGACCTTTTTATCAGTCATCATCAGTATATTTTTGTAATATGATTATCACACATGTTTGCTCTTTTTCAAATTGTTAATTTCTAATAGAATAAAAAGAATAAGAAAAAATTTACAATTATTAATACTTGATCAGATTATTAATACAGTTAAAAATATTGTGAATAACTATAGAATTAAACATGAAAGGAATGATTTCAATAGAAATAAAACTAATATTAAAAAGAATATGTCTAAGTGTTTGATGAGATTTTAATTACAGGGGTGTCATCACTTCTTATAGGGATCCAAGATTTGAAAATTTAATAGAAAAGTAAAACAGAGATTCCAGATCATACAAAAAGATACAGAGAGAGATATGTAAAAGGTAACAAAGTGATCTAGTATGAAATATATGGGTCAGAATACCCATATAATTCTATAATTAAAACACTTCTTTTCTTTTCAAAAACTTTATTTGATATATATATATACACTTGTTCCAACGTTTCTACTATTTTTACTCTATAGTCATTTTCAAGGATCTAGAAAAAACATATTACATTATAACAAACTTCACATAATAAAACCAAAAAGACCAAAAAAACCAAAACAATAAAAAAAAAAACACACAAAAAAATATATATAAACCCCATAAAAATTAAAAATAAATAAAATACATTAAAATCAATTAAATTAAAACACAAAATATACACCACACTTACTTGACTCCCTTCTCAAAAAAACTTTCCTTTTTTACATTTTCTTTTATTCAAAAAACCAATTGTTACAATAAAAGACTTGGTTCCTTTTTCTTTCTTATATACTTCAAAAATGGATTGTAAAAATGAATAATAGTAGATAGATAGTTGAAGTCTTACTAGATTCCATGAGATTGTAAAAGATGTAGAAAGAGACACGTATAAGATGAATGAAATAATGGGAATTTTTTGATGTGACGTGTACAAGAGAGAAACTATTGATTGGAGATATTGGATTAAACTTGAAGTGGCATTGATTCTATAGTGGATTAATAATGGTTTTAAAGGATAATGATACATCTACATATCTAATAAAATTATATTTGATAATTTGCAATTAATAAATTTAAAAATGTTTAATTTTTGAAAATATATTTATTATAATAAAACAGCCATAATATACTGATATATTAAATAAATAATTATTTATGTATAATAGCCAAGGTAGAACTTTGTTATATATATATAACAAAAATAAAAAATGGATATCTATTCCATATATTTCAAATGCTCAGGTGAATTTTTTTAATGATATATATATAAGGATGTGTTCAATGTTTCATTTTGTGTTACAAAGAATGTTAATAAATTAGTGAATAATTCTAAAAATTTCATTCCTGTCAAGCAGAAAACTAATATTGTGTATCAATTTTTTTATGGCTGTATGGTATCATATATAGAAGAATTGAGGTGCAATATTGAAAAAAGATTAAAGGAGCATGAATTGGTATACAAGTGTGTGAAAAGTAAAAATAATAATGATTTAATGACTGCTTCAGTTTCCTTGGATCATGAAAGGACATGTAAATATAAATTTAAGTCTGATATTGAAAATTTTAAGATTCTTTATGAAGAGAGAAACCATAACAAAAAGAAAATTAAGGAAGTAGTTTTAATAAAAAGAGATAAAATGAATATAATTAATAGACAAACTGCTCTTGTTAAAATTTGGGATTTATGGGATTTGAGTTGATGACTTTACTTCCCTTCTGTTTTTCAATTTAATGGCAATTGAGGAAGGTTAAGGAATTAATCAAAAATATTTCCACAGAATGAAAGACTGTATATAATTACTAATTACCATTATATTTATTAGTTTTATTCTTTTGCAATAGTTTTTAATAAACAGACATTGTATTTCTATTATATATATATATGTGTGTGTGTATGTGTAATAAAATTGTGCATACATATGTCAATGCATATAGACATATGCAGAGTCTTATTATTTATAATAACATAAGGATTAATGATGATGCTAATTTGGAAAAAAATATTTCGCTAGATAAATAATAATTTTAAAATTTAAAGATTCTCATGAATGGCTCTTCAGATGCATAAGGGTTAAATTAAACTAATAAAAAAAATTAGAAGAGAAATTAAATGAAAATAAAAATAAATTTTGCTAAATTAATTACATGCTAACATGCACCTATATATACACAAATAAATACATGCTAGAATGTAAAATATATGAAATATTCATAGATGGACTTCAAATATATAAAAGCACATCTGTCTTTACTTTTAAAAACATTAAGAAATTAATATTTTAAAAAGATCATCATTATCGTTTTCAATGATTACTGATCGACCAGAGGATAAAAATCTCTCCAAGTTCAATCCATCTTCTCCAATTTCTAGCTCTTTTTTCCACTTTACACCATAGCACTTTCTTATTTCATCCATCCATCTCACATGTGGTCCCTTTCTAGGTCGTTTACAATCTCTTGGAATCCAGTTTAAGATTACAACTGTCCATCTATTATCATCTCTTTTAGCTTTATATCCAACCTGACTCCACCTGTCTTTTAATGATGTCAGTAACACCCATTTGTTCTTTCACGCATGTATTTCATTTTTGATCTTTTCTTGTTACTTCTAAAATAAATCTCTTCACACTTTGTTCAGTGGTCTGAAATCTCTGTATTGCTTTTCTGTTACTTGTCCAAGTCTCAGAATCATTATTAAGAACTAGTAAAATACATTTACTAAAAACCTTTCTTTTCAAACACATAAGCATTTTTATATTACTCCGACTAAGTTTACTTCTATGATTAATCTCACCCATTATGTTTCCATGTGTAGTAATAATGTGATCAAGGTATATATAGTTGTTATCTTGTTCTAACTCATCATTATCAATCTTTATTTATTTTTAGAAAATACATTGAACATTTAATTTTAGGCCTACATTCTTACTTTCATCTGATAACTCTTGCAACATTTCCTGAAGTTTTAAAGCACTAGATGATCCAAATAACCTTCATTTACTTTTACACCCTTCCCATTTTAATCCACAGAGTACATCTTTCAAAACTGCTAAAGTTTTGGAGATATGGAGTCATCCTGTGTTTTGTTTTGAATTGTTTAATTATGTGATCTTATTATTTCTATTGCATTTTTATACATAATCTTTAGAATATGACAATATCATGGATCTATACCTTGATGATCCAATGCTTTAAGCATTGAAGAAATGCTTATAGAATCAAATGCATTTTCATAATCCACAAATCTAAAACATAATGACAACTCAGATTTGTTGGTCCTTTCTATAACTTCTTTCAATGCTTGGAAATGATCCACTATATTTAAACCATTTCTAAATCCAACCTATTTATTTGGTTGGTTAAAATCTAAAGTTCTCTGTAGATGTATTATCTTGATAAAATTTTTTATATAGAATTAATAAAAGACTGATAAGTATATAATTTCTAATATGTTCTTTATTATCTTTTTAAAATATTAATATTAATACATTCTTCTAATCATCTGGTAGATCTTCATCATTTAGACATTTGGTATATGATTTTTCCAAAAAAAAATTATATTTCTTTACCTACTTCTTTTAACATATCAATTGTAATTCAATCATTACATGGAGTTTTTTCCTTCTTTACATATTTAATTATGTTTTTCTTCTTCATTAAAAATTCTGGGCAATTTAGAAGATGTAATAATTATAGGAGATACTTTTCCTTATTCTTTATTGCATTTTTTCATGATGTCATCACTTTTTTTAGTAATAGTTCCAATTTTTTTATTGCAGAAATAAGTTTCCTACCATCATCAAAATGTTATTTTATACTCTTGAGACTTTATCTTTGATAGCTTTCTATTTGTTCCCATTTATATTTTCTTATATCATTACCAACTCTTTTTTATGCACCATTTTACAAAATTTTAAATATTCAATCCTTCTTAAAGTATCATTTTTATATTTTTTTATATCCCTTCTTTTCTTTATAAATTGTCATCTCAATAGAAATTTTACTGATCAATTTCTGCTTTTTTCTACTAGCTATCTTTGTTGCAGTTTTTAAAAATGTATCAATTGTATATTCATTGATTTCATTCAAATATGAATTATGTTCAATAAAATTCATTAATATTTGAAAATGATTTGCAAGTTCTAATTTAAATTCATCGGAGCATTTTTGACGATTAGAAATATTAACTGTGAATACTATTTTTTAAATAATTTTTGTCTCTCTAGTTTTGCATTAGCATGTATCTAATTGATGTTCACTTCCTATGTTAAATTTATTAAGAATATGATTATCTTGAAATATATATTTTCTGTTAGTCAAAATATAATCCAATTTTACTGTATCTTCATTTGAAATCATTCATGTTTATTTCTGTTTAGCATTTTTTTTTTTCAAAAAATAAATCTTTTTCCACAATCTCCACAATTCTACATCCTCTCTCATTTCTATCAACATAAACAACTTTACCCACACCATTTTCATCTTTCAACTGTTTGCCAATTCTGGCATTAAATGCTCCCATGACAATTGTAAAATGTTGTTTGGTCACATCAAAAGCTTTTTGTCTATCTATATAAAAATTCTCTCCTTCATCACAATGAGAAGTGTTGGTCAAAAACCTAAATTATCTGCATTTAATATCTATTATTGAGTTGAATAACTAATCTAGACACTTTGTCTAATACATCATTAATCTCCACAAGGTTATTTTTCCACTTTTTATTTATAATGAATCCTACTCCATTTGTACTTCCAATGTTTGTGCTATTGTAGTACAGTACATGTCAACTTGTTATATCAATTGTATCTTTATCTTTTCTTTTAACATCACAAAATCCAATAATGTTTCAATTAATATTAGATGGTTTTTCCAATTTTTGCAATTTTCCTTCACTTAAAAATGATCTGCAATTTTAAGTACCTAAATAAAAGTTCATCTTCAAATGACAACCTGGATTTACAGTCAGGAAATTCTTAGCACTCTCCATCTTCAGCTGCCTACTGCTGCCTTGGTGGTCAACTTTACACCCTACTGGTAATAATGAACATGATTTAATTTTGTCTATCATGATTGTAAATATCTATTAGAAAGAAAAATAAAAGTTCATTCATCAAAGACCATGGTGTTTCTTGATCTTAAAATCAGAGGTGAAAGCCAACAAACTCACCATGCTGGCAGATTCATGTTGGTGAGCAGTCTATCCATGTTTGTATACTATATGAATAATCATCTATTAATAACAAGTACAATGGCAAGAAAATGTGAAGTGGACATTAAGAATTTATCTTGTTAAAGAATACTATTATTTTAAAGTGAAAAATATTAGAAGTTAATGACAGAGAAACTATTATATTTTATTTATCTTTGAATATTTTTTCCTTTTAAGATATAAACTTATTTGAGAATAATTAAAAATAAAATCGTAATGTCAGTCTAAATTTTTATTTAAAGTTTTAGATGATACTATTCAAAATTCATAGAACCCCCAACTAATCATTATAAAAGGGACTGATTTGTATATAAGAATGGCTAAAAACAGAAGCGTACACAGAATTTAAGTAGATTTTGAGGTAAAGAGATATAGACCAAAGATCCCTTTACTTAAGATTTGTTTACTTTTATGTGTAAACACTTGGTGGTTGAGAGGTCAGCGCAACTGCCTTGCACTTGCAGGCAGTTGCCTGGGTTGCGGGTTCGCGTCCCAGCCGATGCTATGACACTTAAAAAAAAAAGATATAAAAATAAAATTGGTTATAAAATAAAATAAAAACCTTATGTTACTTGTGAGTTTTTAAGTAAACTAGGATGGCAGCCTGTATTTTTGATAAATTTACAGTTTTGGGTGGAGGGGAGGTGTTTAAAAAAAGTCTGCTAGGAAATGCCATATTTAATAATTATATTTTATTTTTTATTAATTATTTTAAAAACAGAAATCATTGTGCAAAAATTAATTAATATTAACAGTTTATTTCCTTTTTTAATTATTAACTTATTAACAGAAAAAAAAATCGATAAACACAATATTTACACTTTATTCATGTCAGAAGCGTGCAATCATATTGTGACCATTAATGCAAACTTTTTGGGAGGTCAGGATCCTGTACCTTTGAAAATGGTCTGCTGCATCACATCCTGTGACAGAAAGATCCAAATTTTTATCATTATGACAATTTACCAAAAAAACTGGTGACAAAAAGAAACAATGATTTGAATCAAAGTATGACAATATTAAGAGGGTTTCATCACTTCCCACATTATAAGTATTAAAAAAAAATTGAAGTACAGCTTCTTAATGAAATTTATCAGAATTTATTTCTTTTTTAAAATTTAACAATTGATTTATTAATTTTATTTTAATTTAACAACTAACACATCTTTGGAAGATTATAGGCCCTCAAAACTATATATTTATCAAAAATACAGGTACCATCTTGGTTTACTTGAAAACTCATAAGTACCAATCTTATTTTAAAACAGATTGGAATTAGATCTATAAATCAAATTTGTCTTATTTAATATTTTAACTCATTCTTATTTAAATTTAAACTTCCATTTGTTTCTTCATTTATTTAACTTTCATCATAGAAATAAATTCTAACAAACTTAAAGTAAATTGATAATTAGTCAAAGTAAGAAGTAAACTAATGAATTCATGGAGAATGAAACTGTTAAATTTTATAAAACTCTTCACTTAATGAATAATATTTAAAGTATACTATGCCTAAAATTTATAAATAACAACAACCTCTCTTTAATAAACTCTTAATACTCAAAATCAATAAAACATTTTTTTTAAATAATTTAATGAACTATTTAAAAACCTTGCCAAGAAAAAAAAAATAAAAGAAAAAATGTACTTATTTTTTTGACTTGTCATTGTTTATTCTTATTCATAGAAAATAATTAAATTAAATGCATTTATTTTTTTGTATATAAAGTTTTCCATAATTAAAATGTCTTATCACATATCCAAGGAGAGTTATTGTGAGATTCCATGTTTTATAATAAAATAAGAGCCATCCAATCCCATTAAATCAGATGTCTACTTAGAAAATCTTTACGTAACCAAACACCTGCACTAATGATTATTAGGGACTTCGTTATTATAAACTTTCTTATTCTCTGTAATTTTTCAATAATATTATTTAATTAAAAAATGTATTTTTTTTGTTCTGTATCTTTAAAATTAAATAAATAAATGCTTCAGAAGGAAAAAGAAGATCCAAGAAAAAAGAATATTGTCTTTTTTAACGTCTTTAATTTTATTATATTTTATATTTTTCTAGACAATAATTAATTAGTTAATTTATTGGTTAAAAATTATAGACTAAACAATAGCATCTTTTCTCCCCACAAGTCTGTTAGTGTTTACGAATGATTAAATTATAGTAAACTAATAGAAAAAGTTCTTTTCAGAATATTATCAAAATCTTAAGAGCCATTAAAAATATATACTCTCTCTATATAAGGTTTTACTTACATTGTGTTGTATCTAGAGATATCGTACTTGCCAAAATTCTAGTTAGTATTGAATTCAAATAGTTGTATAATAAATTTCTACCTTTGCATACCTTTATTTGAAAATAGTTTATTGACTTAATAAAATTTTGTACCCAGTTGCTTAGTTGTCCACATTTTATTATTATTATTATTATTATTATTATTATCATCATCATCATCATCATCATCATCTTTCAAAAGGACTTTATTGAATATAACAAAAAAAAGGTTACATTTATAACTATTTTACCACATGCAGATGAATTGAAGTTAGTATAAATAAGTTGAAAATTGTAATTGGGGGGGGGGGGGCAACAAAGACAAAGGATATGCATGTGGTTTACAAATTTGAGTTTACATTATTTTCTTTAAAATATATACATCCAATTAGTTTTGTGCACTTATAAAGCTCTTAGTTCTGTTTTTTATTAGTCTTTTTTTTTCTCTATAATTTTGAGCGCTGTTGTAATAAAGACCAAGTGGCTGTGTACATCTTTTGGGATACAATTTTTTCATCCCTTAAGTGGAGCTGTTCCATTTTGTTTCAGAATGTGTTTGTATGTCTTCTTGGATTATTGTTGTACATGAAGGAGCATCTTGTACACCATAGTGAAAATAATATAAAAGTACTTGCTCGAATATGTGGGTAGCTACCCTTAACAAATGATTGTAAAAGGGTTTGAATGTCACAATTTCTTTGTTTGCACAATGATGGTATGGATGAACGAATATTATCAAATACAGGGAAGGTAAAAAGAAAATGTTCTTGTGTCTCAGTTTCTATTATTATTATTATTATTATTATTATTATTATTATTATTATTATTATTATTATTATTATTATTATTATTATTATTATTATTATTATTATTATTATTATTATTATTATTATTATTATTATTATTATTATTATTATTATTATTATTATTATTATTATTATTATTATTATTATGATGATGATGATGATGATGATGATGATGATGATGATGATGATGATGATGATGATGATGATGTTTCAAAGAATTTTATTAAACAAATGTTACATAGATTCTTTACAACAAACGATTGTATTCTGTTACATAGGCAATCATAGGACTTTGGAACAAGTTCTAAATTTTAAAATCAATTGTATTTTACATTTTAAATAATCTGTTTGATGGTTATTCTGTTATAGGTTTGATGGTTGTCTTATGAGTGACCATGTTGCTGCTGCAATGTCTGGAGCGCTAATTTTGTAATCCCGCTCTTTTATTTGTTGAAGTTTTTTAGTAAATGTTGCTGGATGTCTTCTTGTATTGTTACCAAATGTAAATGAGCATCTTGTGCACCAATATGCATATAGTAAAAAAGTTATTGCTCGTATTGTTGGGGTAGAGTTTTTTTTAAAAGATTGTAATATGTTTATTAATGATGCACTTTTCCTTTGGTAAGTTTCTATTAACAATTTGCGTATATTGGATAAACTTGTGCATGAATAGAATATATGCTGTTGTGTCTCTTCTGCTGTATGGCAAAGATTGCAAAAAGGATCAATGTTTTTATATAGACGTCTGTATCGAAGGAAATATGATGTTGGTAGTGCATAAAGGTTTATTTTTAATATAAAATCAAAATATTTTGGTTCTAATGACCATTTTTTGAATTTTTTCAATAATTGATAATTGCTAATTCCAAGCATTGTTGTTTGGGTGTCTCCAGGATTTTCTGGGTATAATAGTTTGTAAATTTGCCAGTATGAATATTTATATGTTGCTTCCATGTTAATTTGAGTAGATATTGTTGTGACACTTTGTATTAGTGAAGATAAATACTGTGAATTTGGAGGTGGAGTATCCGTTGGTGTAATTGTGAGCAAACATTTTAGTTTAGGGAATTGTCTTATTGTTGATGCTAATATGTTGATTGATTTCTGTATATGGAATGTGTAAATAGTGTGCAGTCCTAAACCATTGTTTTCTGTAGATTTGCTAAGAGATTTAGCAGATATTGCAATGGCTTTGCGTCCCCATAGTAGTTTAGTGCATAATGATGATATTTTTGATTTGAAATGTTTAGAGAAATTTATTATTGGAGAAAAATATGTTATTTTTGTGGCAATTAACATGTTGAATTATTGAACTTTTGAGTATATGGATAGGTATGCTTTTGATAAAGAGTTTGAAATTTTGTTTATGGATTCAAGTAATTTGTTTTGTATGTTTTGCCTCATACCATTTGTTCCCAAGTAAAATGGAAATCCCAGAAAAGGAGTGGGTTTGCCTTGAAAGTATTTAGTATATGTTTTGGTTGTATATATGAACCAAGCTGCTGTTTTATTAGGATTGAATTTTAGTTTGAATTCAGATGAGTATTGATCTAATATTTTTTGTAGTGTTGGAAATTCTTTGCGTGATTTTAAAAAAATTATGATATCATCCATGTATGCTAAACATGGGATATTTTGTTGTGTGTGTGGAATTTGTATTCCAGCTATATTTTGTTGTATTTTTTTTATTAGTGGATCTATGTAGAATGTGAAGAGAAGAGAATTTAGTGGTGATCCTTGTGAAATAGATTGTGATGGAGTGAATGATGTTGATTTCCTTCCATTGAGTGTGATATGAATTTGTCTATTAAGGAGAAGATTGGCAATTACATAGATTAGTGTAGGTGGTATTGTGGGGTTGGCTAATTTAGTAAGAAGTATCTTGATTGACACTGAATCAAATGCTGCTTGAATATTTAATTGTACTGCTATTGGTGTATATATTTTTTGCTTTTGTATTGTAGTCATAATAGTTTTAAAGAGTAATGCTTCTTGTCCTGTAGATGATTTTTTTTTGCAAATTGTAGAGGTGATATAAGTGGAAGTAAGTGTTGTTCAATTTGATCTTTGATGACTTTTTCTAAAATTTTAATGGCTAATGTTCCCATAGAAATAGGTCTTAGATTGGTAAGTGTTGTTATATCAATTTTTTTATTAAATGGCACTATGGCTATGGTATTTAGTTCTTTAAGGTTGTAGATTTTTTGAGAGAGATGATTTGCTAGGTTGCAAATATATTTTGATGTGAATTGGTTCAAATGTGCGAAGACAAATTTTGGTATACCATTTGTACCAGGATGACATGTGGTTTTAATTGTATTAAGTTTATCTGCAAATTGTTGTATGTTAAATGGATAATTTGTTTCTGGTTGTCCAAAGTAATTATCTGAAGGTGTGAATCTTTTATGTTCTTGTAGTTTTTTCTTGAAGTAATTAAATATGGGTATTATCATATTCTGTCCTGCATAGGTCATTCCTTCTATTTCTATTGCCATTGGTACTCTCAATTTTGGTGGATATCCTAGAACCCATCTAATATATGCTCTTGACCATGTGTGTGTTTGTGAGAGACATATTTTTGCTTTTTTAATTGTTATGTATTCCTTTAGTTTGTTACATGTGTTATTGTAAATTAGTGTGAGCTTGTATATATTTTCCTGTGAGTTGTTGTTGTTATTATTATTATTATTATTATTATTATTATTATTATTATTATTATTATTATTATTATTATTATTATTATTATTATTAATAATAATAATAATAATAATAATAATAATAATAATAATAATGTGTCAAATGCGTTGACCAGGAAGCGAACTCGGGCCAGCTGTTTGGAAGACAGCCATGCTAACTACTAGGATGACCTAGTGGTTAGCATAGTTGTCCAAAAGTACTTGCTTTTGAAAGAGATTACATCAGCTTAGTTTACTGTATTTATTAATTTCTGTTGCGGAAGATCCGTTTTCCACCATATGACCACAGTAGGATTGATATTACTATGCCGCCACCGATTATTAATAGAAACGTTTTAAAAATAAAACGAAATGAGATTGGTAGCATTAATATGTACTGCTCTTGTATATTTTTAAAATGATACATTTTGAATTAAATGAATATTTCGAATATTTATGCTTATAATATATTGTCTTTTTAATATTAAAGCAAGAAAATCTTTTAAAATCCTTTATATAGTTTGTAAGAAACATTTTATTTTACTGTACTTGCCAACAGTACATATCAATATGTATTATAACGGTGTTTGCATTACATATCCATATGCTAGTTTTAATATACTTGTCTAACATACAAATGCATTTGGTATTGCAAATGTATACATTTTTATTTTTCCTTGTATATGTTTCCATCACCACAAGATTATTCAAAATAATTTGGATAGGATGGCAAAAATACCTTGCAATTGGTGGGATGTAAATTCACAAAACAATTGGAATATTAAAACTTCATATCGAAAAGTTTTAAATTTATTAGTAATTGAAATGTTTTTCTTAATCTTAATAAGATGCTTAATTATTATTAGATCCGGTTAGGCCTCAGCTTTTCAACTAAAAATAGGATGCAAGTGCCGTAATAGTTTACACAAAAGTCGTATCTATATATATATATTTCCTTGATTAAAATATCCTAGTGCCAAGAACTTATTTTGAGTTATTAAACGTGTGTTGTGATATTAATTGAGCATTCGATATAAAGCCAATTTTATTTTTAAAATACATTGTGTCAAAAAAAAAATCTTTTTTCCTTTTTTTTTTTTATATTCTATTTTGTAAATACATTACATTGATTTTTATGAGGAATCAATATGTTTGTTATTGATTACTTACAATCTTTATATAGCAGAAAAGAATTTCTTTATAGAATAAAATAATAATAATCAGAATATTGATTCATATTTATTGATATAGTTTATGAAGAAAGTTATATAGTTAAATAAAAATCTTTACTATTAATAAAAAGTTCATAAATACCAGATTTAGGTAGTTTATTGCATTAAGTAAATTAAAATGTATATCAGGGATAGAGATAATCTCGAGTTTAATAAATAATTAATGATAATAATTACTGTTCTTTTCTAGAATGGATTGTGTCAAAGTTGTGGGTGGATTAAGTTTGACATTTGTATATCATAATTTTAACATTTTACTATTGATAAATAAAGCACATATGATAAAGGTATATATGACAGATAGTGGCGAGTGCTGTTTCAGCACAAAATGCAGACTTGGGCATAATTTGGTTTTTTTTTACCGTGTCTTTATTTATTAGTTTTCAAAAGAATATGGGGTTGGTGGAAGATATTTAATACATTTATAAAAATGTAGTTACTATATAGACAGTTGTAATTATAAATGTATTAAACGCGATTACGTAAGCAATATTTACCGAGGCTGTAACCTCGAGAATATGCATGTAAAATGCGATAGTAGGGACCTCTACAGGTGTTTAACCACAAGCTTACGCTATAGAAGAAAAGAGGGGAAGTTATAATTTATACAATTATATTAAATTATACTTGTATTCAAATTTAGACAGTTGTAAATCTATACGTGAAACTTTTTTGTGCAAACATAACAAAGACCCTTTGCTTATGCTAATGCTTTAATGATAACCTACTTTGCATTGAAATATGAATACAAGTCAGGATTCTATATTGTTTACATGAACTGTTGTCCATACTCCAAAGGCAGTTAATTAAAGAAGCTATTCATAAAATGCCCTTATGCCTCCACGGAATACTTTGTCAATTTTTTTATGTATATAGTATGCAATCTATGTCAAAAATGTACTGCATATGACAAGTATAGTTTTTATCTTTTCAAAACTGATTTACATTTAATTTAAGGTGCATTAATCTACTTATTAATAATAGGATGTAATACTTTTTGAAGTCAATAATAAGAGACATTTTAATATTACAAAAGTACAATTCAATGTGAAAATACATTAGTCTATATCCATCATCTATCATTAAATGTTGAGTGTATAGAAAAATTTGAAACTTTATTTAAAAATTTTCAAATACGCACAAATAGAGAACACAGGTTAGTAATTACACAGCATTTCAAGTAGTAGTATTCTCCACTCTTCTTTAGGTGTTGCTGGTCTGACCAGTGGCATTATTGGCATAGGAATCAAATATACACCTGTAGATTCTTGAATATCAAATTTAAATGCAACACTCTAACCAACTTCACTATTGTGTCAAATGCTCAGTTGGTTAAAGTGTTGCCTTAAATTTTGATATTCACGAATCTAAAGATGTAAGTTTGACTCCTATGCTAATACTGTCACTGGTCAGGTGAGCAACACCTAATGAGGAGTGGAGAGTAATATTACTCGAAATGTTGTGTACTTTCTAATCTATGTTGTCTATTTGTGTGTTATTGGTTACAAGTTGTTTACATTTGAAAAGATTAAATAAAGCTAAAATTTTCTATACATTCAACATTTACTAATAGATGATGAAAATAGTCCAACATATTATCACATTTAATATACCATTATCACAATTATTCAGGAAAATACCTGAATACAATTCAATCTTTTGATGTAATGATTTAAGATGAAGATGACTGTCTTTTAACTTGTTATTGTATGCTATTTTTTTCTTATATTATGTATTTATTTTAAATTTAATACAAAGGTGTCAGTGTTTTCCTGTTTACTTGAGATTTCATGTTGTTACATAAGTTAACTTTGATAGACATATGATAAAGGGTAAATAAATGTAGCAAGAGATTTCTGGCCTTTAATTAAATAGTTATTAAATTATAAATAATTTTAACAGAATTACATGTATATATAATAAAATATATTTTACATGAGTATGTAGGCAATTATCAAGTATTACAGTAACAAATATTTGGTACAAAACAATATTTGTCACTTTGCTAAGCCAAGCTTCCAATACAGCATAGTTTATTGTTCGGAAGTTTATAAAAAATGAATGCACCAGAAAGTGACAGAGATGAGCTATGGTCAATAGGCCTTTAGGCTCAGAGTCTTCCACCCTACCCATGTATCTAACTTATATAGGAATATTTAATCGATAGCCCATTTCAAAATGTTAATTCTTTTAATGTTGATAATGATATCTGCATGCTCATTCATGTATTTTTTTTTGCCAATCCCTTATTATCTCCGACATACATCTCATGATATATAGTGTGACACAGTAAAAAAATGATTGGTTCTCTCCAAGTTGCCTGCAGGACATCTCTTAATTAATGCAAATGTTATACACATACTTCAGCTATTCACTACTACAGTTTCTTAATATCTGAGTCATGAGTTATGAAAGAGTGTGTTTTGTTTTATAATCCATTATCTTTGATGTACTTGCTACTGTAATCATGAAAACCACAAATCATGGTGTTATCACTTTATATAGCTTGATCATTTCAAACATATCATTAGGATTTTTGCTTAAATGAAATTTAATGTTAGCTTATTTTCCATCATCGGTTAATGTATAAAATAAACTGTCCTATTTTATGCCACAACATGTAAACCAGACATGGAAGTGCTTTAAAGTGACTAGCTAAATTATGTTAACTAAGTAATATGTGCATTGATTCAAGACTGGAACTATAAGATACTTAGAGAAAAAATCTCACATCTTTACTGGAATACATTACGTACTCTGATGAGTCAGCTTATATCTTTGTAGTTCACTTTTGTTAAATCTTTAAGTATCACTTCCATATGTAAGAATTGAAAACACCAATCTATTAAAAATTATTTTCAAATACCACATGAGAAACATTTTTATGCTTTCACAAGCTGTTTACACAGAGGCAAAACTCTCCACACAGTAGCACCCCTCGGTGCAAGATGACTAACCAATGGATGCAGGAAGGTGTGTGCATAAAATCCCTATCTAGTGCTCACTCATCCAATATCCCCAGACTAATTTCTAGCTTGTGGATTTCATCCATGAGGCGACATTGATCTGAGAGCACTGTGCCTAGATGGCTTGCACTGAGGGGCAGTACTGTATGGAGAGTTTTGTCTTTGTGTAAACAGCTTGTGTATACATAAAGAATGGTGATCATGTGATGTTTAGTAGTTTAATACCAATCCTGCCAAATAGGATTATGGTGACTCTGGCTATTAAAGAGCCAAAGACACTAAACAGTGTGGATGTGAACTGAGTTTAGATCTATATCACTATGCAAGCTAATGAGCTTGAATTGTGTTTTTATTTTGAACTTAAAGCTTTATAGTTAAATAATAAAGTAAAAATGGTTGCTGGAAAATTGCATTAGATTCTAAGATCTATGCCTAGTGCTTTCAGATTCAAGGCTCCCCACTGATGAAATCTGCAAGCTAGAAACTAGTCTGAGTATAATGGATGAGTAAGCACTAGATAGGGATTTTATGTACAAACCTTTCTGAATTCATTGATTACTCTAGCTTACACTAAGTCGCACTATTTTATGGAGAGTTTTGCCTCCATGTATTTTCAAATATATAGGTATATTTTTTTTAATATTAGATTATTGTATCAAAAGGTCATGCTCCAGATTTAAATCTAGGATTAGTCTCAAGCTTCATCTGCATTGATAATCTGATCAAAGTATCTATAGTTGTTAATTTCTAATTCATGATTTTCACTTTTCGTTTTGTTAAAACCTATTAAACATTGTTTTAACCTCTTTAATATTTGTCTATAGTCATTTTTTTTTAATCTGATAACTCGCAATATTTATTGAAACTCGGTAGCATTATTTGCAAAAATAACTACATCACCCGCAAAATCTACATGACTTAAAGACTCTCCATATAATGTTATGCTTTTGGCATTTATCCTTGTATATTTATGTTTATATTTATACTTACATTACATCAATTTAATATATACAATTACCCATAAATACTGCCTGGTATGTTGTAGAATCTAAATTACTATTATTGGAAAAATAATCTATTTTCTTTCTATTTATTTACTTACGAAGAAACAACTAATAAAATATAACAATAGTGTTTAATAGTATTATACATTGGTTTAATTCATTAATTATTTAAATAATAGTGGTTTATAAGATTATTAAAAGCATTTGAAATTAATATTAACTAAAAGTGTAAATTGAAATGTCAATCAGTTTGCCATGTAATATATTTAGTTTTTAAAATAATTTATTCCTACAATTATTGTCTTAGTTGCAAGCTCTTTGTAAACTTATACAAGCAAAACAAAATGGAGATTTCCCCTAATGTTAGTAATTTGGGCTTTATAATATCGGGTAGAAATTGCTATTAATTATCTACATTAGGTTGTTGTTATGTTTGAAAATAAATAAATACCTCAGTGCTTTGCATTGATTTAACTTGTTGTTAAGTTTAACTAATGGTGTTTTATAAGATTTATGTTTATTATAGGAAAGTGAATCATTTTTTTCCTGCCAATAATTTAAGCTTTATGATACTAGATAGCATTTATTGATAATTGTATAGATTGTTTGTTGTGATGTTTGTAAAATATATAAATATTAGTTAGTGTTAGAGCTTGATACAATTCAATATTTATACATGTAAATAATATATTGTAACAGGGTGGGGTATCTGGAGTGAACCTGGGGTGGGGGAAAAACATCATTCACCCCAATTAAAATATGAAATATAAATTAAATATTAATGATATTATTAAATAAATGTTAAAGTAATGTTTAACATCTAATATATATATATATATTGTAACGGTCAGAATCGTCTATCTCGCTAACACACTGCATAATTCAAACCCCAGACACTAAACTGAACATTCTAGGAGGGGTTGCCTTCTAGATATACTAAGTTCGAATCTAAAGTCCAAATTTCACAGTGCCACCTACGTGATAACGCATCTGATGCTACAACTAGTATAACCTTTTACCGGTGCCTGGTGGTCAGGGAGAAACAAAAGACTCTATACTAAGATAAGTTTGGGTGGCTAATTAACGTCTATGGATTTATAAAAGAAATGCAGAAAATATATATATATAGACCGAGACAGTGATAGGAATCAAATAAAATAAGAGATAAAATTTAGTTTTAAATAATTTCACACAATTTATTTATATAAATATATATATATAAAATGCCACTGTCTGCTTATATGAGACAGGGACGCGTATTAAATAATTGTTGGCATTTATATTTCAGTAATGACAAAAAGGTTTTAAAACAGAGTGATATCTTCTATTCCTCGGGCTAATAGCGTTACGATAATGTGCTTGACAAGATAGGAACATGTGTGAGGTGCTTTGAGTAAATAGACAAGTTTAAGACAATATTTGAAATTAAATGTTCTAAAATATTTATTGATTTCAAGAATAGTAACGGACTAAAGCTTACTAAGCAAATGTGGGAATGGGATCAAAGCATTTATTTGAGAATAATACTAGATTTATATTGGGAGGTCAGTATTGCTGATAGTGAATTTATAAAGTTGGAGGGTGTGACTCATTTAAGTCATGGATGCTTTGTAAAATAAATATAAAATGAAACAATATTGAAGATCCGGAATAATTACGGAGGGCATCTCGCCGCTAACCCGTAGGAAAGTATTTTGATGAACAGCCGAAACTTAGCGACTGTGTGACGATTGCGTTTAATTCCCAGGGGTGTCATTGGTGAACACCCTCTGCCTGGAAACTTGCAATAAGCGAAAAGAATGGACTTTGCCGTGTAAAGAATCCTTGGAAAAATAAAACAAAGCGGTCTCAACAACCAATTCATGTACCAGCAATACGAGACTAGTGTATATAAAAAACATACTAAATGGGTTTTACTTGGATTAAGAGAAATGCCCAATCAAATTCCCTGAAATTCATTTAAAAGGGTCCGCACATTCTCGACATCAATGATGAACTTTATAATTAAAGTAGAACACGGTAATTAAAATAAGAAAATGCATGCTTGCGGGTTTGAAAAGTAAGTATAGATTTATATATGCAATCATGCATTAAGGGACACATTTAATCATTGACTTCGCACATACTCTTATATTAGATTAAAATCAATAGCCTGTAGATTTTAAACTATGTGATTATATTACATTAAAGAAAAGAATCGCCCTCGAACGAGTGATTTGCAAGACAATAAAATTGGAAAATTATAAATTTAAAATATGCCTTAATAGCGGCATCTTATTTTCAATAGAGGGAATAGTTCACTCGGTCAAAGACGATTCTGATACATTATCATAATAAAATAAAAGAAAGCTTTATAAATAGAAAATATTAACCCAAGGATAGAGAGCAAAATGTTGAGCATATTTAAACACACAAAATAAATACACAATGAAGTTGTGAAATATAAGAAAACAATGTTAAATAGCTATAGCATATTAGTTAGGAATCACAAGAGCTCTTGGGTTAATTTAGATTACCTCTGGAGAAGCATTTGCAGGTAGATGTTCGGCAGGTTCTATAATTCAGCAGCAAAATCTGGAATGTTCATATTTTGGCAGCGGCAGCAGCAGTTCCGGGATCCATGTGATAATTTCTGATGGTATGGAGCAGCGGCTGGCTATTCCGAGGGGACATAGCCATCATAAACGCCTCTACTCGGACATGTCAAGGTTAGCAAATTATTAGAATTTTAGAACAACTCAGAAACCTTTAGACAACTCAGAATTCTTTAAAAGCTTAGAATTCTTTAAAAGCTTAGAATGGAGAACAAAAGAAAAACATCCTTTTTATAGTAAAATTTAACAATAGATTTGTCCTGGAGCATACAAAATTATTGGACTTATCTGCTGTAATTAAATCTATCCGAATGTCTAAAGGAATTCAACATTAATTAATTTCTTTTGTTAACTTCCCCGTCGACATTCGAATTACAAACTAGATTTAATTAAAATTACTGCTACTAATTAAAGAAAACTTAAGTGGACAGCTGCTGTTTTTAGATAAACTTATATAATTAAACTATTGTCCCTCATTTATTTTAACAGAAATATTTGGGATGATTTTTATTAAATAAAACGAAAATTATCTTATTTTAAATTGTAATATTTGAATCTATCCACTAAACGAATATTTACTAAATGAATTTTATTTTAAATCAAAATATATTACGATGGTAATATATTGGTAAATAGATCCAAACAAAATAACTAACAATTTATAATTTTGATATGTTTTAAAATGGATATCATAGTGTGTGCGCAATTACGACTTATATAATTTACTTTTTAATAAATGTAAATTATGTGAACAAATACATAATTCATAATATTTTATTTTATTTGGGAATAAGTTATATATATAATATGAGCATTGTGCTCGTGGTTTAAAATTAGGCGGGATTTTCGGTATATAAGTGTATTGCAGACACACTACGATAGATTGGGGTTCAAACTAAGGTATGAGGGTAGGAAGTAGGTGAGAAAAGGTGAAACGAAGATCTGCAAAGCAGACCTTACTGTTTCAATATATATATATAAAAGCAATTTTATATATTAAAAGAGTATGATACCAAAGGAGATCTCTCAGAGATCAGCCAGTTACTCTTCTTTAGATCAACTAAAGGTATCACTAACTCTTCAGTATTAGTAAATATAAGTAACCATTCATCATCAGGAATGATCAATCAACATACATCTATACAATAAATCAATAGTTCATCTTGTCAGTGGATTTTAAATGGGTCTATTCTAACAGGATAACTATTGAGCCTTTGTCAGCTTGGGCAATTATTTAAACCTTAATTTGGATGCACAAATGTAAGTGCCTATCCATTAGAATACATAATCATCAAACAATAATGCTGGGATATTAAACCATGCTGATCATCATCAATACTCTGGCCACTTAGCACATTAATGCACTGGCCAATTAAAAATTTAAATTCTAATTAGACTAAACTAAAACAAAATATTTGCTTTGAAGAATATACATTTATTGCCAACCAGGTTATATCAATCATCATTATAATCATCATCATCTGGATGCCCATAAGCACTAGTATATCCATTTATATATCAGACCATTATGCACAAAACTATCTCAGAAAAACAAGCTCAAGTACTGTATGGTGACCAAGAGATGATGCAACATAATTTTTAACAATTGAATTTAAGTTTAATATCAACAAAAATTATTAAAATTAAAGTCTCTAGAATATGGCTATACATATATGCCTTCTGATTTTGATTAACATACAGCAAAAAAGTATTACATTGTGGTTTACATGATTAATATACAAAATTTAAGTTACTATATGATGGTTTACATATAGCACACACATATATGCATACAGCCACACATTTTACTATTACATGAATATATTTCAATTGATATTCAATAAAGACAAAAAATGATGAAATTTTATATGTCTATTTGACACTTATTGATATATGCACAGACATGTGCAGTATAATTCCTAGACATTTGAATTGTTATATAAAATATAATAAATGATTAAAATTTTACATATATGTGTGTATGTTTATATATGCACACTGTCCATTTCCCTATTGGAATTTGTTACAATAATATATTTTTCATAGTTAATTCTTTGATTAAAATACATAAAATTTACATATACATGTGTGTATCAATAAACTATAGATATAATTTAAAATTAGTTATTAAATTTTATCTTTAATGATTACAGTTTCTTTTCTTCATTTTTTAAAAAAATATCAGTTTATAATTTTTTTTTTCTTTAAAAAAAAAGATATTATCAACTTTTTTTTCTTTTAAAAATATAAAATCAATAAATTAAATCTTCACTCTTTTATTTTTAATGCAAGCAAAACTATTTATTTGCATTATTATTCTTTCTTTCTTTTACTCTAAAAGATTTTTGGAAAATATCATTATCAATGAATTGATTCTTGATTTTTGTATTTTTAATCCAGCAAAGTTATTATTTGTTTTAATGAAGTTATATTTTAAATGTCATTTTATCAAAGAAATTATTCTAAATTTCAGTCTCAATATATACCTATCACTATCACAGGTTGTTATTAATGTTTTAAATTTAAATGTATATATTTAAAATGATTTTTAAATGAATTGTTTCATTTTTGTATATATATATATTTATCAGTGCTTCTCTGCATATAGTCATAGTAGCATACATATAACTACTTCATCAAGCCAAGGAACTCTCTTGGTGAGCTTGCTGATCTGGGTGAGATTGGTTTCTAGTCACATTATAAAAAATATAATTCAAGTATTGTTATCAGGAAGGTGCAATTAGATAAATGTTTACATTGATTTTGTTCCATGTATACTTTAGGTCAACCAGCTGTTTTGACCACATATAAGGCATTAGAGACAGAGAAGTGGATCTTCCTTTTAGGTGCATGTAGACTTCTCCAGTGAATTAATAGACTGCTGCTGGATCTGCTTTGATTTCAGCTACATCTCATTCATGGTAGCTATCTATATAACTCTGGAAACCAGTTGCTACTCTGCCAATTGATTCTCACAATATTAAAACCAGATTAAACTGATATTTTTATCAGCCCTTATTATAAGAGTCATCTGAGGTGATAAAATCACATTTCAAAACTGTTTTCCTTTTGATTAAAACCATTCTAATCCTTTTGAAAGCAACTTTAACATTTTTATCAAAGTTTGATATACAAAGACTTCTACATAAATAGAAATTTACCAATTAATTAATTAAGAACTTTTTTATCTTTAATGCCTTTAAGAGTTACACCTATATCAAAGCATAATCTACAAAGTTTGCAAAAATAGATAATAGTCACGTATACAAGCATTAATAAAAAGATTTCAAAAATAAATCATGCTTGTTTTTAAATTCAAAATCAGAATTACAATTAATATTGATTAAACCTTTTTAAATTGTTTAATTTATAATTTATAATAAAATTATATTTTAAATTCACAATTATTTAACCCTTTATGGGATGATTATTATTCCAGAAAGATAGAAAATATCTATTAAACATTTATGTCAGCATTTATTTTTACTTTTAACCCAACCAGTTACAGTATATTATCATCATTTTCAAGCATTATTAATCCACTCTTTCTTATTTCACCCATCCATCTCACATGTGGTCCATTTCTAGGTCTCTTACAATACCTTGGAATCTGGTTTGAGATTTCAACTGACCATCTATTATCATTGCTATGTTCAACCCAATTTAACTTGTCTTTTAATTTTTATGCTGTCAATAATACCTGTTTGTTATCTCACCCATGTATTTTATTTTCAATCTCTTCTTGTTATTTCTAACATGCATCTATCCATATTTCTTTGAGTGGTTTGAAATCTTGTCTTGCCTCTCCATTAAGTGTTCAAGTCTCAGACCTATATGTATATACACATATAATATTTTTTGAAATACAAGCATAATCCATATACTTTGAATTTAAATGTAATGTAAGGATTTGAACACAGACTTTCAAGATCCTTTCATCTACACACTCTATTTTATACAACTGATACTCATGATCAAATAAATGTGAAAAAGATAAATAATCTCCCATATATGTATTTCATGCTGAACCAGTACCCCTCAGTTGATTCAGATCATCATCTCCCACACATATATGTAATCAGTGCTTGGTTTATATTACAATAGAAAAATTTCAAACTTTAATGGGTGGATTTCAATCCACTTCACCTTCCAACACTTTGGCCATTTATACCATTGCAAATCTTCAGTATAAGGGATTTGTACACAGACTTTTAAGGTTCCTCCAGCTATCTATTCTATTTTATACAACCAATACACATGAACACATAGTGAAAAAGATAAATGATCTCCAATACAGATATTTCTTAATTAACCAGCACTCATCAGTTGGTTGACATCATCATCTTCCACACACATATATATATTCAGTGTTTGGTTTATATTAAAATAGCAAATCTTCAAACTTTAATGGGCAGATTTCTATCCACTCCACTCTCCAATTTAACCATCCATACCATTGAAAGTCTTATGATGGAACATCCAAATCCCTTGTTGATGCCAATATTATTGGCTTGTCTCTATTGACTTTAATTCTAATTTCTCATATAGAGGACCTTATCCATTTAAAAACAGAGCAGAGGGATGGGCAGGATACAGGATGAAATCAGTAATAATTTTTGAAATATAAGCATAATTCATATACTTCAAGTTTAAATGTAATATAGGGGATTTGAATACAGCTATTAGAGGTTAGAGTGACTTAAAATGAACATAGACATGACTAATATTGGCTTCAATAAGGGATTTTGGCTTTCATATGATTTTTCAATGATATGGAGGCTGAAGTGGATTGAAGCCTATCCATTAAAGTTTGAAGATTTGCTATTTTAATGTAAATCAATCATTGTAATGATCAGAATCATCTATCTTGCTAACACACTGCAGAATTCAAACACCAGACCTGAAACTTAACACTCTAGGAGGGGTTGCCTTCCAGAAATCCTAAGTTCAAATCTAAAGTCTATATTCCACAGTGCTACCTATGTGATATTGCATCTGATGCTACTAATAGCATAGTTTTTTGCCAGTGCTGGTGGTCAAAGAGAAGCAAGAGACTCTATATTACAATACATCATTAGGTTCACTAATTAAAGACTATGGATGGTACAATATATATATATATATATATATATATATGTCCAAAAGATGGCGCTATACCAAAACCGCCGAACAAGTGTAAGATTTGTTTTACATAAACGAAAAAAGAGTCAGAAATTAACTACCTCTTTCATTTGCTCACTCCCAGATCAGCTGATTTCAAGCTGGTTTGCTATCCTCAGTGGGAGATAGAGTATACTCTATCTCCCACTGAGGATAGCAAACCAGCTATACTCTATCTCCCACTGAGGATAGCAAACCAGCTTGAAATCAGCTGATCTGGGAGTGAGCAAATGAAAAAGGTAGTTAATTTCTGACTCTTTTTTCGTTTATGTAAAACAAATCTTACACTTGTTTGGCGGTTTTGGTATAGCGCCATCTTTTGGACATAAATAACAAGTGATAGCAGGTTACGTGATTAACTTGTATTTGTTTTTTCATATATATATATATATATATATATATACAAAAGGTGAAATAGGCCAGAGTAATTGTGTGGATTGCAGAAACAAATAAATATATTCAAACTGACTAAAATTTAAATACGGTTTATTAACCAAACATTATAAAATAGCATTGTCTGAACAAGCCAGACTGTGCTGTTAACTCATTAAAAGATAAATATATATGTGAACTACATTTAATAAAGTGCCATTTACATTGATGGCTTCTTAATTTACACATACTCTCTATACCTTGGGTCAATGTAAAATAAGATCATAATAATGCACTTAAACAAAAGTACAGTTACATAAAGAAAGGTTGATTTCAAGATATGTAAAGCCTATGGCGAATATAACAAAGGTTTGCTTAAATTAATTTACCCTTTTAAGATTTGAGAAAAAGAATTTATATTGAATTCAAGAATAGTGCAGATGAAAGCTCGTTGAGCTAGAGGCATGGAAGTGGTTAAGACATGGCAATTGAATAAAACATTTCATTTTGATATTAAAAAAGAATGGTGGTATTAGTGGAGGATCAACATATAAAGATGGAGTGTAATACATTAAAACCACGGCTTTGTGAAATAAAATAAATTAATAAACAATAAAATTAAAGCAGACGGGATGGTGTCTCACCATGGATCCCGTAAAAGGTTTTTCACAAACAGTCTGAGCATGGTTTGGTACCATGAACTCCATGTCTGAGTGACTGAAGCATAATATTCCCAGGTATGGCTTCTAGCTCATACTCTATCTGGAAATTGCGAGGAGGAAAGGGAAAGGTCTGAACCATAAATCCCTATAGAAACAAAGCAGGTCTCAACACCCCATATGCCTATACCACTAACATACAATATAAAACAAGTAAATATATAGAAGGGTAACTAAATAAGTAAAGGCGTTTAACTAATTCCTATATAATTTAAAGATGGTCTGCACATTCTTGACCTCAATTTTTATAGTTCATAAATTATGTAATAAATACAATAAAATGTTATTTTAAAATAAGAAAAATGGAGGAGAATACATGATTAAAAGGATTCATAAGGTTATACGTAGTCATGCATTTCTCTATATTATAAAGTCCACTTATCAATTTCGTGCATATCCTCATGTTATATAAAAAAATATGAAATATACCTTTCTTGAAAACAATTATTTAGAAGATTAATAAAATAAAGTTGCCCTCAAACAAACAATTTTAAAAGACATTTACTAATATAAATTAATCTGCAATAATATGATGGCACACTAATAAAAGGGGAAAAAATAATTTTCTCATTCGATGACTATTTAAACACATTATTATAATAAAAGAAATAAATTAGCAAATATATAAAATAGAAAATATCAACCCAAGGATAGAAAGAAAAGAACACAAGTTATATTACAAAATATTTTACAGAAAGATGCAATTTTATATTTTAAAAACACATTTAAATTTAGCCAATTTAAAGGGGGAAATAGACAACACAAGAGCTCTTGGGTTAATGAAGGTTATCTCATATCAATTTGGGCAGTTCGTGCACATTTTGGTCTTCTACAGTTTTAATTTGAATCTTTAATGGAAGTTGGGCAGCATGTTCTTGATGTGGCAGCTCCTTGGTTCATGATTAAATCCAACACGTGTTCAGCAGCAGTGGCAGTTTTCAATAGGCATGAAGCATCTGATGATCTTATGCTGCAGGAATGGCCATCCAAGAAGGAAGAGCCTTCCTGCTGGTCTACTCAGAAAGGCTGGTATTTTATGAATTTATCAATGGTATTGCTTCACTAAATTCAGCTGTAGTAAATTCAGTATTTTTAAATAATATCTCAGCTGACAGGTTGAAGGCAAAATATTAAGAACGTAAAATATTTAAAGCAAAGGAACTCACAATAGATGATAATATCATAACATAACAACAGCACAACAATATCATAGCATAGAATAGAATAATAGCATAGAATAGCACAACAATAACAATTTAAAAAAATCAGCCCTATATATACCAAACCAGCATACAATGGAACTACCCCACAGTTGTCACTGCAGAGCCAAAAATAGGTGCCAAAATAAAAGCTGCCAACTTATCTTATCTGAAAACAGGGATTTTATAATTAGTTTTACTTATAAGATTAACAATATTTTAATTAAAATACCTGAGTGGACATCTGTTGTTTATCGGATGGTAAAATATTTAAGCCACTAATTAATGAATTTTACAAAATTTAACTAATTAAGCCTATTGTTATCTTTCCAACCCTCATTTACTTTTTACATAAAATTTGTGGCTTGATTTTTATAAATCTAAAATCAACAAAAATTGTTTTACTTGTAAATGTTTAAATCTATTTATGGTTAAATATTATTTGACTAAATGAAAATAAATATTACCAGTGTAATATTTTTAAAATAAATAGATTTAAACAAAAATGACTTTAAATAACAACTATTATTTTATTTAAGTTTTTAAATGCATTGTCACAGTCTGTGTGTGAATTTACTTATATAACCAACTTTTTAAAAACGAATATGTACACATGCACATACTCACAATTTACAAATTACTAATGTTAGCGTTTAAAATTACATATATCACAAGCATTAATACATTCATGATCTAATTTAGGTGGGATTTCAGCATATAAGTGGCAGTAGAGACATACTACAATAAATTGGGGTTTGAACTAGGGTATGAGGGTAGAAAAAAGTGAGAGAAGGTGAAACAAAGATATGTAAAGCAAATCTTACTGTTTCAATATATATATATATATTGTAACCAATTGGGTTACATAACACAATAATGAGATATTTATTTATATAGTGCTGATCTTTAGTTTATAACACAATAATGTAGTGTGTGCATATATATATATATATATATATTGTAATGGGCACAGATGACGTTACATTGTTTTTTTATTAGTAAACATGGAAAGAATAAAAGTTCGCAAATAAAACTTCCTTTTTAAGAATTAAAAATTGAAAATTAAAATTCTATACTAAACTCATATATATATATATAAAATCGCACAGATGAAAAAAAAAAATTATTAAAATAAAACTTTATTAAAAATAAAAAAAGTATTTTAAAAGCAAAAACTTAAAAAGATTTAATTGAAGATAAAAATATATCTTCAAGAATGTATATAAATTAATTAATCTTTTGTAAAATGGAAATGATTATTTTAATTAGTAAGCTAGCCCTTGGGCATTTCAAATGTATAAGCAATGGTCAGACAGGAGAGAAAAAACAATAGGAACAGAATGGTCAATGAAAGAAATCCATTGGGGAAATCAGACCTCAATGGAAGGATCATCATCATCGATGACATAATGTAAATTGAATCCTTAAAATTAATATAAAAGGAAAAGTTTGGAAATTGTTAGTTATTACAAGAGGACAGATATGTGTTAAGTTGGAGAGGGTTGGAGGAGAAGGGATTGAAAGACGCACTTTCAATACCTTCAGTGGTTATAAAAAAGAAAGAAAGAGAAATGACCGATCATTTTCTACATTAAGGACCAGCTAAAGTAAAAGACCTCCTGGATAAATAAAAAACAATGGCTAACTGGATACCAATATCTTCAAGACGACGTGGGAATTCATGTTCAAAATTACAAACCACTACAAATTATGGACCTTTTAAAACTGTAAGAACTTTAGATAATTCATGAACATTAAATTAAAACTTTCCATATTTAAAAAGAAATAGAAATAGATTCCTATCTGACCAAACTAACAGTATTCGAAGAGTTATCTCTCAACACTGCATTATAGCAGTGGATAAAATCCTGGACATCAGGGGTTGTCTCTTCTCTGGAGACTTTACAGTAATCAGGTTATCTATCTTCCTGACATATGCTTTTTGGTACACAAGGTGCAGGACAAAGTTCACACAACCAACACTGGATCCCAATGCTATATTTTGCGATAAGCTCAAAGCTCTTCAAGACAAGGATAAGATAATATCCTCTAGATTTCTGTTTAATAATACATGGAGCCTACTAGTATGGCCCACAGACTCTACATGAATTTTGGACCTGATATATCCACATTGTAGTGTATCATAGAAGAAGTAGTCTGTGTTGCAACATGTCGGATTCTACTAGAGGGCATTGATTTCACACTACATGTATCCCAGCTGATAAGTTAGCATTATTGGGCCATTCTCTGTGCTAGTAGAGGTGGGAAATACCAACAAAATAGTATGTATTTGCTCATATTATAATCTGCTAGTGCGGAGAATGGCTCTGGCATACTTTTTCCAGACCAACGCCAGCAATGGATGAGCCAACATTAACCAAGTGTATTTATTATGCATCTGTACAATTTTATAATGTCAATTAATATATTTTTAAATATAAAATCATTTCCATTTTTTTTTTTGTTTTTTAAGTTTTATTTATGATTTTTGTTTTGCGATAAATTAAATTATATAAATGTAAAACTTAAGTCGGGCGTGAATGGCTATATAGATTTGTAAAGTTATATTAGGGGAGGATAATCTTAGGTTATTTGTTTCGAAGTTGAATTAGATCAATGGATTGGATATATTGGTGTAAGTAGTAGATGAAGTACAAGATTTGCTATGGGCAGAATTGCTTTCCATGCCACACACTTTATTTTTGCCTATGGAATGCGATCGTAAGTCGGAAAAATGACCGCAGTCTTTTCCTATGGAGTTTTTTTTTTATTGCTCTTATCATCTGATAGATGTAGTATTCCTATCTGATGAAAGGCAATTTCTTCTCTTAACCTATTTGTGCTACCGTAGTCATGTTACATTGAATACATCGATATATCAGATGGATTGAAGTTAATTTGGCTGCGAGCTTTTGGCCTAGGGTTAAACAAGGATAGAATATTTTCTTTTCAAATGCAATCTATGTAATCTATTCATACTCGACACTGTAAATAAAAATGCATTAAATTTAAGTTGGGTATAGACGCTTGCATGGGGTCGTTACTGGTTAATTATGTTTTTGGTTTTCATATTTGATCAAAATATATAGACATTCGGTAAATACTGATACCTTACGGTGAGTATCTAAAATGTATTTATGTCAGATGTCTTTTAAGTTATTGGTGTCTCTGCGGCATCTTATGATGAATGCTATTGGATTTCTTATAACTTTCCCTCTGCAATTCCACGAATGATTTTATATTTTGATCGTTTATGTTTATTTTGAAATGTTTTTGACTGTGTAATCTATGTAACCGATCTATACTCAACATTAAAAACACATTTTATAAATCCATCTGTGTGAACTTATAAAATTTAAAATGTAAACTTATAAAAATTAAAATGTAAAATCAAATTCTAAAATCAAGTTAAAATTATAAAGTAAAGTAATATTAAAATGATTCAAAATTTATATGTGCGTTAATCAATGTTTGTGTATATAATTACTGGCAGTGGCGTATTTTATTCCTTTTTTGAAAATATTCTTAGATAAGAATATATTGTAAAATATAAATCTCCGCTGTTCCATCTGAGCTAGTCACAATGGGCTAACGACCGGAATCAACCAATATAATTTTTTTTTGACTTAATATCTGCCTACTTTATAAATTTTTCTAGGTATCAAATGCCTAGATGGTGCTCTGTAGTGCATATTATGTTAAGTCACCTATTCATCTGGATCTTTATAATATATATATGTAAAATAAAGGAAAAGTAGAAATAAACAGACAAATTTTTGAAGATATTTTTCTATATTTCCTAAAATAAAATAATAATAAATAAAGGATTAAATAACTCTGGGTTTAAAATAAAATTCCATTATGAAATTAATATTTTAAAAAGATCTGATAAATATTATTTGTAATTCTGATTTTGAAATTTAAAAGTAAGCATGTTTTCTGATAATTTTTAAAAAATGTCTATTTTTGAAATCTTTAATTAATTTTTAAATTTCTATTATCTAAATAAAAACATATATGTAAATTCCAAGGGACTAGAGAGATAAAAATAACTCTGTTTTCACTCAAGGTGTTGCTATCACCTCAGATGATTCAATAAAAGGGTGGATAAAAATATCAGCTGCAGTCTGGATAGTAATTTTTGTAAGAACAGGTCAGCTGCAATGTTGGTTACAATATTTTGTTGCAGCTTGTTGAAGTTTACAGCAGATGGCATTAGCTGACCCTAGAATTGGCAGAATAGCTACTATGAACTGATGTGGCTAAAGGCAGGACACTAGACTAAGAAACTGCTACTATTTTCCTTTGCAGAAGTTTGAATTCACATGGAGAAAAATGACCTGCTTTTTGTGCAGAAATTCATAGCCTTAAATGTGGAGATGGTAGTTGCTTGCCTGAAATCTATCAAACCAAGACAGCTGCTTGCCAGGAATAATCTTAAACAAGAAGAGACCAACTACAGACCAACATTTTTACATGGATTATATTTTTCATGATGATATCACTAAAACCAAACTTACCAAGAAAAATCTTCTAGCTTGCCCAGGGAACCCCAGCTTGCTGAAGAATTAATTATATTTATGCTGACATATCTAAAGGCAGAGAAGTACAGATAAATATATATACAGCTGTGGTGAGTAGAATTATATATGGTAATAAAATTTTAAATAATTTCTTTAGAAAAATGACATTTTGAAAATGAGGTGTGAATTTATACTTTTCATGTTTGTGGTGGTTGTATAGTTGAGCAAGGCTGCCTGGATGCAGTGTATTCATGATGCTCTCTGAAGTATAGGCTTGGCACTATCCAGACCTAGATGTTTGAGGTCCTAGAATTGTCCAGCAGTGTATATTAGCCTCATAAATAGGCCATAGTGTCATGAATACATCACATGTGGCCCCTAAGACTCACAGGATATAAGTAGGGCTGGCTCAATGCCTGATATTTTTTCTTTGGATACTCCTCATGGATGATCTCTCGAGGTACAAGAGAGGTAGTGCTTAAAGATGAGGTATTTTCTCATGACATCATGGGGCATTGTGTACTGATGGTCTATGCTTGGCTGCCTACTTATCATGGCCTGGGGAGCTGCAGTTCATGTATTCCCTTTTCCTGTCTCACCTTGCCTACTTCATCAGCATTATCTAATCAAGAAGAGAGACATTTTAAAAGTGAAGCAAACAAGCAAAAAATTCTGCCTGGGTTTTAAAAAATTTTTAAAAAAGTAAATAATCAATGATTCTACAATTTAAATTTAAAAATGTTAATAATTAATCCACAAATACCCGTCAAAAATTGACTATACTTTTTTTTAAAAAAAAAAAAGAACTTAAAGGTGTATGGGTGAAATTTATGCATGTTTTCCAAATAGAATCAATTAGGAAAATATAGCTTTATTATTGTAATAAATTAAAATATGTAACTTTCTGTCACTGTGCGAATACATGCACACACACATATGTAAATTTTTATATATTGATAGTATTTTTTTTTATAAACAACTGTAAAAAGGTTAATCATGTATTTATTAGTTTATATGATGATTGTAATATTAGTCAATTGTACTGCATAATTATGTGTGCGCATATATGTCAATGCTTGTCAAATAGGACATATATGCAAATTTGAATAATTTTTTGTTATTATTTGATATTAATTGTATATTATAAATTGTGCATCTGTGCATATATATATGTAAACCATAGTAGTAATCATTTGAATAAAATATTGTAATTTTGTAAATCATAAATGTGATAATTTTTTTATTGCATAGTAATCAAAGTCAGAAGGCTTAATTGATATGTGAAAGGCCATAATACTATTTTTTTGTTATTAATAAACTTGTATTTAATTGTTAAAAATTGTTTCCATCATCTCTTGGTCACAACAGTAATAGAGCTTATGTTCTCTGAGCTAGATTCATGCATGGGATGAATATATAAATGGGGATGTATATTAGTGCTTTGGAGGCATTCAGCGATGATCAATCATCATCATCCAGGTTGGAGCATAAGATTATATTTTTTTAAAACCCATGCACTACCTTTAATTTTAGTTAGTCTCATTAAAAATTTAAATTTATAGTTGGCCAGTACATTAATGGTACTTAAGTGGCCAGAGCATTGATGATGATCAGCATGTTTTAAATGTGCCAGCATTATTTCTGCTTACATATTCTAATGAATTAGAACTTAGGGTGTGCTTCCAAATTAATGGTTAAATAATTGTCCCAAGTTAGCAAAGGCTCAATAGTTAGCCTGGTCTACAGAAGACCCATTTCCAATCCAGTCACAAGGTTGACTGTTGATTTTTATTGTACTGATTTTATTATATTTAATTGTGGATCATTCATGACAATAAATGGTGTTTTGAGTAGTACTTATACTTATTTATACTTTACTTGATAATGCTGGTTGATATATATGATGGATGTATACTTTACTTGATAATGCTGATTGATATATATGATGGATGTATAGTTATTTTAATTACTCTAAGGAATGACTGGCTGGCTGATCTCAGAGTTATTTTGATTTTGTGCTCCTCTTAAATATATCTTACTTAAATATTATACTTCTTGTAAATTTTATATTAAATCATTTTATTTGTATTTAATTGACTGGGAGTGATGATGATTTTCCCATAATCCCAGGTTCACTCCTTTTTTCCACTTCCTGATACCCTCCCTCCCATTACAATATAAGGTGATAAAGAAGATATTAGAAATTACAAACCTGTCAGCCTTTTATCAGTTTTATATATTTTTTTTACCAAAATAATTACAACTCGTCTACAGAGCACATTGGATTTCCACCAATCAAGAGAACAAGCTGGATTTAAAAGTGGTTTTAAAACAGTAGATCATATCCAGGTATTGAGAGAAGTTATAGAAAGGAGAAATGAATATGAGTTGCCATTATGTTTTGGATTTATAGATTACAAAAAGGCATTTGATTCTATAAACATTTCTTCAGTGATTAAAGCATTGAGTCATTAAGGTATAGATCCAAGATATTGTCATATTTTAAAGAATATTTATAAAAATGCAACAGTAACAATTAGATTACATAATGATATTGGTAAAGTCAACATTGAGAAGGGTGTAAGACAAGGTGACTCCATATCTCCAAAACTTTTTTCAGCAGTGCTGCAAGAAGTATTTTGTGGATTAAAATAGAAAACTAAAGGAGTGAAAGTAAATGGAGATTATTTAAATCATTTAGATTTTGCAGTTGATATAATTGTTTTTGCAAATAATGCTTCAGACCTGCAGGAAATGTTGCAGGAATTATCAGATGAAAGTAGGAAAGTAGGATTAAAGATAAATGTTAAAAAGACTAAAGTAATGTTTAATCAATTTGCTCAAAATATGAAAATAAAGATTGATTATGATGAATTAGAAGAAGTTAACAGTTACAAATATCTTGGTCAGATTATTAATACAGATGGAAATATAATGGATGAAATTAATCAAGAATTAAACTTGGTTGGAGTGCTTTTGTTAGAAATAACTTGATACTAAATGGAAATATGCCTATGTGTTTGAAAAGGAAGGTTTTTAACAA
Source organism: Epiperipatus broadwayi (assembly GCA_028023455.1). Taxonomy (NCBI): domain Eukaryota; kingdom Metazoa; phylum Onychophora; class Udeonychophora; order Euonychophora; family Peripatidae; genus Epiperipatus; species Epiperipatus broadwayi. The sequence continues at coordinate 200,565 of JAQFVV010000050.1, read as the reverse complement.
ATGTGTTTTTCCAGTTCTTACTTATGGATCTGAGACTTGGATACTTAATAGAAGAGCAATAGAGAGACTTCAGACCACTCAAAGAAGTATGGAAAAATGCATACTGGGAGTAACAAGAAGAGATTGAAAACACAATGTATGGGTAAGAGAACAAACAGGTGTTACTGACCTCATTAAAAAAATTAAAAGATTAAAGTGGAGTTGGGATGGACATATTGCTAGAAGTGTTGATAATAGATGGACAACTGAAATCTTAAACTGGATTCCAAGAGATTGTAAAATACCCAGAAAGAGACCGCATGTGAGATGGATGGATGAGATGAGAAAGTTTGTAGTGCTGATATGGAGAAGAGAAGCTAAAAATTGGAGATGGATTGAACTCAGAGAGACCTTCATCCTGCAGTGGATTGATAATGGTTGATGATGATGATGATATGGGATAATGATTTGAACCAATTAATGAGTGCTAGTTCAGCATGAAATACATATATTATTCATTTATCTTTTTCACAGGTCTGTTAGTCGTGTGTATCTGATGTATGAGATGAAGTGGATAGCTGAAGGGAGCTTGAAAGTCTGTGTTCAAATCCCGTATATATATGTGTATGTGTATAAATTAATATACATACATTTCCTTCATCACTTGGTTCAAAAATATATCCCTATATATTTTCAGATATAATGTATTTTTTAAAAGTATATATATATGTGTGTGTGTGTGTGTGTATAAATTAATATATATATATTGTATATATATTTCCTTCATCACTTGATTCAAAAATATATCTCTATATATTTTCAGAGTATTTTTTTTTATTATTTTAATATTCTGAACACTTGAATAGATCTGCAAAATGACTTTAAAGTCATAGGAGGAAACTAAATGAATGAGAATTATCAAATCTTGCTGATGCGGAAAAATAAATGAATATATATCAGCTAATATTTTTCCATCTAAAAAAAATTAACAATAACATTTTAAATAATGTTCTGCTTCTATTAAAATATGTTGTTTTATTTATAAATTAAAATTAATATGCATACATTTTATTTCAGGATTGAGTAGAATAAATGTGGGTTCATTACGAGATTATTTGCCCATGTTGTCCATTTATTGATGCATATATGGGGTCATAATTAATATTTCAACTTTCTGTATTTCTGCACTGGAATTCAAATCCGCATATTGGAATTTAAAGATGCGAATATCAAAAGTCTGTCTGGATCAACCATATTAGTCATGGATGACGTAGACCATTGGTGATGTGGAAACATTTTAAGAAAGAGCTAAAGTATTAATTTTTATTTGATTATGGAGTTTCAAACTCTGACATGTAGAGATTTATAGAATTTGGTGCATCGAAAAGTGATTGAAATTAGTAAAAATACAGACATTATTGCATCAACATATGATGTAAAGAAATAAATAATATTAGATTTCTAACGAAAAACAAATAATAGGATATTCTTTCATTTTTTTATTAAACTAATCAAATGGTTTGTTTCTCAGTGTAGGTCATACTATATTTGCAAACTTATAGTGGCATAATTGAAACATAGTCTGAGTATTTTCCTGAAGGTTTGTGATGATGGTGTTGTAGCTGTATTTTTATATTGGACTATTTCCATCATCTAATATGTGTGTTGAATGTCTTTAGAAAAGTTTAATTTTATTTAAATATTCCAAATACATTCAACTGTTAGTAATATCACAGCAAACAATTGTTATTAATATCACAGCAAACAGGTTAGTATATGCACTAACTGTTAGTAATATCACAGCAAAAATATGAGTATATGCACCAAGTGTTAGTAATATCACAGTAACAGGTTAGTATATGCACAATGTTTCAAGAGGTATTTTTCTCCCCTCTTCTTCAGGTGTCTCTGGCCTGACCAATGATAGTACTAGCATGGGATTCAAACCTGGATCCTTAGGTTATTGATTATTGAATTTTAAGGTGACCCTCTAACGAACTGAACCATTCTTCAGCTTTTGAATCTGCTAATATCTTTCTGCTAATAACATAGAGCTAACAAAATGCTTCTATATTTACATTTCTGGGAAGTCATGCTACCAAGGATTGACTGGAAGTAACATTGTTTAACTTTATCACATGAGATTTATTGTATTCAACATAATATAATCAAAGGCCTTTTCCTTTGGTTATTAATCTTGATTATTTTAAGATCCTTAATCCCCTTGGTCAGTTTATGTAGTTATGTATAACTTGGCATTATTTTAAAGTCAAACTATCACATTTTGATGATGAATGTATGTGTCTTTACTTCTGTTGTGTTTAGTCTGGATTAAACATGTATAAATACATTTTATATTTATTTATTAGTGAAACTTGCATACATATATACACTCATATTTACAATCTGTTTTATCTAGCTATACTCCAGCTGCTACCATTTTGGAAAAGTATAGCTCATAGTTCTAGTGTGAACTGTGGGAAAAAAGCACTGTATGTGCTCTTATAGATTATCCAGATTTTCCTACCATTTTCTAACTTAGCATCCTACCTCTTAAGTAGGTAAAGTGACACTTGTCACTATACTTAACAGCTTGCCTCATGTCAGTATTTAGCCTTAGCAGCTTCCAATGTCAGCAGAATGCATTTACTGCTGTTCAAGTTTAACAACAGTTTTCTGGGGAATGTATATAGTGCAGTTCAGTTTAACTATAATTCTCTGATCTTATTTTCAAATAGACTGGCCATTTATTGCCAGATGCCCAACCTTAATTAAAACATTCAGATTCAGTGAGCATCATTACCTATTGGCCAGTTCTTATCATTGGCTATGTATTATCTCTTTATATACGCATTGGTTAGTGGCAATGGGCAAAACTCTCCATACAGTAGTGCCACCCTGTGCCAAACAGAGTAATCAATGGATGCCAGAAGGCTTGTGCATAAAATCCCTATCTAGTGATTTTCTTCATGTTGTAGTTTCACCTGGATTGGTGATCTTCTTAGCAGGTTCAGGATCATCATCTGTAGATGCAAGAACATTAGGTTCATCACAGCTAATTGATAATTTACTATTGGTTTGAAAATCGGTCATCTGATAAGATTGTGCTGATAGTTGATTTTGGATCTGTAGGTTCATTACAACTGGCTAATGATGTGTAATTTAACCTAAGTTGGTTTCTGCAATGATGATAATTGTTCATCAGCAAGTTTAGCCACCACTGTTTGTGATCTTTGACTTTATCACAACTGCTGGAACCCATTTGGTGGTTCCTAAAACATGCAGCCTAGGATATGAGAATCTATCCACTATTTTTGCACTTTTAGTAGTGTGAATTATTTTAGGATTCAAACCCAGATTAATTAATTCTGAGCAGACACTGTTTGAATTTACCATTGTGAGCTGGTTCACTTTATTCACTGTAAATTTTGAGTGAGTGAACCAGTCACATCTGAATAAATTGTTCTGCTTACCAGAAAATACAACAAGAGTCAGATATATAATTTTATTCATCATTGTAATCTTCACTCTTGCTTGAACCAAGAGTGCTACTAGATTGCCTTGATAATAAGTGATTGCTTTGCTTCTAGGATGCAACTGATATTTATTACTCATATGATAGTCTTGTCTTTATTGACCCAATGGATACTGCAGACCCAGTGTTCAGTTCCATTGTTACAGGTATATCATTAATGAATATTCTGCATTTAAAAGCAAGCAATGCTTTTCACATTGTTTATACATGCACTGTGTTTTTTAGATGTTAAATTGCCTTCTTTGCTTTTTGGAATGGACTCATTTAATCTGTCATTAGCCACTTATTGTTTTCTTTTAAAGCAAGTAGTTTTTGTGTGACTGACAAGATTACGATATGTACACAATATATAGTAGTGTAGACATTTGGTGGGTGGATGTATTGGTTGGACACATTAACAACAATGCTGTTCGTTCATTGATGTTGACTTATATAAGCAGTGACTTTTACTGCCAGCCAAGTGCATGACCAACCCAGTTTGCTGTTCAATGCTTCAAATACTAGAATACATTTTTAAAATTGATTTGCTTGATTAGCATTTAATTCCACAAGATTTACTTGTGACAAAAGAGATTCAAAGAAGTTAGAATCCATTATGAACTTGATTCTGAGACTGTGATCACTTATTTCACAAATCAAACAATTCTGCAGAGCTTTATTAAGGAAGCCTTTGAAATTGCATTTCAATGCTAATGTTCATATTCGACAGCAAAATCTCTATCTTGTTGTCCTTCTGCTTGTATGCAAAGATTGAAATAATATCTCTGCATTATTGTTAGTAGTTTTGGAGTAAAAAATGCCTTGTCAGAATCTATGTCTGCCAATATCTCTGCATTTATGTTCATAAAATCTCGTAAGTCTGAGGCACTCAGGCTTTTTGATTTGATTAACCTGTGAAATAGAAGATTATTTGACCTTTACGAATTGGCCAATTCTTTAGATAGGCTGCATCAAATGCTTCAATTAAGCCAATTTTTACCCATTTTTATGTTTTTCTTTTTTAGGTTGAGAAAGAAAGAAATTTTAACTTGTAATTTGTGAGAGTAACCACTTAAACTGACTTTCAACCTTTATTTGATGAGTTTCTGTTCACATAACTGTCAATCTTTGATAAAGACAAAATCTAACAACCCACTGGGGGCAGGTTCTGCTTTTATTAATAAGAGTAACCATTTTTATTAATAATAGCTGATTCACCATATAATAGTGCCACCCAGTGCAAACATTGGTAATCAATGGATGCAAGAAAGTTTGTGTATAATTTCCCATCTAGTGCCTGCCTACTTATTCAATATCCTAGACTAGTTTCTAGCATATGTCTTTCATCAGTGAGGCATTTGAAATCTGAGAACACAATACCTAGATATAATGACCCTTTCCTATTTCATTAACTACAAAGCTAGGAGCTCAAAATGAAAACACTTTAATGTCTTCAACACAAACTCATTCCTTTGTATAGTGATTTAGATTTAAATCCAGTAATCTACATATTTTGGTGTCCTTGGTTTATCAAGGTCCATAAACACAATCATTCCATAGGCAGGAATAGTATAAAACCACAAAATTCCTATGATTAAACAAGCTGTTATTAACAGTCACAAACTCTCCATACAGTAGTGCCTCCCAGTACATCAAATTTTATATTTTTAATGCAGTTTAATATTCCATTTCATCATCAATTCCAACCATAATTAATCCATTTCAGGATGATGGTTGCACCAAATTTAGTCCACTTTTCCAATCCCTAGTCTCTCTACTACCTATTTCCCCTTATCTATCTATCACACATGTGATCTTTTTTAGGTCTTTTGCAATCTTTTGCATCAACATTAAAATTTTAACTGCCCATCATCTCTTTTAGCAATATGTCCAGCCAATGTCCAGTTTACTGACATCATTTAAAATACAATATTAAGATTTCGTATAAAATGAGTTGTAATTAACTCTGCTTTTGTAAATTTGATTATGAACCAATCTGAGTGTGACTGCATGAACATTTAAATTTTATAAATAATCATGGAATTATTTGTTTAAACATTCATATAAGTGTTCAAAACAGTAATAAATGTGATGATAGCTTTAATACTATAGAATGTTGCCCTATAGTTTTCAATATATGGAAGTTAGAAGTTCTCAATGAAAATATGACCAGTTTTCTTCCTAAGCAATCTGCAATGATTCTTAAATTAATGCATGTGTTATGCAGAAACATTTTATCTATTTGTCATCAAAACATTAAAGCACTGATATATCTGGTTAAAGCACTGATATATCTGGTTCTTGAGTTCTGCCATAAAATGTGAGTGTGTTTCATTCCTTCACAGTTCACCGTGCATGCTCTTCCTGCTGTCACAGATGTTTTTCAACATTCTGGTAATTTATGGTTTTTATTGCCATGTTCTGTTTAAATCATTTATGGTTCTATATCCATTTTGCCTTAATGCATAGTTCAATTATTGTTTCATGTCATGTAAATCCTAATCCAAACATGCTCATGCCTTAAGATTTTTGTGGTGAATAGCTAAATTATGTTGATAACATAACACATTTTGATTCAAGAATGGTGCTTCAATTAGTATGAAGAAAATGCCAGTCAACTTCATCATGGGATTACAGGGTGTGAAATTACAGGGTGCGTATTTAGTATACTATAAATTTATTCTTTCAATCTTATTTTTCTATTATGTAATATATATTATTTTATGAAAAACTACAGCCATGCTCTCTGATTGGTTGCTTTTTCTAAAGGTTTGTCATGATGATATATTAATTGCATTTATATAATGGATATTTCCATCATCTAATATTAAGTATTGAATGTTTTTAGAAAAATTTAAATCTAATTAAATTTTCCAATTACATTCAACTGTTATAATAGCACTCAGGTTAGTAAGTATATAAACAACATTTCAAGTGGATTTACTCCCCTATCTTATTCAGGTGTTGCTGGTCTCATCAGTGGCAGTACTAGCATGAGAATTGAACCTAAACCCTTAGATTATTGAATATTGAATTTCAAGGTAATGCTCTAACTAACGGATCCATCTAAGAAGAGAGGAAAAATAACATCATTTGAAACATTGTGCATTTACTAATCTGTGTGTTATCAATCGTAGTTGAATGTAATTGAAAAAAATAAAATAAAATAAAGACATTCAATAATGTGAGATGATATATGAATCAAATAAAATATCATCACCACAAATGTTCAGGACAACATACTGTGTCGATTTTCTTAAAATTATTTTACATTGTCAGGTGCTCAACTTCTTTTTACTTTTTACTTTCTGCCCAATATTCTTGTGTTTTTTTAATTAAGCTCATTTCCATTGGCACATTTTGAGTAGTGTTATTCTCCTTTTCTTTTCATATCCTTAGAATATTTAATTCCATAATACATTTACGAGCTTTGTAAATCATTAAAGACCAAATTGCGCATGGGATTTTTTTAATAATAAAGCCAACTGTTATTTATAATGTAAAAACAAAACTATGGAAGATAATATAGCATAGCAAAGAAAAAAACATTGTAAATTATTCTTCAAGATATGATGTGATGTTCTGTGGCTTCTCCTTTATTGATGTCAGGAATTTCTTAGCCACAATAGCCAAAGAAACCTGTTAGCCACCTTACCTTTCTTTCATTCCCCACTCTACATTTTGCCCATATTGTTCCCTAACCTGTTCCATCTAATTTACACAACATAATCTCTGTCATCTCTATAGCCTTTATATCTAAATCCCCCCTTCTCTTTCCCCAAACCCACCATAAAAACCAAGAACACACTTTCTGTATAATCACTTTGTTTATCTTTATTCTCCCACAACTTCATTATTTGTATCTTTTCTGCTTGCAGGCATTTACATTCAATTAACAGATGCCTAATATTTTTTATGCCTTCCTTTCATAATAACTCATCCATATTTTTCCATTTATGTATATATTCCCTTGTTGCTAAGATTCTGTTTGAGCCTTAAACAATAAACTACTTTCTTTGCTATTGTCATAAATTAACTTCCACCCAATATTCTGCTCACTTCTATATATATATATTAAAACTCCTTTTACTCTCCTTACTGGTTCTACAGCTCTCCAACTTCTTATTCTTTATCCGTTTCCTTGCCACTATTATACTCAACAATTCTCATAACTCAATCATCCCACCTTTAGTATAAGTATATGGAAATAAATTCTTTATCCAAATCTTTTGCATATCATACTAACTTTCTCACCCATCTTGTTGCCTGCTCTTTACTCATAAGCCAATTAAATACTATTTTGGCTATGCTCTTATTATCCATAAACTGCAATCTACCGACCCTTTTCATTTTGCTTTTTGCATCTCTCATATAAAAACTTGACCATCCCGTTTCTCCTTGGATTGCCTTCTTTGCCGTCCACACATCTGCATCCATGCATTTCTTTCTATTTCTCTTTATACTTTTTCTAAGTAATCTAACACCCCTTTACTTACCCATAACGCACCGTTATCATATATGTTAAGACTGCCACTCCCTTCCAGAAACAGAAATACCACACAGGCGCCCCTGCTGAAATTAAGCTGTCTAGATAGACCACTATTTATTTAAATTATATACTTACATAAAACTACTATTGTTACTTTCAGTATTTATTATGTTTTTGTTTATTACAATAATTTTATCACATTTTTTTAAATCATTAAATATATTCAAATCGGGTTTTATTTTAAATCTATTACTTATGAAAAATTATATCTTCCTTAATTTAAAAGAAAAAAAAATCTCATCATTTTAAAAATGAAATCTCTTTCAAGTTGATAAAAAGATGAGTTTCAATCAGGTTTAAATAAAATTAGATTTTGTCTCTTTGAAATTAAACTATCTTTGATGCAAAGTTATATATTATGCTAAACACTGAATTGAATAATCGCTTAGTGGCGCTTAATTAAGACTTGTTAATTGCGTTTGGTGTGAAAGCTATTTTTACATATATTTTAATATTAATTTAATTTAGTAAAAATTGAAATCATTAGCATTTATTGTGTAGTTAAATGAATTGAATTTAGACATTAATCATGTACTCAAAATTAGTATCTTGTTTCTTAATTAGATATGGTAATTCTATTACAATAATTATTTTTTGCATTATTTCAAACATTGACATAATGTATAATAAAAACATTTTATAGTCGTTTTTTGTAAGCTTTATATTTATTACGAATAAAAATAAGCATTAATAATAAAAATAGAATTTTTTAAACTTATTTTTCTTTTTAATTAAATAATTTTTTTTATTATATGTCATTATTTAATTAAATCCGATTATAAATAATAGTGCAGCAAAAAGTTTATTTAAAATTTTGATTAAATTTAATATAAACAAATAAACCAATTCTTTCTTTATGAGTTTGTTGTTATTTTTTATCAATACATGTCTCTTCTCAACTCAACTATACAACTCTGATCAGTTAAAATCAGATTTTTTGACTCGGTAAAGTTATAATCAAAAGAAATATAAATGCAATGAAGTTAAATTAATAATCTTTATTAGCAATTATATGCCAAAATTATTGCATACTATGAACATGTTTGTGTGTTCGTCATGTTACTTTTTTTTTTCTGAAAAAAAAGTTAGTTATATAAATAGAATCCAGTTATAGTTGCAAGGTGGTATTTAAACGGGCAAAACTCTCCATACCGTAGTGCCACTCAATGCAAGCCAGAGTAATAAATGGATGCTAAAAAGTCTTGTGCATAAAATCCCTATTTAGTGCCTATTCATCCAGTAGGCACTAGATAGGGATTACTCTGGTTTGCACTGAGTGGCACTACTGTATGGAGAGTTTTGCCTGTTTTAATAACAGTTATGAGTAAGCATAAGAAATAGTGACCATGTGATGTTTAAAATGGTATTTGTATAGGGAATCTTTATATCCCAATTTTCCTGGATTTGTCTGGTTTTATCTCTCTTATCTTGGTACTCTGACATACTCTTTTGAAACAGTTAATTGTCCCAGATCTGCTAACCACTCATTTTCATTTTAATTTTTTAATTTTAACTTTATATTTAATTTGTACATTTATTTTAAATTAATATTTATTTATTTAATATTTTATAATTAATTTTTTGATTGAGTAATCAGTCATTTTCACTAAGTGGAAGTAGTTTCCCCTTATTAGTAGATAATATATGTATACAAACAATTATCCTTGACTTTTGTATATTATGAAATGGTTATATTGTTAGTAATGTAAATGTGATTATATGTTATATATGTTTTGTGTCATACTGAAATATACAGTAATCTGCAATAGTTTTTGTTGTTGTTGTTGCATGTTTCAGTCAAGCAGTTATAATGGTAATTAACAGTTGTGTTTTATTGTCAAGCATTGGTGGCCTAGCGGTTAGCATAGCTGCCTTCCAAGCAGCTGGCCTGGGTTCACTTCCTGGTCAATGCATTTGACATATAAAAAAAAACAATTGTGTTTTATTAAATTATCAATGTCATTTATTATTGTATATGCTAAAGAGTAGGTTACTGAAATATATGTACATCAATATTGTTGGGATTAAGTTACTGAATTTAAATTGCTTAGTTATCAGAATATAATAATATTGAAAATAGTTTTGATTACTATCTTAAAATAAAAATTACAATAATATTTATTGACAATAAATATCTTCTTTTAGTTACAGTGATTTTCAGCTTGACATTAGTATACAAAGTTGATTCCAAATCTTTGATTCAAATTAAACCACTAAACATTACATGATCACCATTCTTTATGCTTACACATGCAGTTTACACAAAGGTTAAACTCTTCATACAGTAGCACCACTCAGTGCACCAGAGTTTTTATCAGTGGATGCAAGAATGTTTGTGCATAAAGTCTCTATCTAGTGCCTACTCATCCAATACCCCAGACTAGTTTCTATCTTGCACTGAGTGGCAGTACTGTATGGAGAGTTTAGCATCTCTGTAAACAGCTTGTGGAAGCATAAAGAATGGTGATAATGTGATGTTTAGTGGTTTAATACCAATTCTTCCCAATAGTATTATGGTGACTGTGGTTATTAGAGAATGTCAGACCCAAAAAGTATAATTCTCAACTGAGTTCAGATCTATATGACTATACAAGCTAATGAGCTAGAATTGAAAACATTATTATGTTTTTATTTTGGATTCAAAGTTTTATAGTTAGCTAATAAGATAAAGGGTGGCTGTTGGAGGATTGCATTAGATTGTAATATCTAGATGCAATGCTCTCAAATCCAAGGCTCTTCACTAATAAAAGCCACAAGCTAGAACTTAGTCTAGGGATGTTGGATGAGTAGGCATGAGATAGGGATTTTATGTGCAAACCTTCTGTCATTTGTTGATTACTTTGGCTTAAACTGAGCAGTACCAGAATATGGAGAGTTTAATTTGAATTCAAACTTTGATTACATCTAGGTCATAACAATTTTCTCAAATATTTTTTTTCTGACATCAAAAATAAAATATTTATTAGTGATTAAATGTTTTCCTGTAGCTTTTTAATTTTGATATATTTGTGTTATCATATATCTGAGAAATAAACTATATATTTTAATGACATGAGTAGTTATTATTAATTCTTAACATCTAATAAATCAAATGGTTTGGTTATTTAATGGTTTAATAAGAAGTTTGAGAAGTTAAGGACAGAAATGAACTGTGATCAATTAATCTTAAGCTTTAGAGTCTTCCACTCTTCCACTAAACTAAACCATAAAGTGTTTAATGTCTAATTATTAAATTTTGTAACAAAGTTCTAAATATAAATTATTTAATCATCCCACTAGATAGATGCTCTGTGTGTTTTGGTACAATTGGTAGAGCATTTCACGTAGGACCAAAAGGCCCTAGGATCAGTTCTGGCTCTCACAATTCTAGTGTTTGAATTTCCTTACAAATTCATTAGCACTATTGTTAAATGGTAAAAGGAGTTAAAAGTTGAGTTTTTTTTTTTTTTACTAAAAATAATGAAATCTTCATTGTTTAAAAAAAATATTTTTAATGCATTTGTTTTTGTACTTATTGCTTTATGAAATATAATTTGAGATAGAGATGTTGCAACTACAATGTTAATTTTCATATATATATATATATACATTTATTGAATAAAACCAGCATGACTCCACATACAGTAGTGCCACTCAGTGCAAGCCAGAGTAATCAATAGATGCTGGAAGGCTTGTGCATAAAATCCCTATCTAGTGCCTACTCATCAAATATCCCCAGACTAGTTTCTGGTTTGTGGCCTTAATCAGCGAAGAACTTTGGATCCGAGAGTGTTGCATCTAGATCTTAGGATCTAATGCAACTTTCCAGCAGCCACTTTTTATCTCTACTTAAGTACAAAACTATGAGAGTAAAATTGAAAACACAATAACATGTTCAATCTAAGCTCATTAGCTTATATAGTCATATAGGTCTGAACTCAGTTCAGTACCTATACATTTTGATGTCATTGTTTCTTTAATAACCATAACCACCATGCTATTAGGCAGGATTGGTATTAAACCACTAAACAACACATGATCACCATTTCTTAAGCTTACTCATAACTGGTATTAAAACAGGCAAAACTTTCCATATAGTAGTGCCACTCAGTGCAAGCAATAGTAATCAATGGATGCCAAAATGCTTATGCATAAAATCCTTATCTAGTGCCTGTTGGAGGGTTGCATTAGATCCTAAGATCTAAATGCAGTGCTCTCAGATCCAAGACTCTTCACTGATGAAGGCCAAAAGCCAGAAACTAGTCTGGTATATTGGATCAGTAGGCACTAGATATGGATTTTATGCACAAACCTTCTGGCATCCATTGATTATCCTGGCTTGCACTGAGTTACACCACTATATGGAGAATTTTGCCTGTTTTAATAACAGTTATGAACAAGCATAAGAAATGGTGATCATGTGACATTTATTGATTAAAGGACATTGCATTAACAACATATTGAGATTATTGATTGTTAATGGTAGTGGTATTGTCTAAGTGTTGACTGTTTTCATGTATTCATATGTATGTGTTGATATGAAGATTTTCACACATTTACAGTTATAAATGATTCAGTTGTTATTAATTTTCTTCTTTTCTAAGCCAATGTAACATCTGGCAAAATGAAGAATACACAGAAATGGTAGATTTTTAAATGGTTTATCCGTGTATGATTTTGATTATAAATATACCATTTTGCTTTTATCATGCAAGCTATCAACTGGATGATGAGTAGAATACCATAAAGATTATTGTAGAAGTGCAGCAAATTCTGATTTCTAACATTGTCAAAGTTCCACCAATAGGAAAAAATCAAATATAAAAAATTGAAAAAATAAAAATCAAAAAATCTTCAGAATAATATGTTTTAAAAAATTATTCCAAATAAAAGTATGCTTGTGTAATCATGTTTGTTGATAAACAGGCAAAAACTCTTCATATAGTAGTGCCACCTTGTGCTAACCAGAGTAATCAATGGATGCCAGAAGGCTTGTGCATAAAATTCCTATCTAGTCTCTACTCATCCAATATCCCCAGACTAGTTTCTGCACAAGCCTTCTGGCATCCATTGATTACTCTGATTAGCACAAGGTGGCACTACTATATGGAGAGTTTTTGCCTGTTTTCTAACAGTTATGTGCTAGCACGAGATGGTGATCATGTCATGTTTGTTGATCCAATTTTGTCTTCACCAAATCATAATTTAGAATTTTTGAAGAAAAAAGTAGAAGATTTAATAATGTGGATTTAAATAAAAGAAAAGAAAAAGGGAGACATGCATTAAGTAGTGAGAAGACTAATGGGTTTTTAAAAGGAAATTATGAAAACAGGAAATAGCTGGATTGGGCAACTATTTAGAATTAAAGGAAAAATAGAGAAGCTCATGGAAAGTAACGCAGAAGATATGAAAGGAAAACAGGAAAATATCTAAGAAATATTTTAGAAAAACCAAAAGAATAGATGATGTTCTGACAATAATAATAGAGTAATCAACATTTTAATCTTTGAAATGGAATAAAATATTATTAATACTATCTTGTTCTGTTGTATTTCTTTGCTTAAAATGTTCTACATAAGTTACTCATCTAAAGCTTTTTTTTTCTTTCATATCCATTATGCTATTAACAGAATTTATTTGAATATATATAAATAAAACAAGCACATCTCATTCAAATAACATTTCTATTCTGCATATAACAGCATCAGCCTAAGTCGCAGGTATAATCAAAAAGAATCAATGAGTAGAACCCTGCATGAATTAATATATTGATAAAGTTGTTACTGTAGGGATCAAGGTCAACATGCATGGTCCAGCCATCTCATTTCTAGTGTTCACACTTCTTAAGAACTCCCAAGCAGTAAACTATTTAATTGATTTAATGAAATATCAGATAAAAATAAATCATATGGTTAGTTGCTTGAGAGGTCATGTTCATTACTCGGCATGGTAAGCACAAAGTTCTTTTCTATTGACCAAATTAAATTATATTTTTTAATTAGCTGAACACCATTCTAGTATTAAGCTAACCTGTTCAAGGTATTGAACACTAAGGAATAGTATCAAACAGATACTCAGCGTTTTGCAAAAACCAGCCTTTATTATTAAAGAATCTAAAAAATGTTCATGGATATGTTGTATAGGTGGCTCAGAAGGGAGTTTTTCCAGATAGTTGGAGTAATACAAGAATACAATTATTATTTAAAGGAAAGGGTAAGGATCATAGAAAGTTAAATAATTATAGACCAATAGCGGTAACATCAGTTTTATATAATGTTTTCTCATATATGGTGGCTGGAAGAGGTGTAAAATGGATGGAAGAAAATAAAGTAGTGGGGGAAATGCAAGGAGGTTTTAGGCCAGATAGACATATAGGGAGATAGTTTATTTGTAGTTACACAACTTATGGATATGAGTAGGAATTTAGGTAGATCATTATATATGAGTTTTATAGATATAGAGAGGGCATATGATAGAGTAAATAGAAATAGATTATGGGTAAGTTTAGAAAATTTGGGAATGGATGAAGCTTTAGTAAATATTATTAAGAAATTATATGAAAATAATTACTATATTTATCAATTAGGGGATATGGGGTGGGACTAAGTCAAGAATGCCCTATGTCACCTATTTTGTTTTTGTTGTATTTGAGTGAAATGGAGGAAGCAATAGAAAGACTAGGAAGAGGGATAGAGATACCGTTAATAGGTAGCAAGGGAGTATATACTTTGTCGGGTCTTTTTGTGTGCAGAAAGAAGATATGGAAATTATGCTGAGGACATTTGCAAGGATGGGTAAAGAGATGGAGATTAAATTTAGTGAAGAAAAATCAAATATAATGATGGTTAATACTGGGGAAAGAGAATATGTAGAATTTTTATTGGGGATATAAAGTTAAGTGTGGTGGATAGATATAGGTATTTGGGAATCATCTTATGTAATCAGGAAAATTGCTTGTATGAATGGGAGAAAAAATTGGTAAATGAAGCAAAGAAAATAAAGGGTTTAGTAAAGAAACTAACAGTGTTTTCATATAATAAATATGATGTAGCTAGAATTGTATGGAAGTGAGTTGCAGTAGCAGGGTTAACATATGATAATGATGCATTATGTGTTAGTAAAAGGGTTTTAGATTATTTAGAGAAAGTACAAAGGGAAATAGGAAGACATGCATTACATGCAGAGTTGTGGACAGCAAAGGAGGCAATTCAAGGAGAAATGGGATGGTCAAGTTTTTATATGAGAGATGCAAAAAGTAAAATGAAAATGTTTGGTAGGTTGCAGTTTATGGATAGTAAAAGAATAGCCAAAATAGTGTTTAATTGGGTTATGAGTAAAGGGCAGATAACAAAATGGGTGAGAAAGGTAATGTGGTATGCAAAAGTTTTGGATAAAGAATTTATATCAGTATACTTGTAAAAAAGGTGGGATGATTGTGTTAGGAGGATTGTTGAGTGTTATAGTGGTAAGCAATGAGATAAAAGAATAGATGCATTAATAAAGAATAGGGAGTTGGAGAGATGGAGAACTAGTATGGAGGGTAAGAAGAGTTTAAATATATATAGAAGTAAATGGGACATTAGGTACGAGTTAATTTATGATAATAGTAAGGAAAGTAGTTTATTATTTAAGGCTTGACATGTAAATGGAAAAATATTGGTGATTTATTGTGCAAATTGTGTAAGGAAGGTATAGAAAATATTGATTGAATGTAAATGCTTGAAATCAGAAAGGGAACAAATAATGAAGTTATGGGAGAATAAATATGAATGAAGTGATTATACATTATTGTTTTTTATGCTGGGTTCAGGAAAAGATAAGGGGAATTTAGATATAAAGGCCATAGAGTTGACAAAGATTATGTTGCGAAAATGGGATGGAGCAGATTATGGAAAAGCTTAGCATGGGGAATGGAAGGGGATGGTAAAGTGGCTAACAGGTTTCTTTGGGCATAGTTGCTGAGAGATTCCTGACTCTGTTTTAGGAGTCATAGTGCATCAGTGGTGCACAACCTTTTGATACTTGTGCATCCCTTTTTACATTTGCGATTCCCTTCCTTGCATGAAAATTGATACAACCCATATTTGTTTTTACCAAGCCTAAGTTATAAATGTGACTATGTAAGGATATTCATAATAAAATGACAATAGTTTTAATTAATTTCCTAATATTTTGGTATTAAGCACTTATGATTTTCAAATGAATTTTATCAACCAAAACATGTCGCCTAGTGGCACAGTACAACTAATCAGCTAGTACCAGAATTTATTATTTTCTGATTATTAATATTAAAATAATAATATGAACAATAAATACTTAAGAATTTTATATTTAAATGTGTATAACATTTGTTGTTTGTATTATTTTAATAGTATACATATTTTATTTACATATTTACTGCTATGTTATACTATTTAATATGAAAATGAAAGTCAAAACAAAACTTTTTAATTAAAAAAATAACATGGCTTTATTACACTACAACTGTATACAATTAGCAAATAGTTTGAAATAAGGCTACTAGTACAAATATTACAACTCAACAAGAAAACAAGTATTTAATTGTTTAACAAATACTATGAAGCCTTTGAGATGTAGTTATGGAGAAGAATTTAAAAAATTAGTTGGATGAGTAAAATAACAAATGAAGAAGTCTTAAAAAGAGTAAATGAAGAAAGAAGATTGATAGAGGAAAATAGAAATAGAAAGAGAAACTGGATTGGGCACATACTAAGAAGAAAATGCAGTTTAATAAAAGCTGTTTTGGAGGTAAATAGTGAGTGAAAACAAGAATAAAACTCAGATAAGATTGACATTGATGGATGATATAAGAGATGGGAAGAGGTGTGTGGAATTGAAGAACTGGGCAATGAAGAGAAAAGAGTGGGGAAATTAATGAATTGGTGATATGATTTATTCTCTGGACCTATCCATCAGACAGAATATTATTGATGATATTGATGATGATCAAATTATTCACCTCTTATTAGTTTATATTATTTAGTGATAAACCTAAAAAATGAACAAAGATTCATGTTAGTACTTTTGATGATTGGGAGAAAAAATGTTCAACAGGTCTTAAATCTCCCTATTCACGCACTAGCTGTTAATGTTATATGTATTTAAATTATAAATTTCTAACGCATTTATTGTTTATATTACTTTAATATTATACATATTTTACTCAAGTATTTACTATTATGTTAGGTTTATCACTAAATTTGTAAGTATTGCTTTGATGGTTCCATAACAGATACGATAAAGAGACCAAAAAGCTTTTATTATTTACACCTTTTTAAAATTGAAACCGATAATGATTTCTGCCTTTCTAAAATGATTTGTTAGTAAAGTGGGAAGTACCTGTATGTATGTGTGTGTGTACATATATACAAATAAACGTATTCAATCAAACAACAAGAGTATAAAAAAGTACAGCCTCATTTGAATAAAATTGTTAATGAAAAGATCTTCATAAATTTATTAACACTAAATATTTACTGAAAAGTATGAAAAAATTCTGAAACTGAATGTAAAAATAAATGAAGATATAACTTGAATAGATCAAAGAATAATATTTAAAAGATGTTATTAAAAAACATCATATCAGTTAAATAAAGCAATTCAGCATTAAGAAAGCTTGAGTTAGAAGAGAAAAAAAATCGTTTGACAAAGAGGGTTCGTTTATTTTTTTGGCAGGGGAGGTATTTCAAATATATTTCTTGTTTATCTGTCTCTACCATGTTTCATGAATGTATAATTTTCTCATTTTGCTATATCATTAAACACACAGCTATAAACAAACTAGCGATTTCTCTCTGAATATTTGAATCTGGAAGAGAAATCCATTATAATTTAGCGAGTTCTATTAAACTGAATCACAATTTGTTCAACTTTAGAGAAAAAAAATTCTGGGTAGAAAAAAGTACTCGACTCATCAGTAAATTTCGCACTCTGTGAGTACGACTTAACAGCCATTATGAACTTTAACATTTAAAAGGCAAACTAGTTGTTTTTTTTTCACTATTGAGGAATTGTAAAAAGTTTACTGTTTTTTCTCACGCACACTAGGATATGCTTAATAGTTTAACTTTTTTATTTATTCAGCAGATTAAGAGACTAATTTGTACTTATTGTACGTTATGGTTAAGCTTTTGTACACTTGAGTAAGTAAATGGTGTACATTTAGATTGTATATTATTCCTAAAAATGGTCAGCATAGATAAAGATTCTATTTTACTATCTTGGTAGAACTCTTCTCCTAGGAACAATTAGATGCCATTTACTGGCAAGTGAAATACAAGGGTCACAGTTTAATTTTGTCACTTCAGGTGTTCAAATGTTGTTTTAGCAACTAAATGGCCCCGTGATATTTTATTTATTATAAAAACATGAATGTTGTTGATGAAATTAATGTACTAATTGTGAATTATGCCTAATGATGTAAATGATACATTACATACAAATATCTTATTGAGACTGAGAGCATTCAAACACTTTTAAAAAGATCACCATATAACCCAGTTTAATCAGAATTGATCCAATGTAGCTAAATGACCCAGTTGTTTCAAATAATAGTTATTAAAAGTTAATTTGAGCTGTAAATATTAATTGTTAAATTTCTACAGTATATTAAAGATACTATAAGAAGAAAAGTCTATGAAACTATATTGAACATAATAAAAAAAAAAACATGAATACAAACAAAATATGTACATAATTAGCTAATAGTTTATCATTTAAACATGAACGGAAAATTACATGGGGTACTTGTGTGTCTATATAATTTTATAATGCTTTTTATGAGGATAGGTGTTTATATATATATATTGTAACGGAATATAATATCCCGTCACATTATTTTAAAATGAAAATAAAAAGATCGTAAATAAAATTGATTTATTAAAAAGAAAAAAACTTAAAAACTGAAAAGTAAAAGTTGTTTAATATATATATTGTCGCGCAGATGGAAAACTTAAACTATTTTAAGAAAAAGTATTTGAAAGTATTTTTTTTTTGTAAAAAAAAAAAAGTAAAAATATAAAGATTGATATTTTAAAAATAGAAATAATGTTGATTTCTATAACCTTAGAAAATGGAAATGATTGTTTTATTAATTAAATGATTGTTCAAAAGCAAACTAGCCCTTGAGGCATTTAAAATAAATTAAATGGTCAGATAAGAGAATACAAAGAAATTAAATGACCAATGCAAGCACGAAAATGACAGCACGGACCATAACTGAAACACAAGAGGATTAGTGACGTCTTGCTCGTTGAATCCCAAGATTTGATGATAAGAGGCTAAGAAAAATATAAAAGCAAAATGATTATTATAATTCTTACCTGAGAGCTGACTATGAATATGTCGTTATAACTAGCTATATTGCAGATTTTCACGATCTGGAAGTCTGCAATAAATTTAATTTTCCAGACAACCAGCTGAGGCCTATTGATAACAGTTCCTGACCAAATGCATGGCAAGTCGTGGTTTCATTTCAAAGAAGGACAAAATCTACGAAAGTGATCACGAAGAAGGACTTTTAAATCGGCTAAATCCGTAAAGTATGAACTCTTGTGTCTATCTAATAAGAACTTTCCTAAATTGCAATTAATTAATAGCTGAAAATAAGAACTCTTATCTGACTTAAAAAATGCAAATTCAATTGTTAATATTTTTTATGCAGATGTGTAAGTAATCATTTCCATTTCATTTGTGTGTGTGTGTGTGTTATGTTTTAATTAAAATGTATTTTAATTTAAGTTGGGTGTAGATAGCTGTATGGATAAAAATTAATAACTATGTCTAAATTCGTTTATGTTTAGTTTAAGGGATATTAATTTCAGGCTATTTGTTTCGTAGTTAGAACGGTGCTTGTGGAGGGATATATGGGTATTTATATCAATGTAATGTGAAGCGTATTTAGCATACAGGGCAACATGCCCAACTGAATGCATGACCCCAAAGAGGCAGTCATATCGTTGCAATGGTCGCAGATGTATTTCCTGTGCCATCGACCCCTTCTAGCTCTGGAGGGATTATAAGTCAGCATAAGACCACTCTCCTCCATGTGTAGCACTCTTTAAAAAATATATGTACATGATTCCTTAGTCAGACAGATGCACATTCATGTTCTGGACACGGATCATTTCCTTCAAATAATATCATGCTGTCAGATGCACATTCATTGGTTGTGACTATATATCTGGAAGCAGGCATTGGGTTGGCTACGAACTTTTAGTCTGAGATTGAATGAATGTTTTGATAAGTTTTTAAGTGGAAAAAATCTATGTCACCTATCTATACTCGACATTCTAAAGTAAAATATAATTTAAATATCCATCTGTGCAGTCTATTTAAATAGTAATTTGAATTTAAAAAAAAAATTAATGTTAAAATCTAAAAATAAATTTATTCCTCAATTTTAAATGTGCGTTAATAAAAATCTATTTGTGCGTTAATAACTGGCAGTGGCTTCTTTTATTTTATTGTTCTAAATATTTAATATATATTTTGAAAACATAAATCTAATAAAACTTATAAAAGTGTTTAAATCTTTGCTACTCCTTCAGCTAGTGACACTGGGCTGACAGTCGTGATTTTAACAGCGCGTATCTGCCTACTCTATAAATTTTCTAGGTCCAAATGGCCTAGTGGCGCCCTCGTATGGCAGATACGGTAAGACTGGATATTCATCCCATCCCTGATTGTTATAATATATATATATATATTTTTTTGTAACTAGTATATTTCATTTACTAATAGATGAGTGTATATATCAAATATTCACTGTTTGTATGCCTGCTTGTAACAAAAACATATTTTTGTACAAATCTATCTAAATAAAAATCAAAAGCAGTATTACTTTTAATTTGTTGGTGAAGTTATAAGAATCTAATACTTTTTTTCTCATCCCTGTATCACATCCATCATCAGATTTTCAATGAAGATGGCTGAAGAATTGGAGAATAGAGAAGATTGAAGCCTGTCTATGAAACTTGGAGGATTTTCTATCTTAATATAAACTATGCACTGATTATATATATATATATATATATATATATATATATATATAAACATTACAAGCATAAAGCTAAACTAGTCAATATAAAATCAAAACTACCCCAAATCTAAAATTAAACCAGACCAGCATAAAAATAATATTAAAACACAACCTAAGGTTTCACTGCTACAAGCAGACTTGGATACTCTGATAAATTTGTTAAAAGTATTTTATTTTATAGTAATATTTCTAAGGATGTAAAAGTTAAAGAAAAATATGATTTTATTTCTTTGCCATTTAAATTGTCTTCTTATAAAATTGTGTGTAAAAATAGTAAATTGTTTGGAAATAAGAAAATTGCTTGGAAAAGGGGTGTTACATTGAATAATTTATTAAATAATACAAAAGAAGTTTTTGATAGAAAGACTATTCCTGGTGTAATATATTTTATTCCTTGTTTATTTTGTAAGAAGGTTTACATAGGTCAGAGAAGTTTGAGTTTAAATGAAAGAATAAAGGTTCATAAAAGTAGAGTTAAAAATAGATATCTTAGTTCTGCTTTGTATGTCCATGAAAAAGATACAGGCCACATTATTGATTTTGATGAAGCTAAGGTTGTCTTCTTTGAGAGAAATGAAATCAAAAGAAGAATTAAAGAGTCTTTATTATTGAAAATTTATTATTTAAGAGTTCTTTTAATATTAAGAGTGGATGGGAAGTGAATGGATTTGTGGGTAGTTTTTAATAGTATATATATTGTATAGTTTTTTGTAGTTCTTTACACTTGAGAAGTCTGCTTGTAGCAGTGAAACCTTAGGTTGTGTTTTTTTATTATTTTTATGCTGGTCTGGTTTAATTTTAGATTTGGGGTAGTTTTGATATATATATATATTGAAACAGTAAGATTCGTATTCGAATCTTAAGTTTCACCTTTTTCTGTCGTCTCTCACTGACCGGTCTATCCTACCCAAATTTAAACTTTTTGGTATCGAATTGTGTGTGTAACAATATTAAAAATGTATAAATATATGTAGAATTCAACATAAACACGCACACATTTCGATCTCAAATTAAAGGCAATAAATACGGATAAAATAATATAATTTAGATTTCATTTAGCTAAATAAATTTTGTGTAATATTAATCATTTATTTTGAATTTTATAAAGTTCGTATTTGTTGCTTGGTTTAAATTTCGTTAAATAATAATTCTAACAAAATCTGATGCAATAATTAATTAAAGTTAAAATAATTTTATTCCCTTTTGTCTTTGAAAATTTAAAAGCATCGGTCAGTGATAGATAATAAATTAATTATAGAAAAATTCCAAAAAAATGTAATTAACGAATGTAAAAAAAAAAAACAAAACAAACAATAGCACAGCAGATTTCTTTCTAATTAAAACCAGCAAAAGCATTGATTATCCTGAGGGCAAGATAAATAAAACCTAAAAATATCTCAACAAAAAAATTAAAAGATCAAGATAAAAAAAGGAGGCCATCTTAGACTTGCTGGAGACTTAGACTTGAATTTTAGCTTTGCTCTCGAGTGGAGAGTCTAAAATATCTTAAAATAAATTGATATTGCCAAGGTATGACCGAGTAAGCACCGAGATTATTCTCCATCGGAAGATGGCCCACCGTATGCCGAACTCCACATTGCCCATCGTAAAAACACCATAATGATCTGCTACCTGAAATAGACAAGAAAGCCGCTGCTGTTAAAATCAATAAAATGCCAAAGACAAGAAAGAAAACTGCTAATCACGAACAATCTACTATTAAACAAATGGAAGAAAACATCTTATAAAACAGGTACCTGTGTGTGTATTCCAAATTATAGAGTACTCTAGTAATAATAAGCTATAGCTCATCTCCTACTATTTGTATAACTTCTAAAATGTTAAAATTGTAAATTTGTGAAACTAAAATTTGAGAATTAATGTAATCTGTAAATTTCTCGCATAATCTAGCTTACCTCCCTCTATCCTTAGGTGTGTATTTCTCAAATCTACATTTTATTTATAATTATCATTGAAATATTACCTTCTCATAATTGTCTTAGTTTGAAAGCTAAATCTATAACCGCTTGAACAGTGAATGCGTGTCAAATTGTCATTTGCTTTATAAATAACTTAAATTTCATATAAATACGACACGCATTCAAAGAATCAGTTATTGTAATGCAGGGTCTACTACTTCGTAATAGCTGACATACTCGCTGCAATAATTCCCCTTTTAGATATTTTTATTATTAACTTTTAATGAATAATTACGGAAATTTCATTTCTTTGAGAGTCACCAATTTTCTTTTAGTCAACGTTGATAATGGGGGGCCGAGTTTGAAATCTAGTTAAGTATTACCATAATCTTTTAGATCTTATACATGTGTTATGTTTTGAAGCCACGATGCCTCATTCCACGCCGTGAATACTCCGGATTCTATAGGATTGAATTAACCCCAGTCGTCCTACACAAGTGGACATGATAATGTTCCCGTAGGGCTTGACGACTGTCACGCAGCCAGCTGGCAAATTGTGACACGGACCGCTTGTCCCTGGTTATGCTCATGTGACACCTTACCTCTTCGGGTCGAGGCAGAGACCAACCCGAAACCCTTATAACTTATTCACGGCATTGCAGTTTCAGTGCTGCCATTTTATATCGCCCTTCTAAAGCGTACCACGTGTTCTTTTATTTAGTTTATTATTCTCTATATCACTCCGCCTCGGCATTATTTTCATCATCTACTCTCAAATAAATGTTTGCCCTTAGTCGTAAAATAAATATTTTTATTAAATAAATGTATGTCCACCGCTACTGATGACTCTTGCAGTGCAAAGTATAAATTCCCTACAGCACGCATTAGAAATACTCACTCGAGAACCTTAGGTAGCTGGATTACGCCTTCATATAAATGAATGCTCTTTATAAATAAATGTATTTTTATATATAATAAAATTGCCAACTAGCTATTGAAGCTCTGAATATAAAATATGATTAATAACATTAATAATGTTTTTTTTATTGAATACGTAAATAAATAATTTTAACTATACGTCTGCAGTTAAGTTTTCATTTATTCGATGCCCATTATCTTTATTTCCTCGATTATATATGTTAATTAATATTCGTTTGATTGTTGGCCAACTCGGAAACAAAACCATGAATCTCGTGCATCTCCCTGACCACCGTGCCTAAAGAAGTGTTTACTTATGTCGCATCAGAGGCGTTATTCCGTAGATTGTATTGTGGAACCGATAAACTATGTTCGAACTCGGTACCACGGGTGGCTTCGCTACTCGATGGTGCTGCTGTTCTGTGTGGTGGTCGAATTCTGCACTATGTTAACGAGATACACGTGTTTTGACTGTTACATAGTTAAATTTTTTTTTAGCGTTTGGCGCTTTCCAACGTGAGGCTTCGAGTATAAAACCCATAGATACCCTGAGCAAAAATAACGCAGATAAATTTCTTTAGCGTTCGTTGCCGAGTTGGCTAATTGTTTATATATAAAAGAGTTTGTTTTGGATAAAAATAAAAATAATAAAACTAAATCGAGTGAAATAATGTAGGTCGAGTGAGTGAAAGGACGGCAGGCGTAATAACAAATTTAAGGAAAGCAGGGATGTGTGTGTAATTTAAGAAGAACGAAATACTCGGATCTAATGAAATATCTTTTATATATATATGTAGAAAAATATTTATATATATAATAATAATCAGTAGCTAAATGAGACAGCAGAAGCTTATTATGTTTTGAACAATAAAATTTAGTTAAAGTACAAATATATATATCATTTCAGCAGTGGCTTATACGCGTTACTAATAGTTTGTTATAATATATATGTTAAGTATATTAAAGGCAGCAATATAGAGATAGGGCAATGTAGAGTAGGAGAGGGCAATGAAAGAGTATTATAGGGCCAAGATACCGGTGGGGAATAGTTAAATGCTACTAGTGTAAAATAAATAAATAAATAGTAAGAAAATGGATAAGAAAATGGAGGAAATACTCAGACGGAGTATGCAAGAAATGAAGAAAATGTATGAGGAGGAAATGAGAAAAAGAAGCGATGAAGAATCAAAAAGGAGACAGGAAGAGGAGGAGAGAAGAATTAGGGAGCGTCAGAAAATTGATAGGGATAGATTGATATATCTTGAAAGGATCAAAGAACATTATGGAGTATCCCCAGTTAGTAAAAAAGAAGAAATTAAAGATATGGAAAAGGAAAGGAAGTCAGAGAGATCAGACCAACCTATAATAGTAGAAGTGCAAGCAGGTAATGTAGTAAAAATAGAGTGTGAGGAGCAAATCGACCTTATTCCAGTAGATGAAGGCCCACAAGAACCGGAAAAGGAAGTCATCATTAAAGAAGGGACAAAGATGGACACTGGACACCAAAGCTATTTAACAAAGATGGCCCACATCAAAATATTTAGAGGGGAAATAAGAAAAAAACCTCAAACCCACCTTGAGAGCCTACAGAGGTTCTTAAAATTTCATAAAACAGGGCCAGATGAACAGATTGCTATAGCTAATTACCATCTGCAAGGTTCTGCCAAAAACTGGTGGAATATGGGGACATGGAAATTTAGAACGACCCAGCGTAGCATGCCGCTAACCATCCAACCATTAATGATAGGCATTCACATAAAAGATATAGGAGACATGATTAAATTTCTCACTGTCTTGGATTTGAACCAGTGGGCCAAAGAACCACCTGATCGAGGATGAAGATTAGAAAACCCAAGGCCGCGGTCATCGATGACGAGACATCGGTATTATCCACCTGACCCGGGGTTGTAAAAATATTAGACTCATAGGACAGATTAAACGAATATGAAAATATTAAAATGAATTTGTATAATGAATTTGGTTGAATGGATTGTACTTTAGTCGAATAGAGTTTTAAAAAAAAAAAAAAAATTTTTTTTTATATATATTATGTATATTTAATTACTATTACTCTTAAAAATTTTTTTTTATATATTATCTTAACTAATCCTATTCTAAGAATTTTTTTTATATATATAATCAGTTTAACTAATAGTATTATAATGATTGCTAACCAGACACGGCCAAATTAGGTCATTTTAAAATTAAAGTTTAATTTCTAGATCCGGGTATATAAATTGTTCGTGACTTCATGTAATCTCTGCTTTCTATATTTATATGTATCTGTGGAAAAAAATTAATCATAATAATAATAATTCTTTCGTATTTAAATTATGTAATGTAAATTTTTTTTCCTTTCTTGCCTCCTTTGTTCTTCCTTAATTGTTCACGGGAAGTACGGGGAAATGAAACAGTAAGATTCGTATTCGAATCTTAAGTTTCACCTTTTTCTGTCGTCTCTCACTGACCGGTCTATTCTACCCAAATTTAAACTTTTTGGTATTGAATTGTGTATGTAACAATATTAAAAATGTATAAATATATGTAGAATTCAACATAAACACGCACACATTTCAATCTCAAATTAAAGGCAATAAATACGGATAAAATAATATAATTTAGATTCCTTTTTGCTAAATAAATTTTGTGTAATATTAATCATTTATTTTGAATTTTATAAAGTTCGTATTTGTTGCTTGGTTTAAATTTCGTTAAATAATAATTCTAACAAAATCTGATGCAATAATTAATTAAAGTTAAAATAATTTTATTCCCTTTTGTCTTTGAAAATTTAAAAGCATCGGTCAGTGATAGATAATAAATTAATTATAGAAAAATTCCAAAAAAATGTAATTAACGAATGTAAAAGAAAAAAACAAAACAAACAATAGCACAGCAGATTTCTTTCTAATTAAAACCAGCAAAAGCATTGATTATCCTGAGGGCAAGATAAATAAAACCTAAAAATATCTCAACAAAAAAATTAAAAGATCAAGATAAAAAAGGAGGCCATCTTAGACTTTCTGGAGACGGACTTGAATTTTAGCTTTGCTCTCGAGTGGAGAGTCTAAAATATCTTAAAATAAATTGATATTGCCAAGGTATGACCGAGTAAGCACCGAGATTATTCTCCATCGGAAGATGGCCCACCGTATGCCGAACTCCACATTGCCCATCGTAAAAACACCATAATGATCTGCTACCTGAAATAGACAAGAAATCCGCTGCTGTTAAAATCAATAAAATGCCAAAGACAAGAAAGAAAACTGCTAATCACGAACAATCTACTATTAAACAAATGGAAGAAAACATCTTATAAAACAGGTACCTGTGTGTGTATTCCAAATTATAGAGTACTCTAGTAATAATAAGCTATCGCTCATGTCCTACTATTTGTATAACTTCTAAAATGTTAAAATTGTAAATTTGTGAAACTAAAATTTGAGAATTAATGTAATCTGTAAATTTCTTGCATAATCTAGCTTACCTCCCTCTATCCTTAGGTGTGTATTTCTCAAATCTACATTTTATTTATAATTATCATTGAAATATTACCTCGTAATTGTCTTAGTTTGAAAGCTAAATCTACAATCGCTTGAACAGTGAATGCGTGTCAAATTGTCATTTGCTTTATAAATAACTTAAATTTCATATAAATACGACACGCATTCAAAGAATCAGTTATTGTAATGCAGGGTCTACTACTTCGTAATAGCTGACATACTCGCTGTAATAATTCCCCTTTTAGATATTTTTATTATTAACTTTTAATGAATAATTACGGAAATTTCATTTCTTTGAGAGTCACCAATTTTCTTTTAGTCAACGTTGATAATGGGGGGCCGAGTTTGAAATCTAGTTAAGTATTACCATAATCTTTTAGATCTTATACATGTGTTACGTTTTGAAGCCACGATGCCTTATTCCACGCCATGAATACTCCGGATTCTATAGGATTGAATTAACCCCAGTTATCCTACACAAGTGGACATGATAATGTTCCTGTAGGGCTAGACAACCGTCACGCAGCCAGCTGGCAAATTGCGACACGGACCGCTTGTCCCTGGTTATGCTCATGTGACACCTTACCTCTTCGGGTTGAGGCAGAGACCAACCCGAAACCCTTATAACTTATTCACGGCATTGCAGTTTCAGTGCTGCCATTTTATATCGCCCTTCTAAAGTGTACCACGTGTTCTTTTATTTAGTTTATTATTCTCTATATCACTCCGCCTCGGCATTATTTTCATCATCTACTTTCAAATAAATGTTTGCCCTTAGTCGTAAAATAAATATTTTTATTAAATAAATGTATGTCCGCCGCTACTGATGACTCTTGCAGTGCAAAGTATAAATTCCCTACAGCACGCATTAGAAATACTCACTCGAGGACCTTAGGTAGCTGGATTACGCCTTCATATAAATGAATGCTTTTTATAAATAAATGTATTTTTATATATAATAAAATTGCCAACTAGCTATTGAAGCTCTGAATATAAAATATGATTAATAACATTAATAATGTTTTTTTTATTGAATACGTAAATAAATAATTTTAACTATACGTCTGCAGTTAAGTTTTCATTTATTCGATGCCCATTATCTTTATTTCCTCGATTATATATGTTAATTAATATTCGTTTGATTGTTGGCCAACTCGGAAACAAAACCATGAATCTCGTGCATCTCCCTGACCACCGTGCCTAAAGAAGTGTTTACTTATGTCGCATCAGAGGCGTTATTCCATAGATTGTATTGTGGAACCGATAAACTATGTTCGAACTCGGTACCATGGGTGGCTTCGCTACTCGATGGTGCTGCTGTTCTGTGTGGTGGTCGAATTCTGCACTATGTTAACGAGATACACGTGTTTTGACTGTTACAATATATATATATATATGTTGGAGATGATGATTTGGAGCAACTGATAAGTGCTGGTTCAGCACAAAATACATATAGTGGCAATCTTTTTTTTTGCTCATGAATGTGGTCATGTGTATTGGTTGTGTAAGATGGACTGGATGATTGAAAAGGATTAAAGTCTGGGTTCAAATCCCTCTAATTACATCTAGCTTAAGTATATAGTACACGTGTATTTAAATATGTATAACTGTTATATGAGAAGAGAATAAAAGAAAGAAACAAATGTTGAAGTTATCTATTTAACAACTATGGCAAATGACAAAGTAGTCTGATGCAAGTGAAGTACCTGTGATATCCTAAATTATTCTAAACTTATATTACATGAACATATAAAAGATATTAACCTTTATAAATGGTGTGTAACACCACCCTAGTATGCCACCAAGCTACTATAGTTTAAAATTTAGTCATTTTATTCTCTAATTACATTTTCAATAAAGGCTTAATGTGGGATTTTTTCTATATTTAAATGTACTTATTAATAATATAAAATTTTCAATTCTTTTTCTGCCAATTGATATGTTCTGCTTCCATAATTCTACTATTTCAGACATCTTGAATTCTGTACTCTTTACTCAATATTCTTACAAAATCCACTCAGATCAATCAGAAAAAGGGTAAATTTTACCTAAATTTCCTGGTGAAAAAAATAAAATTGTCATAGTTTGTATATTATCATGATCTTTGATTACGTTTTGCAAAGAAATTGGAAAAAAGAATAGTATTAATAAAAATTGATTGCATACAAGTATAATTTATATACTTGGAGTTTTAGATGTAAATGATAAGGGATTTGAACACAAACTTTTAAGCTCCCTTCAGCTAGTTTCTCTATCTCATATAGCCAATACACATGATCACACACATGTGAAACATATAAATGATCTCCAATATATGTATTTCATGCTGAACTAGCACTCATCTGTTATCCAGATATTCATCTCTCACCCTCTAACTCTTCCGCTATCCATACCATTGAAAATCTGATGATGGATTGCCCAAATTCCTTGTTGATGATAATATTATTGTCATGACCAGGTTGACCTTAAGTCAATCTAAAATTCCAAGTATATACATTATACTTGTATTCAATCAGCTATTACAGATTCAACCTGTATTGTGTTCATCCTTCTTCTATGTATTTCAATGGATACTCTTATACATGAGAGGTCAGAATAACTTAAGGTCAACATGAGCATGACAATAATATTGGCATCAACAAGGAATTTGGATGTTCTTTCAGCAGATTTTCATTAGTATGGATTGCTGAAGAGTTGGAGGGTGGGGGTAGATTGAAGCCTGTCCATTAAAGTTATTTGCTATCTTAATATAAACAGAGCACTGATTGTATATTTGTGTGGGAGATGGTGATCTGAACCAACTGATGAGGCCTGGTTCAGCTCAAAATACATATATTGAAGACCACATTTATCTTCTTCACGTGTGTGGACCTGTGTATCGGTTATATGGGGTGGAGCGCATAGCTAGAGGGAGGTTGAAAGTCTGCTCAAATTCCTTATCATTTAAATATATTAGTAATGAAATATTAAACTTAATTATTAATAAATCAAACTATATATATATATATATATATATATATATATATATAATGCGATATCTACATAAATGTAGGCTCGCATGTATATATTATTGATTCTCAATAATATTAATAAAGAGAAGGGTTTCGTTAAAAGAAATAGAAAAAAAAAAAAAAGAAAGAAAAATTTAGTTAAAAGGATTCTAAAAACTTATTTTAAAAGAAATTAGAAAAGCTAAATAATGATTAAAGATTGGAAAGGAGAGGGGAGGGGTGTAAAACTGAACGCGTCTCTTTCTTTCTTTGTTAAATAAGAAAATCACGTGTAAAAAGAACGAAAGAAATAATTATAATTGTGAAATTAAATAAAGTAAACTTGTACCAAATTTCCAAATAGATTGGTACAAGATAAAGTGAGAGAAAGGAATGTTGCAATTAGTAGCATTCAATATTTAAAAGAATGAAAGAAATTAATTAGAATTGTAAAATTAAAAATGTAAACTTGTACCAAATTTCCAAATAGATTGGTACGAGGTAAAGTAATGAAAAGGAATGTTGCAATTAGTAGCATTCAATAAAAATGTATCAAAAGAATGAAATGAAATAAATGTAATTAGAAATTGGAAAAATGAAAACTATAAAAAAAAAAATAGCAGATAGATTGGTAAGATAAGAATGGAAAAAGAAGGAGGCAATTAGTGACTTTCGATAGCAAGACAGCAGAGGAATAAGCAGAGCTGATTTAGAAGTAACCGGTTGTGTTTTTTGCTGGCTAGAATTTAACAAAAATAATAATAGAAGGGTACGCTGACATGGAGGGCTAGTGGCAAACACCGGGCGTTTGCTCGGTCTATCTCCGTCCAACCACTCGCTCACTACTTACAACAACTAAAATGCTGCCTAGAAGAGACCGCCGTTACAGAACCAGATCTGCCTGGAGATTCGAAATAGAATGTTAAAGGGATGAATACCGACTAAATGTGGAATTAGAAAGGAAACAAACCCACGTCAAAAGACTATAAACTCTCACTCCATTCACTGGAACGTCTGAAAAAGCGAGCAACCATCTCTGCAAAAGAAGGGAAGGTTTTCCCCCTCGATGGTTGACCCGACATTGGAAAAATCATACCTAGGTAACTATTAATACATGCATGTCAGAATTAATTTGAAATAAGAAATCAGTCAGAACTAAATTATTAAAAAGTTGCGCAACACTTCGGACAGTTATCATTAAAAGAACTTATGATTGTAATCTATTAATGTATGAGAAGGTAACAATTGAGTTACGATAATTTATTTAATGTTTCATTTGAATTATATTCTTTATTGTATATTTATGTATTTATTATGTTAGTGTGTGGATATATATGTGTGTTTTAGGATTTTATTATTCATTAGAATTAGCGAATTGCAAATTAAATTTTATTTATAAAAGGAAGTACTTAGTCATTTGCGTTTTCTTTTCTCTACCAAGCGAATAACTATTTAGAGTGAATTAAAAATTCGAACAGTGAGCTAACAAGTTGATTAATTGAGGAATAAAATAAAGTAAGCTAAATGGATAAATAAATCCAGTCTGTATTGTAAATAGAGTAAAGGAAGGAAGGGCTATAATTTATATTCCTGCTGTACCGTGATAATTCCGGGAAAATTTATAAATATTCCAGGCGCTGGGCAGAACTAATTATTCGATACAAATAATTTGCCCAGCAGAGAAGAAGCGTTTAATTGGGAAATATAATGCTGGGATGATATTTTATTATGTCAGTGTTCAATTAAGAATATATACTCGATTTTAGGGGTGTATATTGGCTTCTTGCTTGTGGTAATCATCATCATCGGTGGTTAACCGGTCGATCACATAATTAAGTGCGGCTGGGGTCCTTAACCGCACGGCGGTGGTGTTACAGTTTTGGGGGCCAGTCCGGGATCTTGTCACATTCAGAAAAAAAAAAAAAGCAGGTTGAATTAAATTATAGCGCCCTGAGTAAAATAGATATACACATATGTGATCTATACAGCGAGGTTAAATAAAGTCAAACAATCGGAAAACCGAATTTAGACTGAGAAATATTTTATAAAAAAAAGAAAAAAGGGAAGAAAGAAAAGTTTTTTTAAATAAAGAAAAAAAAAACAACCAAGGGGTTTTGTTCAAGTTAAGAATTTATATGTGTTATTATAAAAATATATATAAAAACGACAAAATAGTGTTAAAAGAAAAAAGTGTTAAATTAAGGATTAGACGGCATAACCGTATATATGTAGTTATCTAGTAGTTGTAAAGACAGTAGAATAGACCGAAGATTTAGATAAAAATATAGAATAATAATAAAAGATCGCTTGGTGAGAGAAGGAAAGTGGAGCAAAAGACAACTGAATTTTATAAAAAAGAGAGAAAGAGACGGGGTAAAATTTTCTAGGCACGATCTACATTATATAAATAAATAAAATCAAGAGAGGGAAAAGATTTTATTGTTTGAATAATAAAAGCTTGTGAGTTTAAGGGGATCTTTAGAGCAGCATAAACAAGTGAGTTAATGGAGGAGGACGGGGCAGGCCAGCAAACGTACCGAATATGAAATAGAGTTGATAAACAGTATTGCGTTTAATAATAATTGGGAGAAAATAATTACTTAGTAAGTGATAACATTTAGTTAGAGTCAATGCAAACGAGGTCGAAAGCAAAAATGGACGATCAACTTGCAACCACGAAAAGTACCAGTGAAGAACAAACGGAATTATCCGGAGAAACAGATAGGGAAAGAGAAATAGAAACCAGTAGTGGAAATGAAATGGAAATTAATGATGATAAACAAGAGCCGAAAGTTAGTATAGAAATTTATAATTTAATAAAAATGATGGAGAAAATGGGGGAGGATCAACGGCAGTTTATAAAGGAGATAAGGGAAAGAGATGAGCAGAGAGATGAAATAAATAAAAAAATGATAGAAGATCAGCAAAGGTTTATGAAGGAATTAAAGGAAGATAATAAAAAGATGATAGACGAGTGGCAAAAACAGTTGGTTGACAAATTCGACATAAAAAATGAAGAGTTAAGTAAAAGGGTTGAAGAAACCTCAAATCAGATTTTTGTCACGAATGAAAGGTTAAACGGACAGGCTGAGTTACTCGGAAACTTAGAGCAGAGACTCACTGGAGAAGTAAATAATTTAGAACAAGAGGTTGTGATGAAAGTAGAGGGAAGGATGGCACATTTTGAGGATAAAATAGAAACTGTGTGTCGAGAAGTAGAAGAGGTTAAAAATATGAGAGGGACAAGTTTATGGGATAGCAGGCGCAATAACGTAATAACGATAAATCAATTTTTGAAAATTCGAGTTTTTTCGGGCCACATGGGAGAAAACCCCATAGAACACCTGGGTAGCCTTGAAAGGTACGGCACATTGAATGGATTGGATGAAGAAGC
Organism: Epiperipatus broadwayi; assembly: GCA_028023455.1. Lineage (NCBI taxonomy): Eukaryota > Metazoa > Onychophora > Udeonychophora > Euonychophora > Peripatidae > Epiperipatus > Epiperipatus broadwayi. Next base: position 166,760 of record JAQFVV010000050.1, on the reverse strand, counting down.
CATGATTGCCATCGCATGCAGTCACCTACAGAATGCTTCACAGGAATGGTGGGACTCGTTGTTTGAAAAACCAACAACATTTGAGGATTATAAGACAGCTTTGCTCACCAGTTACTGGAGCGAAGAGCACCAGGAAAACATTCGGCACCAGATATCACAAGACAGATGGAGACCGGGAGAAACGTTTACGCCATTTTTCCGTCGCCAGGTAGCGAAATTGCGCGCACTCACTGCTAGTCCATTATCAGAGAGGCAAATTATTCGTATAATCAGACACAATTTGCCGCAAAATGTTGAGCAAGTGCTGATAGGCACTGAACGGAGAACGGTAGAACAGGTCGCGGAACTACTAAATGCGTTCGACAGCGCTCATTCTGGTCGTAGGATAGAGGATCGAGGATTCAAACCTCCGAAAGATCCTGTGATAAATACGGGACCAGGTAAACCCCAACGAAGGTACGGGGAAGATAGCGGTAGATTTTATGGCGGCTCGGATGGAGCTGTAGGGCCTAGGCAGAATGAAGGGAATCAGAGAGGGAAGTATCCGAACGAGGACAAAGGCTTTGATAGACGGAGGGACAATAGTCCATTCCCTAGCACAAGTGGGTATATTCCCCAGAAAAAAAAGAAAGAACCTCCCGACAGAAACTAAAAGAAAAGAAGCAACTGGACAAACACCTGTTGATGACTAAAGGATACCGACCCTGGACTTTGAACACGATAATCCACATGATAAGGGAAATATAGGGGGGATGGTGAACTACGAAGAGTAGCGAATATATGAATGAGGGTCTGGATTTTGAGACAAAAGTGTGCAGATATGAGTCATGCGGGGATTGTATTTGAGCTTGGTCAAGCCGTCTCGCCGTTCATATAAAAAATAGGGAGTGTGTGTGTTAATCTTGTCTATACACATAAGGATAGACAGGAAAATAAATAAAAAATTAGAATGAGGACTCAGCAGAGATCTGGGCTCATTATCCGTCGTACTGGGTGAAAATCCCAAAGGTATTGGAAAGATACGAAGAATTAAACTAAAAATAGAATGAGGACTCAGCAGAGATCTGGGCTCATGATCCGTCTTACTGAAAAAAAAAAAAAATCAACTCTCTGTGCAGAATAATGTTCGGTGGAGATTAAAAGTGTTTGGGCAGTTCAAATCAATTAAATGGAATGCAGATAGTTTAACCTAGTTGTCTCTCTAAGATAATCTCATCATACGGAAGTTATACATACTAAACGGGTACCATTAAAATGTATATCAAGGAAAAAAAAATATATAGTAATAAAGGAAGATAGGGGTTAAGAATTAAAATGGCTTGACCTCAGAAAATAACTCCAGTAGATTTTAATTCAAAAAAAAAAAAAATGGGGAGCGGTGTAATGCGATATCTACATAAATGTAGGCTCGCATGTATATATTATTGATTCTCAATAATATTAATAAAGAGAAGGGTTTCGTTAAAAGAAATAGAAAAAAAAAAAAAAGAAAGAAAAATTTAGTTAAAAGGATTCTAAAAACTTATTTTAAAAGAAATTAGAAAAGCTAAATAATGATTAAAGATTAGAAAGGAGAGGGGAGGGGTGTAAAACTGAACGCGTCTCTTTCTTTCTTTGTTAAATAAGAAAATCACGTGTAAAAAGAACGAAAGAAATAATTATAATTGTGAAATTAAAAAAAGTAAACTTGTACCAAATTTCCAAATAGATTGGTACAAGATAAAGTGAGAGAAAGGAATGTTGCAATTAGTAGCATTCAATATTTAAAAGAATGAAAGAAATTAATTAGAATTGTAAAATTAAAAATGTAAACTTGTACCAAATTTCCAAATAGATTGGTACGAGATAAAGTAATGAAAAGGAATGTTGCAATTAGTAGCATTCAATAAAAATGTATCAAAAGAATGAAATGAAATAAATGTAATTAGAAATTGGAAAAATGTAAACTGTATAAAAAAAAAAAAATAGCAGATAGATTGGTAAGATAAGAATGAAAAGGAAGGAGGCAATTAGTGACTTTCGATAGCAAGACAGCAGAGGGATAAGCAGAGCTGATTTAGAAGTAACCGGTTGTGTTTTTTGCTGGCTAGAATTTAACAAAAATAATAATAGAAGGGTACGCTGACATGGAGGGCTAGTGGCAAACACCGGGCGTTTGCTCGGTCTATCTCCGTCCAACCACTCGCTCACTACTTATAACAACTAAAATGCTGCCTAGAAGAGACCGCCGTTACAGAACCAGATCTGCCTGGAGATTCGAAATAGAATGTTAAAGGGATGAATACCGACTAAAATGTGGAATTAGAAAGGAAACAAACCCACGTCAAAAGACTATAAACTCTCACTCCATTCACTGGAACGTCTGAAAAGCGAGCAACCATCTCTGCAAAAGAAGGGAAGGTTTTCCCCCTCGATGGTTGACCCGACATTGGAAAAATCATACCTAGGTAACTATTAATACATGCATGTCAGAATTAATTTGAAATAAGAAATCAGTCAGAACTAAATTATTAAAAAGTTGCGCAACACTTCGGACAGTTATCATTAAAAGAACTTATGATTGTAATCTATTAATGTATGAGAAGGTAACAATTGAGTTACGATAATTTATTTAATGTTTCATTTGAATTATATTCTTTATTGTATATTTATGTATTTATTATGTTAGTGTGTGGATATATATGTGTGTTTTAGGATTTTATTATTCATTAGAATTAGCGAATTGCAAATTAAATTTTATTTATAAAAGGAAGTACTTAGTCATTTGCGTTTTCTTTTCTCTACCAAGCGAATAACTATTTAGAGTGAATTTAAAATTAGATCAGTGAGCTAACAAGTTGATTAATTGAGGAATAAAATAAAGTAAGCTAAATGGATAAATAAATCCAGTCTGTATTGTAAATAGAGTAAAGGAAGGAAGGGCTATAATTTATATTCCTGCTGTACCGTGATAATTCCGGGAAAATTTATAAATATTCCAGGCGCTGGGCAGAACTAATTATTCGATACAAATAATTTGCCCAGCAGAGAAGAAGCGTTTAATTGGGAAATATAATGCTGGGATGATATTTTATTATGTCAGTGTTCAATTAAGAATATATACTCGATTTTAGGGGTGTATATTGGCTTCTTGCTTGTGGTAATCATCATCATCGGTGGTTAACCGGTCGATCACATAATTAAGTGCGGCTGGGGTCCTTAACCGCACGGCGGTGGTGTTGCAATATATATATATATATATATAATTGAAATGTTAAAGTTCTTATTCTTCACTTCTTTAATAAAATAGGTAAAATTTGATTAGCTTTCTTAAATCTCCTTATATTGCATTTTTAACTAATTATCTCTGAATATATCTTAGCTCACTACCAACTTTAATAATTATTATCAACTTTAAATTTATAAATCAAAAAGGAATATAATATACGATTATTATTATTACCACTGTATTAACATTAAAATTGTCAATGTGTTTGCATCTAAAGTTGAACAGTCTTTAGTGAAACTGATCAAGACAACATTTATTTCTTGTACTCAAGTCGCCAATCTTAAATCTTTATTATTATGCAGATTGAAATGCAATTTTCTAGTTGACTATTGACAGTAATTAAAAAAAGGCATTTATATACATTGATTATACAATCACTATTTCTTGTACAAACCATTTTGATATTTATAATGACACACAGACTTATAATAAATAAATCATGTATTATATTTTTTTTTTTAATTCACATTAAGTTAACATAGAGTGTACTAAAATTTTAATAATCCCTACAGAAATAAATCGGTTTCAAATTCAGTTGCATACTCCACCAATATATAATTAAAGGTCTCCGATTATTTTGTTGTTGTTATATGAAGAATAATAAAATGGAAATTGACTAATTTATTCAAATAAATTATTCTACGACATTGAATAATAATTATTTTAATTTTATTTTTAAACTCACTCATATATTTATGTATAATATTTGATTCGTCAAGCGTTGTTAGCCGAGAGGTCATCGCACCCGCCTTGCAAGCAAGTAGTTGGTTGCAGACGGGTGTGGGTTCGCGTGCCGGCCGATGCTATGACATATATATAAAAAAAATAATTATGTCAATTCCGGTTTAAATCTTTTAAATCTATAAGATCAAATGTACAATTTAAACTATAAATCCTTATGTAAAATAAGTTATAATTGTAAGCATATTTCTATGAAGTATATACATATTTATTTTTTTTAAAATCATAAAATAATGTGGTTTCTAACCAAGGTTCACAAAATGATTAAATGGAAATATACTTTAAAGACTTTAATATATGAATTTTTTTCTATAGTACAGGCATTTTCATACCTGCACTCCAATATGTAATATATAAGGAGTTTGAACTCAGACTTTCGCACGACCCTCAGCTATCCATAGTATCTTGTACCGCTAACACACTTGATCACACACATGCTGAGAAGATAAATAATCACCAATGTGCTGGTCCAGATTATCATCTCCACACATATATACAATCAATGCACAGCTTATATTAAAATAACCAATCTTCATACTTTAATGGTCAGGCTTCAATTCACTCCACCCCACAACTCTTCAGCCATCCATTTCATTGAAAATCTGATGATGGAATGCAGTTGCAAACAAGTATAGCCATTGTAACTCCAAAAAAGAGTGACAAACTACTTTAGAAAAGAGTTTTGATGTTTTATATTGGGTTTTTTTTTAAATATCTTCAGTAGAAAACTTTTTTTTTCTTAAATACATCAACACCAATATGTAATTATATCTCACCAGTGTCTTCTTCCATAGATACCCAATTGAAAAAATGAACATTGTACCCCTATATAATGTCTCTAACATAATCTTTACATCATAGACATTGTTATCTCTCTCATAGAAACTATGCTCAAGTTTACTACAAAATACCCTTTTAGGAAATCCATTGTTCATTCATTTTACATGTCCAATCCAATGAAGATGTGATTTTGCAATAGTGGACTTAATAGTCTCATTTCCTGTAAGTTTGAAGAAAATATTGATTGGTTTTACAATCGTACCATTTTTAATTTTTTATGAAGCATCCTAAATAAAACATTTCTAGTACCTTGATATTGCACTAATAGGATATCCAGTTTTAGTTTTGTGTATGAAATTAGATAAAATAAGAGCCCTATATATAGCTAATTTTGCTGCAACAGTTACTTCCCTATGAAGAAATACTCTATTCTTTTAACTTGTTAAGAACTACTGCATCACATTGGAGTCTATATTGGATCTCAACATCTAAACCTACCTTTCTCCTTATAAAGGTATCAAGATATTTGATTCAATTTAGATTCTTAAGTTGATATGCATCTAAAATAAATATTGCTAAGAATTTATCTTCTTTCACTGTATAATAAAGAACTTGAGTTATTCAACACTAACCAATACCCACGATCCTTATAAGTTCCATTTAAAACATTAAATACTTCATGTAAACTGTCTTTTGAACTGAAAAAATAATACAATCATCTACATATTGTAAATTGACCAATATTATCCAATATAAATTCACCAACCAATTTCTTTAAAAAACTTGTTTTTTATTTAACTATATAAAAAATTTACATTCAATAAGCAACGTTTCGACTATTTCTATCCTTATAGTCTTTTTCAAGCCACTAAGAAAAAAATACAAATAATATTATCAATAAATATTAAATAAATAAATAAATACACAAATAAAATGAAAATAAAAAATTAAAATTACAAATATAAACAAAATAGAATAAAAAATAAAATAGAATAAAAAATAAAATATATATAAAAATATAAAATATTACCTTCCCCCAAAAAATCCAACAACAAAAAAAAAAAAATCTCTCAAAAAAATATAAAAAAACCCTTTTTATTTATAACTAACAATTAAATTATTTAAATGGATAAAATTCCTCAAACTAGTCATTAATTGTTATCTTAATCTATCAGTTTTCTATTCATATATGGTTTAAATTCCTTAATGTAGAAATTTTCTTTTAAAAACCTTTCTTTATAATTATTTACAGTTTCCAAAAGTTCAATTTTGTAGTCAGTATGACCAAATTTACACCTATGAAAATAAATTGCAGATTTTTTATCAGATAAATGTTGTTTTAACCTTGTTTCTAATTTATTCTTAGTATTTCCAATATAAGAAATACTTTTACCCTCCTTCCAACAATCTAAACATTTAATAATATATACTCCTTTCATTGCCTCAAGCATGTTAAACTTATCATAATAATTAATCATCTTTTTTAAATCTTTCTTTTTTTTATATACAGGAAACAATTTAATATTAAATTTTTTATTTATTTTTTTACAAATATTTTTAATTCTAATAAAAATATTTTTTGATACTTTAAAACCTATGTATACCTTATCTAATTTTTTATCCTTATTTTTAATTTTATTTTCTCCTTCAATTTTCCTTTTAATTAAATTTAAATTATATCTTGAAAAAAAATTTTCAATAATTTTATTAGGATATTCATTCAAATAACATTCCTTTTTTATTAAAACTAGTTCCTTGTTCAATAATAACTCATTAGAACATATTAACATTGCTCTTCTAATTCTATTTTTTATAGTATTAATTTTACAATGCTTATCAATATCTGAAAACCAATTTACAATTAAACCATGAAATGTTTTTTTTCTAAAACCGAAGTATTAATATTAATTCTATTATTCCTTATAATCTTTTCAATTTTTACATCCATGTATTCAATTTTATTATCCAATTCTTCTTCCATAGTAAATTTTATATTTTCCTCAATATTATTAATGTATTTTAAAAAACTTTTAGCTTTTCTTTTGTTTCCTTTAAAAACTGTGAAATAGTCATCTACATATCTAACAAAAAAAACATGGACTAAAATTTAAATCTAAAAAATTTTTTTCAAAATTATTCATGTATACATCCACCAAAAAACCACTTAAACTACTTCCCATACTTAATCCATTTATTTGCTCATAAAACTTATCTTTAAATTTAAAAATCAAATTTTTACAACAAATCGATAAAATTTCATATACCAAACAAGTATCAATTTTTATTTTTTTTATTTTTATCATTAATGTATAATTCCAAAACATTATTTATAGCTATATCTGGATCAATATTATTATACATATTAATAATATCTAATTTAATAAAATAAATATTTTTAAATTTAACAAATTTTAAGAATTCATTTAATTTTTCTATAAAATCCATTGAATTACATACCTTATCCTTTTTATTTTCTTTATTATATTCTTTATTATATTTTTAAAAATATTATTAAATGTCCATTTTGAAATACTTTCATAACAAGTATCCCTACAACTAATAATCGGTCTTAAAGGTATCCCGTCTTTATGTACCTTCATTATTCCTGTAATTGTTGCACATCTAATGTCCATCCGTTTAAGCATAAACATTTCTATTTTTTTAATATATCCTTTATTTTCCATTTCAGTAATAATCTTATTAATCTTTATATTTATCTGCATACTTTTATCTTTTTTATTATCTTAAAATAACTTTCTTTTAATAAATAATTCATTTTATTATTATATTCAGTTTTCTCTATTACTACCATACTAGTAGATTTATCTCCTTTTAAAAAAACCAAATCTTTATATTTCAATCTAATATTATTAATTATTTTTAATTCCCTTTTATTAACAAATTTATGTATATTATTATTTATCACGTCATATTCCAATTTTTTAAATTCATATTTAATTTCATTAAACAAAAGGTCTTTATTAATTCCTATATCTATTCCATCATTATTAAATTTATCAATAATTATATCTTTAAGACCGATTATTAGTTGTAGGGATACTTGTTATGAAAATATTTTAAAATGGATATTTAATAATATTTTTAAAAAATATAATAAAGAATATAATAAAGAAAATAAAAAGAATAAGGTATGTAATTCAATGGATTTTATAGAAAAATTAAATGAATTCTTAAAATTTGTTAAATTTAAAAATATTTATTTTATTAAATTAGATATTATTAATATGTATAATAATATTGATCCAGATATAGCTATAAATAATGTTTTGGAATTATACATTAATGATAAAAATAAAAAATTAAAAATTGATACTTGTTTGGTATATGAAATTTTATCGATTTGTTGTAAAAATTTGATTTTTAAATTTAAAGATAAATTTTATGAGCAAATAAATGGATTAAGTATGGGAAGTAGTTTAGGTGTTTTTTTGGCGGATGTATACATGAATAATTTTGAAAAAAATTTTTTAGATTTAAATTTTAGTCCGTGTTTTTTTGTTAGATATGTAGATGACTATTTCATGGTTTTTAAAGGAAACAAAAGAAAAGCTAAAAGTTTTTTTAAAATACATTAATAATATTGAGGAAAATATAAAATTTACTATGGAAGAAGAATTGGATAATAAAATTGAATACATGGATGTAAAAATTGAAAAGATTATAAGGAATAATAGAATTAATATTAATACTTCGGTTTTAAAAAAAAAACATTTCATGGTTTAATTGTAAATTGGTTTTCAGATATTGATAAGCATTGTAAAATTAATATTATAAAAAATAGAATTAGAAGAGCAATGTTAATATGTTCTAATGAGTTATTATTGAACAAGGAACTAGTTTTAATAAAAAAGGAATGTTATTTAAATGAATATCCTAATAAAATTATTGAAATATTTTTTCAAGATATAATTTAAATTTAATTAAAAGGAAAATTGAAGGAGAAAATAAAATTAAAAATAAGGATAAAAAATTAGATAAGGTATACATAGGTTTTAAAGTATCAAAAAATATTTTTATTAGAATTAAAAATATTTGTAAAAAAATAAATAAAAAATTTAATATTAAATTGTTTCCTGTATATAAGAAAAAGAAAGATTTAAAAAAGATGATTAATTATTATGATAAGTTTAACATGCTTGAGGCAATGAAAGGAGTATATATTATTAAATGTTTAGATTGTTGGAAGGAGGGTAAAAGTATTTCTTATATTGGAAATACTAAGAATAAATTAGAAACAAGGTTAAAACAACATTTATCTGATAAAAAATCTGCAATTTATTTTCATAGGTGTAAATTTGGTCATACTGACTACAAAATTGAACTTTTGGAAACTGTAAATAATTATAAAGAAAGGTTTTTAAAAGAAAATTTCTAAATTAAGAAATTTAAACCATATATGAATAGAAAACTGATAGATTAAGATAACAATTAATGACTAGTTTGAGGAATTTTATCCATTTAAATAATTTAATTGTTAGTTATAAATAAAAAGGGTTTTTTATATTTTTTTGAGAGATTTTTTTTTTTTTTGTTGGATTTTTTTATTTTTTGGGGGAAGGTAATATTTTATATTTTTATATATATTTTATTTTTTATTCTATTTTATTTTTTATTCTATTTTGTTTATATTTGTAATTTTAATTTTTTATTTTCGTTTTATTTGTGTATTTATTTATTTATTTATTATTTATTGATAATATTATTTGTATTTTTTGCTTAGTGGCTTGAAAAAGACTATAAGGATAGAAATAGTCGAAACGTTGCTTATTGAATGTAAATTTTTTATATAGTTAAATAAAGAACAAGTTTTTTAAAGAAATTGGTTGGTGAATTTATATTGGATAATATTGGTTTTTATGGACTATATTTTTTAAAGAAAAAGAAGAAACATTTTTTCGGGTTTTAAATTTACTATTGTAAATTGAGTATCCAATAAAAAATTTATCTTCACTTTTAATTGACGTGAATTTAAAAGTCACCATTAAACATGTAATTAAGCTACATACAAACAATTCTAAAGATCTCTTGCATTAAAACTAAAAATAATGTTGTAGAAAGTACATATCTTTATTTAACACACCATTTTACATTTCAAATGCATCTCATTTTCTGTTTGTAGTCATAATTCTTCCTTTTTTCATTATGTAGATGTGTACAATGTGAATAAATTTTGATAGATATTGAACTATTTTAAGCAATGTCATAAAATTGTCCTATTATCTGAATCAAATGTCTTGATTAAATCAATAAAAGCAATATATATATATATATATATATATATATTAATCACACCTATTTGCCTGATAAATTTCTTGCATTTGTCTGGCAAATAAACTATATCTGTAGTGCTGCTTAATTCTCTAAAACATACGGAATCTCTGGTAATCATTTGTCTACATTTTGAAGTAATATATTCCATAAAAATTCTTAACAGTACTTTTGCTGAAATGAATCTTGTCTATTCTTTTTCTTTTTCAAAATTAAACAGTAAAAGCATTTTTGCAAATGGATTGCAAAACTTCATAAGTCCATTGAGCTGTTTTGATTTCATTAAGCTGAATATTTTTACCCAAATCTAAATAAGTAAATAAAATGGATATATCATTAAAAATTATTATCTCAGTTCTCCTATTATTATTCAAAAAATGATCCAAATACTTCTTCCATCTAGTCAAAATATTATTGTCATCATATAAGTGCCATGGATGAAATTAATAGGATTGTAATATTATTTTTCAGGACCATGTGTTGCTTTCCAATACATCAAAAAAAAAAAAGATATACAATGATCATGATCAAAAAATATCTGAATTTTCTTCTCAGTTTTAATTCACCAATCATTGTTAAGTATTTACATCAAATAGTAAACTTGCTTTCAGATCATTAATCTATTATTCTCTAAGCAGAAAATATCACAATGTTTAGACTGTAGATAGGGGAATGGCCTTCAGATATGAAAGTTAGCTGTGAAGAAGCAATGTGCTCTAAATAAGCAGTCACTGACAATGAGATAACACTTACTATCGGTAAGTAGTGAAGGAGACAGTGGCATGTTTATTCTATAAAAAATCACAATTTTTATGAAAATGAATGTATAATGGTAAGTGTTGGCCACCATTAAGTATGTCAAAATCTCACTGGGTTCTGGGTCAACAACAGCATTCTATAAAGAAGATCACTATAAGTAACAATAGTGAGGAAAAAGTGATAGATGTTCATTTTATGAGATTCAGCTATTCCATCAAACCTGCTATGGAGATTATTGTTGGGAAAAGAAGACAAAGAAACCACTTTTCATTAAAAGTTTCTTGTTTTGTTATGAGTATATCTATAAGAATCATTACATTTGGTGTTGAGGCCCTAACTAAGAATGGTTTAGGTATCTTGCCTGATAGGAGTAGACATAAGCCTACTCAGATCATAAATCTACCAAATTTTTATAAAGTTCATTAATTGAGACATGACACATTGAGAATTGGCATGTGGAACTTATAGGTCATTGAAAAGATATGGAAAATTTGAAAAGGAAGATGAGTATAAATAATATTGATGTTATAGGATTAAGTGAAATGATATGGGAGGCATGTGGGGAAGTAAGTAGTGGAGATGTTATTTTACTTGGATGGTGATATACCAGTTAATGGAGTTCACATTGGTGTTGGATAGAAAATTTAAAATAGTGTGGCAAAGGTAGATTGTATTGATGATAAACCAGTGATAATGAGCAAGCCCTAGGTATTTGGTAATTGTACAAGTTTACATGACAACCACTGGTCATAATATTGAAATTGATGAAAAATATGAAATAAAGGAAATTATACAATGTGAGAGGGAAATATATATATATATATATATATATATATATATTTCCCTCTCACATTGTATAATTCCATTCATATAATATATATATATATATATATATATATATTACCATTGGGTGAATGGAATGCTGTTGTGGGGAAAAGTAAGAAAGGGAAAATTTGGTGGAAATTATGGTTTTGGAAAAAGAAATGATAGAAGATAGCCAGATTGTACAATTTTGAAAAGAGATTGGGTTTGTGATTCCAAACACTTGATTTAAAAATCATATAAGAAAATGTATACATGGAAATCTTCAGATGATAAACATTATGTAATTGATTATATATTGATTCAGGATAGATACAAGAATGTTATTAATGACTTGCATGCTTTGCTGGGTGCTGATATAAACTCATATCATAATTTGGTTATGACTAAATTAAAGGTGAGTTTAAAAAATAAAAAAGAGAAAAGATATGTAAGACAGGGCTTAGATAATTATTAAGAGAAATGAAGAAAGGAATATTTGGTTTAACATAAGAGAATGAAATAAAAAGAATTGATAAAGATTAAGGAATGTAATAATAGTTCTAATAAGTGTTGTATTAAAGAAGGATTATTAAAAACAGCAAAAAATGAAAAGGCATTAATCATTTAAAGAAAGCAAAACAGTTTCGGATAAAGGAAGGTATGTTGGAAAAAAATGGAAGTATGAAGAAGATGAAAAAATGTCAGTACTATGGAAGGGAAACATGCATATAGAAAAATTAATAATCAGCTAAAAAGAAATAGATTTAGCAAATGAAAAATGATTGAAACAAGAATGTAGAGAGACAGAAATGCTTCAATAGGTGAAAAGACTTAACATGTGAAAAGATGATTTGGTATTTGATAGAATTAGAAATGTTATTTGAGAGGAAGAGGCATGATTAACAAATGAAATTGGGGATATGAATGGAAAGAGATTAATTGATGGAAATGATATATTGAAAAGATTAAAAGAATATTTTCAGTGAAAATAATTCAACTAAATAGATGATAAAGGAATAAACTTATTGCTAGATGAAATAATAGTTAATTACACAAATGAAGAATGGTGAGGCTGTTGGATTTGCTGCAATATCTATACAATTTTTAAAAGAAATGGGAGAATTTATTATGAAAAAAATAATTGGACATTGCAATTTGAGTTATAGCAGTGAAGTTTGGCCTGAAGATTTTTTTAAGAACTATAATGATTCTGGTTGCTAGAAAGAAGAAAGTTGTTAAACGTGAAGAGTACAGGAAAGTTTGTTATCTCATGCTTCTAAAGTTTTATTAAGGATTTTATCTCAGAGAATTTATGGGAAGGTAGAATATTATATTAAGAAGAGTTTGGTTATTAGAGAGGGAAAAATACAAGAGATGTTATTGGTATTGTTAGAATAATTGCATAGAGACGTATTAAAAAAAAATAAAGGAAAAAAGTATAGGTTTTGTGGATTTTGAAAAAGCTCTGGATGGAGTAATCTGGATAAACTTATGTCTATCTTAAAAGGATAAAGGAATATTCTGGAAAGAGATAAGATTGATTTGGAATATGTATATTGGTCAAACGATTAGAATTAAACTGGAGAATAATGAGATTGATAAAGTAAATACAGAAAAAAGAGTTAGTCTAGAATAAAGGATGTCACCTGTTTTTTTAAATATTTATTTAGAAGACATATTAAATAATTATTTCTATTGTGGAAAAGCAAATATTGGAGTAGAACAATAAATTGTGTAAGAATTTCTGATGATGTGACTCTTATAGCTGAGAATAAAAAGTGTCTTCAGAATATGTTGAATAAATTGGAAGGATGCGTGCAATATAGAATGAAGACTAATGTTGAGAAGACCAAGTATTTATGGATAAGGAGGAATGCAAAAAAACAGCAAGTTGAAATCCATAATAATATAGTTCAACAGGTAAATGGATTTAGATATTTGGGTAGTTGGTTGAGTGAGGATGGAAGAAGTGAAGATGAAGTTAAAATAAAAATAGCATTGGCAAAGGAGACATTTATTAAAGAAAGAAAATATTCTGTGGACCTTTCAAGAGGGAATTAAGGAAAAAATTAATTAAATGTTCTGTGAAGTGTACTATGGTATGGTTTTGGAATAATAAAATTAGGACCAGATGGGAAGAATTTGGGATGTGGTCAAAGAAAATAATGGAGAAAGTCAGCTGACTGAATAAAATACTAAATGAAGTTTTGAAAAAAGAAAATAAAAAACAAAGATTGATTGATAAACTACTGGATTGGACATATATTAAAAAAGTATACTTTAATGAAGGATGTTTTGTAGAGAATGGTGAGTGGAAACAAAAAGAAATGACATAAAAGATTGATATTGTTGGATGATATGAGATGGAAAAACTTATATAGAATTGAGAAGCTGGGCAACGAAGAGAATGGAATGTAAAAATAGTTAAAATGGTGATGTGATTACTTTGTGGACTTGTCCATGGGACAGAATTCTATTGATGATGATTAGAAAACCAATAGTGATTTTTTTACTGAATCCAAGAATTTATTTATATTCACAATATACTCCTCGAAATAATTTCACACTTTAGTAATATGATAGTTTTGAAGATTCAAATTAGCAATTTTAATGTTTAATACTTGTTTGAATTTAATATATATAGTAGAATTTAAAGAACAAACATGGGTTGAATTTTTTTTGTGAGTGTGATTGGAATATCTATTTTTTTAAAGCAACTGTAACTTCAATCTTGGAATACTAATCTATAATTTGTACAACAATCTGTGTTTATAACTATTTGTGTAAAGTGGACTTCTATCATATTCTAACCCCTAACTATAGTGTAATCGTCTTGCATTGGTGGTCGAGAGGTCACCGCGACTGCTTTGCGCTTGCAGGCGGTTGCCCGGGTTGCGGGTTCGCGTCCCGGCCGATGCTATGACCCTTAAAAAAAAAAAAACTATAGTGTAATGTGTTAAAAACCATTGTTTTGACTGTTGGTGTATCCATGTTATTTAATAGTGCTTTTTTAAATAAAGTGTTTGTGGTTGTCAGCCCATATGTTGTCATAAATTCTATAATAACGAGCCGTTTAAGTAAAATCTTCATACATTTATAAATACAATTACAAATTTATACAGAATTTGAACAGTTTAAATATTTAAAGTTCGTTTTGAATGAGTGAACAGAGTTTAGTTTATTATTTTTTTATTTAATAAATAGCATAATAATGATGCCTACAATAGTTTTTTTTTTTTTTTAATATAACCACTAAAGATATAGAAATAACACATCCTTTGTGGCAATCTGAAACCATGTTTAATGAAGTTCTTTTGTTTCTAAATTTTTCATCCAAATTTTAGTAAAAGAATGTATTTCGATTTTCCCCCTTCCTCCATTTATTTAGTTACCACATGTTTCTGATTACATTTCTCTACGAGGTGTTAAAAGTGGATAGAAACTAATCCCTGCCTTGCACGAGAGTCGTATAGTGAAAATTACACTATAGAAATATCATTCATTATTGGATAATCTCTAGTCTAATAAATGACTAATAAAAAGTATTAATATACTTTCATTAAATGACTTAAGGTTATTAGTAATTAGAATTATGCAAAGAAGATGATGTGAATAGACTTACCATTCAAAGAAAAGAGATTTTTAAAGTTAAAATTTCATACCTAGACTATTGGTCAATTACAAAAATATTTACAATATTTTTTCTTTATCAGGCATGAGAGATATTTTTAATTTAAATGTACAAGCAAAATCGACAGCCATTTTAAAAAAAAAAAACTCATATCTCTTTCTAATAAAATACTATGATAAACACTAAACAAAGAGCTTTGCTTATTACTCAACAAGCTTTGTGATAAATGATTAGCAAGAAAAAACGTTTAAAATATCTCTATCAGAAACTACACCCAATGTCCTGACCAATGGTTTCATAACACTAGATCGAAAAATACCAACACAAAGCAGCCATTTATCTAAGAGTTAACCATTGATTAGAAAATCTTAAATTTTCAGATACTTAAATGTTTTCAAACCCAGCTATCTAACTCAAAGCATAAAACCATTGGTCAGGGATTTGGGTATGGTTTTTGATAGAAATATTTTAAATGCTTTAACTTGCTCAGCATTTATCACAAAGCTTGTTGAGCAATTAGCAAAGCTCTTTGTTTATATTTTACAAGCTTAAAAAAAGAAGTGGGGTCATGTGATACATGACTATTTTTTATTGACTATTTATAGTTTTTCCTATAAGTCTTAAGTGATGTTATATTGCTAATTGCTAAGACTACTAATATATGGTTTGGCTGAAGATCTCTCAGCCCCATATAGCTATTTGAGTTAGATAGCTGGGTTTGAAAACATTTAAGTGTCTGAAAATTTCAGATTTTCTAATCAATGGTTAACTCTTAGATAAATGCTGGCTTTGGATTGGTACTTTTAGATCTAGTGTCTGAAACTACCCTAGCAAGCTCTCTGAGAAGTGCCAAAGCATGAAACCATTGGTCAGAAGTTTGGGTGTGGTTTCTGATAGAGATATTTTAAATGCTTTCTCTTGCTAAGCTATAAAGCTTGTTGAGAAATTAGCAAAGCTCTTTGTTTGTATTTTACAAGCTTAAAAAAAGAAGTGGGATCATGTGATATATGACTATTTTTTTATTCTTTCTGATAAACACTGACTTGATATCAATACAAATGAATTTTAATTTAAAACCTCAATCATTTAATGATTAATGATTAAAATAAAATCTAAAATGTGAATATTTAATCACCTTTATTTATATATTTATGAACAAAACATTTATTTTTTCAGATTTTTTATTATTTAAATCAAATACTGTATTTTATATTTTAAAAAAAAATTATCACATTGAGTGGAATGTATTATGTAACCATGGTGATATTTATATCTATAAACGCAAATCAGTATTCACAATCTACACATACAATTACTATTCTATAATTTAATGTAAGCATTTATTTGTGCATGCATTTGATAGATCCAATTAAATTATGTGCTTTAACTGAACTTTATTTTATTTGCATCATTTAAATCTAAATTTTAAATACTTGTTTTAACCCATTAACAGCATTATAAATAGTAAGTGCAAAATTAAACAAATTCTTTTCTATCTCACATAAAACAATCTGCATTTATTTATCATTAATTTTTATAAAGATTCGTTTTTGCTTAAATTAGTACTTATTTACATGCATAAATTAATGTATGAGTGATCTGGACTTCAAACTAGGACTATCAACATTAAAACCATTTCACTGTATAAAAAATTATATATGTTGCAATGGACAGTGCCTCTAAATGTTTATAATAATAGCAAAAATGAAAATTAATAAAATCCATTATACTGTTTTTTCATATAAATTACAATAAATAATAAAAATCATATACAACAGCTATATATGTTATATATAGAGCTCACATAATAAGCTTAACAAGCTTTGAGAATATCCTCAACCCCAGACCGGTTTCTGCTTCAGGTGTCATCAGTGAGGTGCCAGGATATTCAAGCATTAGATTAAAAATACCAGGACAAGCCCAGCACTTTATCTAATGTATAACTATTGAGTAGAAAATCTGAAATTGTCAGACATCCATATGTCTTTATCTAATGTATAACTCCATAGTTATACATTAGATAAAGTTCTGGAATTGTCCTCATATTTTTAATCTAATGCTTCAATATTCTGGCACCTCACTGATGAAGCCAGAATCAGAAACTAGTCTGGAGTTGAGGATATTCTCAAAGCTTGTTAAGAGCTTATTTTGTGAGTTCTTTGTATAACATTTGTAAATACAAGCTTATTAAATTAAGTCATGTGACATCTGACTTGATTTTTTTATCATTTTAACAGTTATATATATTGTAATGGGCACACAACGATCGAAGGCTACACTTCCCTTTTATGTGTACATAATGGGGAATTCAATAATTCAAAATCATCCACTTTTCGTTACTGCAAGCAGAGAGAAATATCAAAATAGACGAGTCTATCTCCATATTTGACCGAACCTGTATGCTATACGGATATAACCCCAGATTATGTTTCCCGATCAACTTTTTCCCGACTGCTGTAAGATTTGACAGAGTTACAGCACTTGGATGATTTATAAATTTAACGGAATCAAACACTGCACCACCAAATTTCACGTGTTAATTCAATAATCAAAAAAAATGAATAATAGTTTCCCACCCTAAGACTAGACTATCCTTTTTTGAACATGGCGAAGAATGAGACAAGACAGATTTAAATAGAAAAAATATATATTTAATAGAATAAATCAATCATAAAAAACAAATTTATAAAACACATTTACATTAAATAAAACAGATTATGATCTATAGTGCTACAAGAAAAAGAACACATAAAAAACTCTTATAAATGATGGTACATTTATAAATCGTCATTCTGGGTATTTATCAAAAAAAAAATTCAAGAATGTCTTTATCATTCACAAAATGCATGTGGCCATTGTGTAAGTAAATGATGTGCACATTGAAATATATAAAAAAATAGTATGTATCTTTACCTAGGTTTTAGTCTCTGAATTTATCCGACGTCCTGCCAACCATCACGTGGATTTCTCCACTTCTTTAGGAGGGACAGTCGCTCGTAGGTTAGATTTGGTTGTGTATAGCTTCTCAGTGTTAAGGCATCATGGAAGAGGCATCAAGGACAAGGCATCGAGGACAAGGCAACTAAATGAATCCATCAGCAGGCGCTATGATGGTGCTTATTACATATTGACAAGAACCATTAGTACAGTAAGTCCGGATCAACCAGCGATCATGTCATATTTGCTAACTATATCGGTTGATTATCGGAGCTGTGTTTTACCACCCTCTCAACACAAAGTCTCTAGCTCTAATCTCTCTTGAAAAACTTTTATTTCTTAATTAAAAAATTCCACCAGCCTTTGTCCTTCCGATCCTTTGTTTCACTTTTATTCACACCTTCTTTCTTAGTATGCCTTCGGCTATATGTAAATTGGTTTTACCCACTCTCGTAGCACTATGTATTTCAATATTCTTGATTTTAATTAAACAGATTTTAATACGTTTTTCTTTTTTTCTTTTTTTTAAATTTGGACAAGCATTTATTATTTCTGTCTATATCCTGCTTCAAATACACTCCATACACGCATTTTGTTTATCGTCAAATGTGTACTTTAAAACCCAGATCATTATCTTTTGATCATGTCTAACTTTCTCTGTTTTGCGCACTATTTAAGGTTTTTTTATTTCTTTTAAACTTTACTTTCTTTCAAAATCGGATTTTAACTTGCATTTTATTTATATTTCTTTATCGCTTTATTTTTTAATATACATTTCCAATATCTCTAATTTTATATTTTAATGTCACCAAAACCCAAACTTTGGAGGGTAAAAGATAAGAATCTTTTGAATCTAATTCCCTCTCTTTTTTTAATTAGTTGAAACATTTCTTTGTTCTGTAAATTTTTCCAAGCTCGCTTTTTTCCTTTTTTATTTTTTTTCTTCCAAACATAATATTTAATATTCTTTGAATGCTTAATATTTATATGTGTGACCGCAGTATGTGCGATCATCACAATATATATATATATTGTAACCAATTGAATTACATAGCACACACTAATATAGTGTGTGTGCATAAATATATATTGTACCGGTCAAAATAGTATGCTCACTTAACAAGATTCAAATCCTAAGTAAAAGTACTTCGAATCCAATCATGCTCGAGATACACAGGTCTGGAGCAGTCCTGAATTCTAACCTATTTGCCTATTCTTCGAATCTCTGACTCAATGAACAACAATTCTGATGACACAGTAAAATTATTTTAAATCCGTGCCCAGAAGCAAAGCAAAGCGGTAGAGCATAAGATCAGAATGATGATGATGATCGAGGTCGGAGTAGCCCAGTTATTACATTATCCTAGTTATTTATTAATGCTAAGCTCTTAGCTAAAGAAAATAATTCTAAATATTAACTAGAAACTAATAATTCAACACAAACCAGGATTAACATGAAAATATATATATTTAATAAATGCAGAAAACGCATATATATGTTACAAAATTGTTTCACGCTTGGAGTGATTTTATACATTATGAAAACTTGGGATTTGTTTTATAAAATCCCCATTACATCAATTATTTAATAGATACCATTTTATAGAATGTGTTATAAGTTGTGCGGGGTTAATATGCCAAAATGTGGATGTACAAAATAATCTACAAGATCGGAACAGATTCGGATTACAGAAAGATACACGATAATTTAACGTTAATCATTTTGACAAATAAATATAAATTTACGGTCTCAATCATTTATTTACAATCTTAAAATCATTACATATGTTTGATAAGCATTGTTTGGACATAGCGTCTCTAGAATAAGTATGCATAAGAAACAAACAATGTGCAATATTTACTAGAATAAATTATACAAATTGATTTGCGTCTCTGGGAATCGATAAAGCTTTTTAAAGGAAAACAGTTTTTAGATCAACATACTGAACGTATTTTACGAAATGAATCTTTATCTTTAACACATCATTGCGACTTACTAAGATTAGACAGACGGATGATCAAATTAAAGAGCAAAGTAACGGTACTAGCATACAATAACGAAAATAAGGCCTCATGTTGATTATGGATATTTTATCATTTAAAAGAATACTTTGAAACGAACTTAGATTGGATATATCCACGCCTTCTGGCAGAGCGATATCAAGAGAGGGTCTGGGTTTGAGAGTCCAGAATCTGGATGCGCTGTCTTCTGCAGCACATAAATATGATAACCCTCGTAAACTTAACGTTTCCACAGGAAGCATTGTACCTAATTGTGAACGATTCTGAGAAGTAGGATGGGAGCTTTAGACGTTCCCAATGACTAAACAATCAAGAAATGGAGAAGATAAAATATCAGAATAATGGAAATGTATGCCAGCAACATTATTGGACATGAATATAATTTTCAAACTTGGAAATTGTCTAACCTCTTGCGCAATAATCTGTTTTCAATTCGGAGTCATTTAACTAATCATAATGAATAATAACGCTTCTATTTATAATATTATTAAACTAACAACATTTATATTTAAAGAATCGATTCCCAAATATGTATTAACAGGTAGAGTTTGCCTTTCAGGCACAAGCAAAAAGGAATGGATTAATTATATGAAGGTTCACGATTTTTTTTAAAATAGAAAATTAAAGCAAAATTCATCCACAGTAAAAGTTTTTAATTTACTTTAAGAATAATGAATTTAAAATGAAACCAAACTCGCGAGCAATTTCTATTTCATATAGACAAAACTTTATTGATAAGTTTTAAATAAAGCCCACCCTTTTCCAAAGTAAAACAATTATTTTCCCCCTTACTCGCAAATTTAGCGATTTTGGCACATTAAAGAAAATAAATCATATCTATACATTAAACAAAATACATGAAATCTTAATGGAATCGCACACATTTATATATAATTTAATTAAGCGTGAAAGGTAAGTTAAAATACATGATATTAATAAAAGATTACTGAGAGAGAGTTTAAAAGCAAAATTAGCAGAAGCTTATAAAACAATATATAAATTAAGATATGAAGGTTGAACTATAGATTACAAAAGTATTGTCATATAAAGGCAGTTCTACGTTAAAAGGCTACCTAAGGAAAAGACAGCATAGCAGCGTCATTAGCAATCAGCAGTCAGAAGCAATCATGTTGTATGGTCGGCCGGATGGGACATGGCAATTGACAGGCAGACAGTTCTTCAAGAGAAGAAGAGATCGGTGCTAGATTCCACTACTCACGCTCCATCTACAGCACTTGTGTTTGCTTCTTAAAGGTAATTAACTCAACTGATTAAAAACTCCTCTGCACTTCACTAACAACTGAAAGTGAGAAACTCCCCTTTCCTCTGTTCTGTGGTTCCCTTTATAACCTTTCAATACTGCCCAGAATTCAATTTCATACACCACCCTTATCTCTGTAATCCTTTTAAAAACAACATTTAATTAGTAAAATATTTTCAATAGATAAGGCTTGAAATACCCCTTTTAGCTGTTTTGAAAGATTTGAAAACTGATAAACGATTTGTTTTTCGATTGTAATTAAGATTTATAAGTTTTAATTATAGACAACGATCTGACTAGTGATAAAGATAATTTCAATATTTCAAGCCTTCCCTATTTTTCTTTGTTGTTACATTGAATATACACAGATATAAAAATAATTACAAATATCTAAGCAAATGTATTTTTATAGCAATAAAACTATTGCTTTAGTCATAATATATATACGCATCATTCAAACTACTGTTTCATTTTTACTAAACAAAATTAATTTTACTCATCTTTAGAATGATTCGACATACAGTGTGTGAGTGAATAGCATATATTTATAGCAGGGTCTGAATTGCGGGCCCCATAGGAGGTTAGTGTAGATGGTTAAGCATGAAGCTCAATGATGATTAGACATTGACTGCTTCAGTATATAAGTTGAAAGGAAAAGTAGAAATAAACACAGACATAAATTTTTGTAGATATTTTTCTGTATTTCCTAAAATAAAATAATAATAAGTAAAGGGATAAATAACTGGTTTAAAATAAAATTTTGTTATGGATTAAACTTTTAAAATGGTCTGATAAATAATATTTGTAATTCTGATTTTGAAATTACAAAAAAAAAAAAACAAGCATAATTTATTTTTAAAATCTTTTAATTAAAATTTGTACAAAATATATTTTTAAATTAATGCTTGTTTGCATTCCTACTATGTACTTAAACATCTTTGTAGATTAAAAATTCTAAAGGATTGTCACATCTTTGGTCAAATTTCAAAGATTAAAGTAAAAACATGAATATCACACTTTGATAGAAATTTCCAGCTTGTTTTCAAATGGATTAAGTTTAATTGAAAACAGTCTCTATGTTTTTATCACATGATCACCCAAGATTATAAAAAAACTGATAAAAAATATCAGTCAGTCTGAATAATAATTTTTGTAAGAATGAGTCAGCTGAAAAGTTGGTTACAATATTTTGTTGCAACTTGATGAAGTTTGCAGCAGTTGGTTTTAGCTGACTGTAGAGTTGGAAGTCTACCTACCATGAGCTGATATAGCTGAAGACAGGACATTGGTTTCAGGAACTGCTATTGTTTTTCTTTGCAGGAGTTTGAATTCACATGGAGAAAATGACCCACTTCTTTGTGCCTTAAACATGGAGAGGACAGTTGCTTATCTGAAATCTATCAAACCAAGATAGCTGCTTGCCTGGAATAATCCTAGACTGAAAGAGATCAGCTACAGATCAATATTTTACATGAATATTTTTCCTGACGATGATGATCACTAATACCAAACTTACCAAGAAAAATATTCCAGCTTTCCCAGAGAACTCAAGCTTGGTGAAAAAGCAATTATATATATATGCTGATATATCTAAAGACAAAGAAGCACAGATAAAAATATATACAGCTGTGATGAGTAAAGTTATATATGATAATGAAATTTTAAATAATTTATTTAGTAAAATTACATTTTGAAAGTCATGTGTGAATTTGTACTTTTTATGTTTATGGTGGGTGTATACTTGAACACAGCTGTCTGGCTGCAGTGTGTTCATGATGCTTCGAAGTATAGGCTCGGCACTGTCTAGATTTAGATGTTGAGCTCATAGAGTAGTCCAGCAGTGAATATATATAGGCCTCATGAATAGGCCTTGGTTTCATGAATAGACCTCATTTATAACCCTAAGTTTCACAGAGATGAATAGGGCTGGCTCAATGCCTGTTTTTTCTGGATACTACTCTTTGAGGATGATCATCTAGGTACTTAGAAGAGGTAGTGCTTAAAAATGAGGTATTTTCTCATGACATCATGGGGTCTTGTGTGCTGGTAGTTTATGCTTGGCTGTCTACTAATCATGGCATGGGGAGCAGCAGTTCATGTATTCATTTTTATTATCTCACCTTGTCTACTTCATCAGCATTAACTAATTAAGTAGAGAGACATTTTAAAATTTATACTTTTTTGATTCTATAAAATGATATTATCTTTCCTTTATTAAAAAGAACAAAGAAACATTTTAAAAGTGAAGCAAACAAGCAAATAATTTTGCATGGTTTTACAAAATTAAAAAAAAAAGTAAAGAATCAATGATTCTATAATTTAAATTTAAAAAAACGTTGATAATTAATCAACAAATACCTGTCAAAAATTGCTTATATATATTTTTTTAAAAAAAAAAAAACTTATAAATGAAACTTTAATCATTTATTGTATTTTTATATAACTTAAGATTTTGATAATTATTTTGTTAATGGATATTAACTGTATATTATAAATCGCATGTCTGTGCGCATATATATGTAAACCATAGTAATAACATGAATTGTAAATTGTAATTTTGTAAATTAATGTAATAACTTGAATTTTAAATAGTAATTACATAAATCAATGTAATATATGTGGGATTCGAACTCAGACTTTTATATGACCCACTACTCTCAGTGCCATCTCATATTGCTGACCCAACTGATCATACACATGTTGAAAAGATAAATAATCACCAATATCTGTATGTCATGCTAAACCAGCAATCGTCAGTTGGTCCAGATTATTATCCTCACACATATTTATATAATCAGTGCTCAGTTTTATATTGAAATAGCCAATATTCATACTTTAATGGACAGGCTTCAAACTATTCCAATTCACAACTCTTCAGCCTTCCATTTCATTGAAAATCTGATGATGGAATGTTCAAAGCCTTTGTTAGTGCCAAGGTATTGAATTTTGTATAGTAATTTTGTCAGTCACAAATATGATAATTTTTTAATATTGTATATTATTCAAAGTCAGACCTTAAATATCATTTATTTTTTTGTTAATAATAAACTTGTATTTAATTTTTAAAATTGTATTGCATCATCTCTCGGTCACATACAGTAATAGAGCTTGTGTTCTCTGAGCTAGATTTGTGCACGGGATGAATATATAAATGGAGATGTGTATTTAGTGATTTTGGGGCATCTAGTAATGATCAATCATCATCCTGGTTGGTGCAAAAGAGAATACTCTTTAAAGCCCTTGCACTGAGTGGCAATAGGTATAGAAAGTTTTGCCTGTTTTAATAAATATTAAAATACATATTTCAATAAAAAATTATTTCCTATATTAAATAAACACAAATATTAATACATGTTATTTTGTTTTCCTAATACACATTTTTAATAGGTCAAATATCTAATTATACTGACTATAATACTTATCACACTTCTCTAATTAGTATAAATTAAAAGTCAGTTTGTCAGTTTTTTTAAAATGAATATTCCATTAGGTGCCAAGATCTGCATTTAGATGTTCCTAGCAGTTGTCAATCAACAGTGTCAGTTTTCTCCTTCTTAAATTTAGCTTATTTATATTTATATGCTTTGTATGTATTTATTGAAAAATACATTTGGGTTTTTATCTAGTGCTAGTGATTTTTGTGAATGAGGCTTATCAACCAGGTTAATATATATAATTATCTAAATAGTCAGTAAATTATTTCTTCACATTTCATTTTATGTATATGAAACAATATTCATTAAGTTTGTTGGTTGAAATTGACATTTAAAAATTGGGTTATGTAAAAATATGTTAGAGTTTGCATAGCACATTTTCCTAAATTAAATGCATGTTTTATGACAATATAAAGAACTTGTTTATTTGTATAATTATTTTTTATAAAATGTGTATATTTATTTCAAACTATTATTCCTAAATATGTATAAATGGTTAAAGAGGAATCATGTCAGTGTAGGCACAGAAGTTTTCATTGAAGCAGTAAAAATAAAGAAATGAGTCCAACATCAACACCTCATAAGAAAAGAGAATGTACAATGAATCATATTTACAATATGAATTTATATTTTCTGCTGATAATTATAATGATCAACTATTTTTATGCTTATCATGCAATAAAACTTTCGGGGTCAAAAGTACAAAATCTGCAAAATTAGAAAAATATTGGATACAAAGCATAATGCTTAATCAAGAAAGCCTGTAGAATATTTTCAAAGATTATTAAATCAAAGTACAAGTTTATTAAAAAAATATGTTACCGTCCAGGAAAAATACATGCTGGCAATCTTATCAGGCATCATATTTAATACAAAAATCTAAAAAATCCTCTAAAATTGGGGAAGAACTGGTTTTACCCATTATGGTACAAATAATAAGAACTATTCATGGAAAAAAGTATGCAGATGAATTAAGGAAAATTCCTCTTTCTAATAATATAGTAACAAAATGAATTTCAGAAATTAGGGCAACCAATTTAAGCAACTTATTGACAGAATCAAATGAAGCCCAAAATTTGCAATTCAGTTGGATGAGTTGACAGACATTAAGTGTATGTTAGGTACTGTTATGATGGTAATATATATATGATTTATTGTTGTCCCTCAATAAATTATTGTTCAAACAGGTAAAAATATTTTTTAAATGTAAATGATTTTTTCAAGGAAGAAGGATTGAATTGGAACAGCTGTGATAGTGCAGCAGTAATGAAGAGCCAGCATGTAGGACTCTTTAGCAAAAGTTAAATTTATGAAGAATGATTAAATGGTTTTTACCCATTGTATGATTTATCATGAAGCATTAGTAGCTAAAAACTGATCTACAGACCTCAGTTTGGTGTTACAAGATGACATAAAGATTATCAATTTTATAAAATGCCATGCATTGAACGGTAGATTATTTACAATTTTATGCAATGATATGGGGTCAGATTACCAACAAGTCTTATTACATATAGAAGTTAGATAGTTATCAAAGAGATGAGCTTTAAAATAACTGGTACAGCTGAAAGATGAAATTATATTTTTATCAGAATAAAATGTGATCTTTCTAATCTCCTTATCAATAAAACTTGGTTTTGTAAATTGTGTTATTGACTGATATATTTGAGAAATTAAATGAACTAAACATGTTTCTTCAAGATGAAAATACAAACATTTTAATTTTGTATGGTAAAATTCATGCATTTAGGGAAAAGATAACCATAAATGTGGAGAATGGCACATTTAAAATGTTTTCAAGTATAAATGATTTTATTAGTGAAATAATATGGATTATAATTTAATTAAGAAAAGCATAATTGATCATTTGTTATGTTTGCACAAAAAAATATAGTACATATTATTAATCAGATTTAAATATAAAACAACCTGTTCATATGTTTGAATGTTCATAAGTAGGGGGCATCTGTACTATGTGAGTATATAGTTGAACAATTTATTCAAAGCACGTGTTGAACGATTCTTGACTTACATGAATAAACATTTTTATTCATAGTAAGAAATTTATAAACAAAAAAAGTTTAAAAGGGGCAATTTTCCCAAAAAAAAGTTGTGACCCCCCACCCCTGGTGTTGGGACACGCATTTATATATACTGGACTAACCTATGAAATGAACAAAACATGTTGATGGCTGTAGAATAGAATTTGATCAAAAATATTTATTGTATGGTAATCATTTCAAATAGTTTAGAAAATATTTGACCAAAAAAAAAAATACTATTATTTATTATCATGTTCATTAATAAATAGATATATTATCTATAATTCTCACATATTAAAACATTATGGCTACTATTTGAAAGACAACAAATAATACTTTAAAAAAGATTTAAACAAAAAAAAAAAATGGAAACGTAAATCGCGAGTAAAAAGTAAAATGGTAAAAATATATTATAAAAATAAATATTACCTGAACCACGCAAAGTTTTTATTTTCCATGGAAACACGTATGGAAGTAATAAAATGAAGGTGAAAGGGACTATCCATATATTTTCAGGAGTTTACGTTTGATGTCAATGACTTAGTCAAACTCTCTTTTAAAGAGGTAATTAAAAAAATTTAGGCAGGAGAAGGAAGGGTAACAACACCATTCATTTATATAATTGCCTTGTCACTCACGAATTTGTACAACTATTAGTTAACTATTAATCTAATAAGTATCTATCAATTTATATTTTACTTGTCTATTTATTTATCAATCTATTTATTATTTATTTTTCTATCACTGTTATATTATTTATCTGCTACTTTATCTACTTATCGAAATGCCCATCTGTCTCTTCTTTAGTTATCTTTCTATCTGCATTTTTATTTACTGTCTCTCTATCTGTTTAACTACCTGTCTCTCTATATGTTTATCTATATGTTTTATTTATTTCTCTATTTACATAAAAATCTATTTATTTAACCTTTTTATCTATTTCTATTTGGGTTTCTACATGCTGTCTCTCTGTTTATCTGTCTCCCTATTTGTCTATATGTATATCAATCTTCTTTATTTATTTCTCTACCTATCTATCAATCTACTTATTATTTAATTTGTTTATCTATTTATTTTTCTATAAATCTGTTTATTATTTACCTGTCTCTTTATCTGTTTATCAAGATATTTATCTCTATCTCTTTTTTATTCGTCTATCTGCTTATTTATTTTCTACCTCTCTATTTGTTTATCTGTTCCGCCTTTCTCTTTATGTGTTTATCTAGATATCTGTCTTATTTATTTATTTATTATCTATCAATCTATTTATTATTTAACTTGTCTTTCTATTTATTTTTCTATAAATCTGTTTATTATTTACCTGCTTCTTTACCTATTCATTGAAATACTTATCTATCTCTCTTTTAGTAGTCTCTTTATCTGCTTATTTATTTAGACTCTCTATGTTTTTATCTATCTATCTGTTTCTCTATATTTTTATTTATATATCTGTCTTATTTTTTTTTGATATTCTATCTATGTAATTACTTGTGTGTTCAGGCATCCATTTAATTATCTAAGCCAAGTGAGCTATTTACTTCCTATCTATTTATTCATTGATCTATCCATCTATATATTTATCCATCCATATATGCATCAATCTGTCCACCTGTCCATCCAGTCATCTATCTATTCATCTATTTCTATATCTGGTTTTTTATCTACCTATCTATTTGTTTTTCTATCCATCCATTTATTTACACATCCAATCATAACCTTTAATTATCTGGCCAGTCACCCATCCACTACTTATTTATCTATCTGTTTATCTACAAAATATCTATCTATATTTATATATCTACATGATTTTTTACTATCTGTTTATATATGCATCTAGCCAACTGTTTAACTTTCTAGAGAACCACCAATCTACTATCTATCTTTATCTGTCAACTTACCTATCTATTTACATGCCTATATATCTGTCTATGTTTATCTCTCTATCTCCCTACCTATCTCTGTATCTGTCTATTTATTTATGCATCCAACCATCAATTCTCCTATCTAGGCCCCAACTGTCTGTTTATCCACCTACATTTATTTATTTAATTAGCTTATGTTGTCAGCTCATTAAAATTCAACACTACTAATCCTTAATTAATCAAGATATTTGACTGCTCCAAATTATATACAGTAAAGAGGCAATAGGAACCTGGTAAATTGGGCATTCCCTCTAAATATTTCTCATAGTTTGTGGTCTTCCACATTCATAGTTTGGAGAGTCTATAAATTTCCACTTGAAAATGACAACTATCCTGGCCTGTTCTCATTTTATTAATTTTCAAACAGGATTTTCTTGGGAGAAATCAGGTACTCAGAGAGTAAGGTCAGTTATTAGAGTGCAATTATTTATATTGAAGTAATGGTTGTCATGGGTCCACATGCTGTTGATATCCAATGTGGATGGTTGCTGAATATTACCAGTAACCTAGAAAGGCTGTCATTATTTTTGCCTAAGGTTTGGGTGTCTGTTAATAATGATTGGATGATTTGATTGCTCAACTAGACAAATGGATGGGTGGAAATTCTGATCAATGAATACATTCATAGAAATGTAGATAGATGGATTGATTGATGGATTAATAAACAATAAATAGAGAGATATATGAATAGATAGATAGCTTACAGGTATCTCATGAGGTTCTAACATGACTTTCCTTAGAACTTCTAGACTAATCCTTGCTTATTACTCTATGGTGGAATACTGTTCTCCAGCATAATGAAAAATTACCAATATTAATTTTATGACACTCATATCAATGAAACCTTGCATGTTATTTCTGTTTCCTGGACTCTTAAATATCCATGCAACTAACTTAAGACATAATTGGCAACTGTCAATGAAGTAAACAAGCTTGTTGAGCTATTAAATTGTCCAATCAATCTCATTTTAAATAGATCCCCAACCTCAGGCAAAAACCAAGACTGTCTTTTTGGGTTTCTTGGTTACTGGCCAGATAATTAAAAGTATGGTTGGGATGCATAAATAAATTAATAGGCAGAAAAACATACATAAATAGGTAGGTAGATAAAAAAGATAGATAGATGGATGCAATGATAGTTGGATGAATAAATAAATCAATAAATGGATGAATGGATATATATATATATATGAAAGGATAGATATATGTATTGATGAATGGGTGATTAGATAGATGAATGGGTAATTATATGGATGGATGAATAGATAGATGGAAGCATAGATAGATGGACATATAAATAGATGAAAAGACAGATAGATAAATAGTTTGATGGGGATAGATGATTGTCTAGATAGGTAAATGGATGCCTGAATGCATAAAAAATTATATAAGTAAAAAACCAGAGAAATAAATAAGACGAATATATAAATAAACATATAGAAAGACAGATAGATAGATAAACAGATAGAAAAACAGTAAATAAATAAGCAGATAGAGAGACATCTAAAAGAGAGATAGATAGGCATCTCAACAAACAGATAAAGAGACAGGTAAATAATAAACAGATTTGATAGAAAAATAAATAGGAAAACAATTTAAATAATAAATAGGTTATAGATAGTAGATAGACAAATGAAATATAGACTGATAGATAATTATTAAATTAATTGTTAACTAGTAGGTGTACAAATTCATGAGTGCCAAGGCAGTTAAATAAATAAATAGTGTTATCCCCTTCCCCATTTAATTTTTTTTCATTACCTCTTTAAAAGACAGTTTGACCAAGTCATTGGTGTCAAATGTGAACCCTGGAAATATATGGGTAGCGCTTTTTACCTCCATTTCATTACTTTCACACATGTTTGGCCATGGAAAATAACTTTGCATGTTTCAGGTAATATTTATTTTTGTAATATATTTTTATCATTTTACATTTTCTTCATGATTTACATTTTGATAATAGACAATGACTTGTTTTTTTGTTGTTGTTGTTTAAATATTTCTTAAAGTATTATTGTCTTTGAAATTTTTCTTCTCTTGCTCAAATGTTTATTTATTTTTTTTACACTTATCAAAATATTCATAATGTTTTAATATGTGAAAATTATGGATAACATATGTATTTATTAATGAACATGATAATAGATAATAATATTTTTTTTTGGTCAAATATTTTCTAAGCTATTTGAAATGATCACCATATAATAAATGTTTTTGATCAAATTCGATTCTGCACCCGTAAGCATGTTTTATTCATTTCTTAGGTTAGTCTATTAATTATTATTTTTTGCTGATAAATTTATTTTTTATTAATATATTTTGCTTTCTTTTGGTCATGTCATTACACTTTGTGCTTATTTTTTCATATTTGATTATTGTAATAATTTGATATTTTGGTCACCGTTGTTGTATTTTTTTTCTTTGATATATTTGCTCTTTGCTAAAAGTTGTTCTGAAATTTTAAGTTTTCCTATTTTTTTTTGGGGGGGGGTGGTCATATTCTAATTCCTAATATCGTGATATTTCAATTTTTAAATGAGTTTGCAATTTTATTTTAGCTTGCACCCATTTCTCGCTTGAGCTTATGCAATTTCTCACAGTTATTTATATGTTTATTCAACACATAGTTACCACCATATATTAACTGTAAAAAAATGCATTTAATGTTTTTCCCAGTTAATTATAATATTAGATTGTTTTAGCTTATGTACATTCCTTGTTTGGTCATGTGACTTGAGCAAGCATAGTTATACAAAGTTTGTATATTTATTTTTAATTATTGATGGAAATAGCAATTTTGTAACAAATGGTCAAAATAATTGGAATACTATTTATCACATCTTGGTGTGGTTGTTTGGCTTTATTTACTGCTTGATTATGTCAGCAGTGGGTTTGGGGCTCCTTTTAGAAATCAAAACGGTG
This sequence comes from Epiperipatus broadwayi, assembly GCA_028023455.1. NCBI lineage: Eukaryota > Metazoa > Onychophora > Udeonychophora > Euonychophora > Peripatidae > Epiperipatus > Epiperipatus broadwayi. Next base: position 134,948 of record JAQFVV010000050.1, on the reverse strand, counting down.
GAGATCACTTACTAAATGAGAACTGATTTCAGAATAAATTAAACTGTCCTGAAATTATATTAATGTATACACTTCACGCTGTATATTGTAATACACCAATAAATTGAATGCTTATACAGGATACAAACTAAAGTAGGGGTGGGTCCTTTCTAATGTTTTTCATTTATTTATGAAGTTGTTTTCAATATCTTCTACATAAATGTAAAACTTAGATATCTATTTTTTCATATACATACTAGCAAAGTAATTAAGAAATATTAACTTTTAAAGGTTAAACTGTAATTCTTGTTTGATAAGAAACCTGTAAAAATTGATAAAAAGTGAAACTAAGATTATTTCTAAACATGAGAGCCCACACATTTATTTGTGAAAGCCAAAGGAAAAAAATTCTTTTTAGTACATTTATGTGATTAAAGTTTTTTTAAGAAAAAAAAAAATATTTTTATTCTCTACTTTTTAATTTTGTATATCTAACAATGAATAATCAAAATCAGTTTTCAGCAAATTTTTTAATTTTAATACAAGGAGTGTTGTTGATAAATGCTACGTATAAACTTAAAAAATTTAAATTTGTCACCTATGTAAATTGGAAAATAAGGAGTCGGTATTGAGTTTCATAATAGAAAGAGTTCATTAAATAAATGCAGAAAAAACTACAAACATTAATATGTATCTAATTCAAAAATAAAAGATTAAAGGAAAAATAAAAGAATCAAGCTCATAAAATTAAGTATAAAAATTGTGATATGGTTATCTAGGAACATCATTAAAAACAATAGAGCAATTAAGATATAAGATGATAAATCAGTAGAACACATTTCACTCTTCAATATCCATATATATATAGTTACAAAACAAATTGCCAAAAAATATTAAATCTTTAAACTATATCATTTTTTTAATCAAAGATGAGTTTATGAGACTAATTACAATAAATATAATAGAGATAAGAATATTAATATATATTCAAAACAGATGTAACCATCAGAAACCAGTCAACACTTTGACAATCCCAATGTAGATAATCAAAAAATTTCAAACTGTTGTCAAGGCAACTTCCTTTTAGCCATAGAGGAGGTTGCCTTGACAACAGTTTGAAATTCTTGATTGTTATCTATATTGGGATTGTCTAAGACTCTAAGTGTTGACTGTTTTCTAATGGTTACTTATAAACCCATTTAGCCTTGAACATTATTACACTTATTATTTTAAAAATATGGAAATAAATAATTAATCAAAACAGGATTAAAATAAACAACTATCAAACTGGTTTTCATCTCTATTGAGATCTTTTCAAGCTGTTATGCCAGGGGTCCCCAACCTTTTTGCACTTAAGAGCACATTCTATAACACCAGACAGATAGTGGGCACCATTTATTTTTTTAATGTAAATTTATAGTTGGATATTGTTAATAATACACATAATGTACAAAAAAATATTTATTTCAAAAATAAAATTTTAACATATAATTAATGTTTATATTTTTACACTGTAAACGTATAGTATGCCCTACAATTTGATTACAATATAATACAATAATTTATAAGAAATTTTAAAAATTAAATTTATTTGTATCAGATAAATAATTTTTATCGTGTTCGGATAGCGGCGAACACATGTAAAATGGTCTGTGGGTGCCATGGTGCTCACAGGCATAGGGTTGGGGACACCTGTGTTATACTATACAATTCAAATAACTAATTAACTATATCTACTCCATCTACTGGACATTATTTACATTAGATTTCCTTTTTTAAAAAATATACACTTATATATTATAATCAAATAAATTTAACATACAGTATTTTACATCTTACATATAAATACAATTTACAATATTTAATATATATATTTTTTCTACAGTAAGGTTTTTTCATACTTGCATTTCAACATGCAATATATAGAGGGTTTGAACTCAGCTTTTCACATCACCCTCAACTATCTATGCTATCTCATACTGCTGATGCACTTGATCACACACATGTTAAAAAGATAAACAATTACCAATATGCCTATTTTATGCTAAACCAGCACTTGTTAGTTGGTCCAGATTATTATCTCCATACATATTATATATAATCAATGCCCAGCTTATATTAAGATAGCCAATCTTCATACTTTAATAGACAGGCTTCAATCCGCTCCACCCCACACCTCTTCAGCCATCCATTTCATTAAAAATATGTTGATGGAACACTCAAAGTCCTCATTGGTGCCAACCTTCTCATCCTACCCATGTTGACCATAAGTCACTCTGACCCCTCATGTATAGGACATAAGCCACTTACATACATATACGAGGAATGGGCAGACCTTACAGCACTATATTTTAATATATAAATATTTTTTACAGCACAGGCTTTTTCATATATGTACTTCAATATGTAATATATAGAGGCTTTGAACTCAGACTTTCACATGTCCCTCAATTGTCCATGCTATCTCATACTGCTGATACACTTGATCACACACATGCTGAAAAAATAAACAATCACCAAAATACCTATTTTATGCTAAACCAGCACTCGTCAGTTGGTCCAGATTATCATCTCCACACATATATACAATCAATATTCAGCTTATATTAAGATATCCAATCTTCATACTTTAATGGACAGACTTCAATCTGCTCCACCCCACAACTCTTCAGCCATCCATTTCATTGAAAATCTGATGATGGAATTTTCAAAGCCCTCATTGGTGCCAACTTTCTCATTCTACCCATCTACTTATATAAACCATAAGTGACTGACCCCTCATGTACAGGATTTTATACCTGTAATTCAAAAAAAATTTCTCATAAATAATAATTAAATACATATTTTATATCTTTTACAAATGTTATTTACATATTTATAATCATTTCATATATTTTCCAACTATTTAATAAAGCCCATTTTCCTCCTAATTTTGCCAGATCTTTTACTATATTTACATATTGTTTCATAATATATTCTCTTATGCTAATCCTTCACATACTTTATAACACTTATATTCTCTTTACATTTCATTATATGCCTTGTATTCAAATAATGCAAAATATGTATACAATTAAATAATATTTGCCATTCAAACATGAATGAAAAATTATGTAGTACAAAAATGCCTATATGTCCGTAGTATTCGCTACATGTGCAGGATATTTACATTCATGTCTGAATATTATAAATAATATATTTCATATTATATATGTGTGTACATGTGATTATGAAGAAAAGGTGCATATATGTTATATAAATCTATATTAATTATCGGCAATAAAGTAACTTATATATTACGATGAAATGAATTTCCATCACTAATCTATTATTAGATCTTAAAATTTTATATATTTTAAAGGAGCCATATGGTATCTTAATCAAACCAACAAATTTTTGGTAGCTCATACATAATTCAAATTTAAATTTTCACGGCTATTATACTTTGGGGTATAGCAAAAGCAAATCATTTGGGGTCTGCTAACTTCAAATATAAAGTAAATTTTAAAAAAATTAATAATATTTTCTAAGTTAAATTGTGAACAAAATTTTTTTCTTTCTAATTTGTGTTAGTAACTGTGTTGATTTACGTTAAATAATTCTATTGCTTTTCATGTTGCCAAGCAACAGATTATAACAAAATAGAACTTCCTAATGAACCAGTACTAATTAGTTCTCCATTTAATGAAAGAATTGGTAACAGTTTTTCTAAAGGCGAGGAAGCAAATCAAATTTTGTTAAACCATTAAATATGAAATTATATTTAGGATTTTTAACGAAACAAGAAGAACTATTTTTGTGAGATTACCTGAAAAAGAAAAAAAAATTTTTTTTTCATTTTCCTACTTTATTAAAAACTATTTTAATTAATGCAGTTTCAGAAATAGCTTTTCTAAAAAAGAAACTAATTAATATTATTATTATTATTATTCAGCTTTAATGATTAATTAGTTGTTGTTTTTTTAAAGAAACTGTACTAATATTATAATTTTCTAATCAATAAGAGCAAATTAATAAAATTTATATATTGTAAATGTAATATTTTATATAGTATCATATATTATGTAGAGGTGAAAACATAATGAGTGATTAATTATAAAGCTATAAAGAGACTTCAGACCACTCAAAGAAGTATGGAGAGATGTATGTTGGGAGTAACAAGAAGAGATCGAAAACGCAATGTATGGGGAAGAGAACAAACAGGTGTTCTGACCTCAATGAATAAATTAAAAGATTGAAGTGGAGTTGGGCTAGTCATATTGCTAGAAGAGATGATAATAGATGGACAATTGAAATTTTAATCTGGAGTCCAAGAGATTGTAAAAGACCCAGAAAGAGACCACGTGTGAGATGGATGGATGAAATAAGAAAGTGTGTAGGGGTGATGTAGAGAAGCTAAAGATTGGAGAAGATGGATTGAACTTGGAGAGACCTTCATCCTGCAGTGGATTGATAATAGTTGATGATGATGATGATGATGATGAAATACTTTATAAAAAATAAATAATTGAATAGTTTATTGCTCTGGTGGCCATAAGAAGTTCAGGCATTGTAAAAGACAGATCTGGAATGAACCATCAGACCTTACACTTGAGAAGACTCGACCACTGCAGTGAATCAATAATATATGCCTATGTGTTAAAAAAGATAAATTTTTAATAGTGGTACTTTGTCAATTTTTATATATGGATATAAGACATGGACACCTGACAGATGTATGTTGTGAGTAATAAGAACAGACCAAAGGCAAAATACTTAAGTAAGGGAACAAATAGATAATATTAATATCACTGAAATATGCAAAATTCACCACATCCTTCATTTTGCTTCACTGTACTTTAAACACTTTTTAACAAAAACCTTTTATTGTACATATAAGCAAACACAATTCTACATTTCAACTGTCCTGTAGTCTTCTTCAGAGCTATAATATAATGAATAAATAAATGTAAACAATAAAAAAACATAAAATATAACAAACTATAATAAAACTGAAATAAATATAATCAAACCCAAATAAAATAATCCAGTTATTATAAAATAAAATATATAATATAAATATAAAATAAATATAAATTATACATATGTATAATACTTTATAAATTTTTTTTATTAAGTTGGAGCTAATAAAAGTAAAGTTTAAATTTAAAAGGCATAACAGTAATTAGGAAATTATTAAAAATAATAAAAATGAACAATATATTTAAATTAATAGTTGTTCTTATATATTGTAACAGGCACATACACTGTTACATTATTTTTTCTCTAAAAATTAGACATTATATTAAAAATAAAGTTCACAAATAAAAACTTCTTTTTTTTTAATAATTAAAAATTGAAAATTAAAAATCATCTAAACTCTAATATATAAAATCACACAGATAAAAAAATTATTAAACGAAAACTTTATTAAGAAGAAAAAAAAGTATTTTAAAACTAAATTTTCAGTAAAGATTTAAAGATCAAAATATATCTAAGTTTATACAAAAAAATTAAAATGTTATTGAAAAATGAAAATGATTATTTTAATTAGTCCAAGTGAACTAGCCCTTGGGCATTTCATAATATATAATCAAAGGTCAGATAGGAGAGGAAAAACAATAGAAACAGAATGGCCAATGAAAGAAATCCATCAGGGAAACGGACCTCAATGAAAAGACCATCACCATCATCATGATGTAATGTTGAGTTAAACTGAAAAATTAAGATTAAAAAGAAAAAGTTTGGAAATAAATTTTAGTGAGTGAAGAAAGAGCTGAGAGAGATGTATGACAGCAGTGGTGGTATGTGTTAGTGCGGAGTTGAAGGAGAAGGGATTGAAAAGACGCACTCTTCAATCCCTTAAGTTCTGCTAAAAGGGAAAGAGAAATGACCAATCGTTTCTACATTGAGGACCAGCTAAAATAAAAGCCCTCCAGATGAATCAATAAGATGGCCAACAGCATACCAGTCTCTCCAGGATGTCAGGACAATTAACACTGGAACCTAAATGTCAACGGTTTAAAGATGAACTTTTTTAAATGTAAGAAATATATAATTAATGAACATTTCTAAACAAAAAGAACTCTAAATGCTAAACTTTTCAATATTCTAAATAGAAGAATTTCCTATCTGACTAAATTATTATTATTTTATTGAATGTATTTTTTTTTAAATCATTTCCATTTTTATTTTTTATTAATATTGTCTAAATTATTTAAATGCATTAAATTTAACTTGGGCATAGACGCTTGCATAGATTTGTTCATGTTTAATTATGTTTTGTTTTCATATTTGATTAAAATATATAGACATTAGGTAAATAATGATATCTTACATTGAATATCTAAAATGTATTTGTTTGGATGCGGCATCTTATGATGAATGCCATTGGGTTTCTTGTGAATTCCCTCTGCAATTACATCAATGACTTTATATTTTGATCATTTATGTTTATTTTGAAATGTTTTTGAGCGTGTAATCTATGTAGTCGATCTATGCTCAACATTAAAAAACAAACTTTTATAAATCTCATCTGTGCAAACTTATAATAGCTTATAAAAGTTAAAATGTAAAATCAAATTCTAAAATCAAGTTAAAATCCAAAGTAAAAGTTATTCTAAAATAATTTTAAATCTTATATATGTGTAAATAAATGTTTGTATGTTAATTACTGGCAGTGGCTTATTTTATTCTAATATTAAAAATATTCTTAGATAAGAATTTATAAATATAAATGCTGTCCACTGAGCTACTGGCATTGGGCTAATGGTCGGATTCAAAATATATAAAATAAAAAAATTTTTTTTTAAACTTACATATCTGCCTACTATATAAATTTTCTAGGTTCTAAGTAGCCTAGTGGCGCCCTCGTAGTGCAGATATGGTAAGACTGATAGTGATCACCCTCTCCACTACCATTATAATATATATATATATTGTACTGGGTCGAACCGCTGAAACCACTTACTTATACATATATATATAAGTTTTGGCCAGTTTCAAACTCCTTCCTAATACATTTATAATCTTGTAAATGTTACGTGAATGAACCGGCACGTTCAAGCAAAATGGGAGATCTTATTGATAGCTTTAACTATCAACAATGGCCCATCTCAGCTGCTATCTTCAAACCCCTACTATCCAAATACATTATTTGTTTCAGGGTAAACCCTCGGGGCACCAGCTAGTCTGATGACTAATGTATTCAGGCAGTAGGTTCATAATCCAGCGCTCGAAACATTCCCTAAATCTTGCTCAGTCTAATTTTAATTCAATAACAAAATTATACAAAATTAGTGGTGGAAAGAATTAATAAAAAGGTCGGTAAAAAGAATTGACTGACAAATAAAGTTTAAGTTTGAAGACACTTTATTTTAATTAACATTAATTAAGTTTAAAGATAATTTATTGCCCAACATTAATTGACTAAATTTAAACATCTTTATAAATCTAATTTAACACACGCACATTTTTAAAGTAACACATTATAACATGTATCTGGTGAAAAGCATAAATAATATATGACATTGTTAAATATTCTCACATTCACACACACGCACATCAATAGTTCATTTTATGCATGCTTAAGAGTTCAAATTACTTTACTCGGTAGGATTGACGAATTACAGCGGTGGCTACTACGTATAAATGATAATAAATAAATGTTTACCTAGGATTTTTGGAACATGGATATTGCTTGTTGTTGGCTGCTTCTGATGGAGTATATCTAACCGGTTAGATTTGGACATTTCTTGAAGAGATTTTATGCGAATCCATTGGTTTTATTCTTGAAGACAGTTGAACATTTGACGGAGGATTTCTGAGTTGTTATGCAGACATTATTTCACCAGCAGGTTTTGATGATCTTGTCGGACTAAAAGGCTGAAGCATGAGTGTATATTTCCAAAAGCTGCTCAACAATGCATTTTTGTTTCTGAATACATAATAGAAACTGCACTGTTATCTGAACGGAAACAAGACTGTCACTGCAAACTAGACTGAAAAAACTGAACTCCGATAAAAATCTTGCTATTTATGTATGCGAATTGTTTTCATTTTAATATCCTCCGGCAATAGGTGCAATAGGTGTTGTCGAAATTCCATTAGTAATTAATCCTATGACAACGTGTTTTTGAAGATTGTTTAATTAGTTGTAGCTTTCATAAACATATTGTTTTTATATCTTTAATTAGTAGCCCACCGCTGGTGTGGTTTTTTAAAACTTTATTTAACTTAATAGCCATCGCTGTGTTTTCCAAATATAATTTCTTTTTTAACTTTCATTTATATATATATATTTAATATTATTTTAACACGCATACATTTATTTACACTCGCACGCACATATATAATTTATTATAATAAGCTTGAATGAAAAAAGATTTTTTTTTTTTTTTAATTTTAAATTACTTATTTTTATGAATACTATTTTAGAAAAATTTTACTTTCTTTTATAACACTTTTACTTTGACTTTAAGAAAACCCCCTTCCCACTTTTAATCTTTTATTTCAAACTCTTTTACGAAAGATTTTTTTTTATTTTAATAATTTTTTTAGACAAAATTATTTTATATACATGTGCCAATTTGGCCTTGACACATTACATCCCCCTCTGTTTTAGAGCAAAATGCTTCATTTTTGACCATTTTATCTCTTGCAATTTTAATTCTTGACTCTAAAGATTTATTACTTTATTATTTTTCTAAGTTAACTTTTTAAAATCTTTTACTTAACATTCAAAGGGCAATCTGTCTTGACTATCCTTTCATTCTATCTATGCCGAATACATTGCTCACAATGATCTAAATCATGGATAACGACCACTGGGACAAACTAATTTTATGGCACAGGGATCTTTTGGAAATGACACGGAAGCAGATTTGCTGACTTACACCGACTTACACATGTATAAAATCGAAACTTCATTTGCCGTTCTCTTGATCGGACTTGGAAAAAGAAAGGGTCACTGCGAAATGGCAGGAATTTTCAACTGTCCATTTTCAACTTACGCTTTGGAAAGGGTAATGATCCTTGACAAGTCCGTTATGGGTACTAAAATTTAACCAGTCAGCAGCTTTAAACATATCTTTACCTAAACTTATTTCTATACTACTCTCATTCTTTTTTGCTCTAGATAAAGTCCTACACATGTGTATAAATGCAGCATAATACTACACCTACTAATATTCTAGATATCGAACTATTACTGGACTTACTTACAGGGAATCTATAATAAATAAATCCCTTATTGCACGCATCATGAGGTGCAGCAGTGCCAAGAAATTAACCTAAAAGGATATCTGGGTAAATACATTTAAGATATGCATCATGAGGTATCGTATTTACCGAATCTTACCAGTGTATGTACGCATATATACACATGTATACTTATATACTCTTAATACACCTTAGATTGACTTTTATTTCCTTATTATTAATCTTACAACCTTATTTTTAAATTCGCATGAACAATATCTTACCCTCATTCCCTTTTGCTATAGATAAATTCCTACACATGTGTATACGTGCAGCATAATTCTACACCTACTAATATTCTAGATATCGAGTTATTACTGGACTTGCTTACAGGGAATCTGTAATAAATAAATCCCTTTTTGCATGCATCATGAGGTGCAGCAGTGCCAAGAAAATAACCTAAAAGGATATCTGGATAAATACATTTAAGATACGCATCATGAGATATCGTATTTACCGAATATTACCAATGTATGTGCACGTATATACACATGTATACTTACACACTCTTAATACACCTTAGATTGACTTTATATTTTTATTACTAATCTTACAACATTATTTTTAAATTCATATGAACATTATTCTAACATTTGTATTAATCTAATCTCACAATATTATTCTAAACTACCATGGACATCAGTTTTCATATTTATTTATATTAATCTAATCTCGAATATTATTTTCAACCCTTACTCAACTTTTTTTATCTATGTGTGTGTATTCAGAAAAACTATTTTACTTTATTACGATTCATTATTTACTCAACTTTTATTAACTTGTGTGTATTCAAAAACAACTTACTTTACTACGATTCATTATTACACTGATATGTATATATTTTTTTTGACTTGACTATAAATCATTTATTTACTTCCTTTTATTACCGTGCATGTATTCCAAAAAAAAAAATCTATTAGTTTATCATGAGTCACTTTTTATTATTATTTACTACAGATATATTTACACTTATTTATTTAACTTGATTTTATCGATTTTATTTTAACTATTTGACCTACTTATTTATTCATGAACATTTTTCTTAAGTAACATGTGTGTTGATCACTTTTCCTAAGTATTGACCACTTCAAATTTTTATTTTTATAGAGTGCATTTTTAGTTTTTATTTTCACCATTAGGTAATAAATGTAATGTTAAGAGAAGTAGGCAGCAAAGTATAAGGCAATTCAAACACACAGATAGATTTTGTGCTGATTTGAACCAACTTTTAATTTCTTTGCCCAAATACTCGCACACACCTCAATCCTAATTTAACACACTTTTTTTTTTAATTTTATTTGATAATGTTTTATTTTCATTAATACTTTCATTATACACTTATTTATTTCATTTTTATTTTTAAAGCGTTATTTTTACTCTCCCCTTTTTTTTTTTTTAAAAAAAAAAAAAGAAACATTTTCATTTTGCTTGTCTATTTTGATTTACACATTTATTTTGTTTGTGTCACGCTCTGCTATGTTCTAGACTTATGAGCTGGGATTTAACATAATCGATAAAACATAATGAGGGTTTTTGACATAAATTGTTTTACCGTTGCTTTGACATTTTAAAAATCTCTAAGATTGTTATTTTATTTTACTAAGACTAACTTTAATCATTTTTAATTATTCAAACTAACTTGATACTCATTTTTACATTTATTTCATTAAACTTTGTTAAACATTTTCCATTATTCCGAGTCCATGGTCATTATATACTAGGTCAAGCTGGCGAATCCGTCAGATTACATATTTTTAATTTTTGTCTGGCGGTTCTTTATTATATTTTTTTCTGCATATAGCCACTCATGCTGGGGGATTGAGAATCACCCCTGGGCTTTTCCTTAAATCTAGTACACAAGATGTCAGGATTGCTGTCGGTTCTTCAAAAGATTTTTGTTCTCTCGAGACTATTAGAATAAAGTCTCCTCTGAGGACTCCCCGAATTTGACCTATGTCTATATCTTATGGCATTTACAGCTGGCTCTCTAAGTTGGGGTTTGAATCCTCTATCTCTCATGTCAAAAGTTGGTCTACCTCTGTTGAAAGCACTCAACAATTCCACCATTTGTTCCACTGTTTTCCTTTCAGTTCCTATGAGCATTTGCTCAACATTATGAGGAAAACTATGGTGGACTATCCTGACAATTTGTTGTTCAGATAGTGGGTCACTGTTAAAGAGCATAATTTCGCCACTTGCCTTCTATAAAAAGAAACAAACGGTTCACCAGGTCACCATTTATCTTGTGAGATCTGGTGACTAAGATTTTTCTGATAATCTTCGTTCTATAACTAGCTAAAACAGCAATTTTATATTCGGCAAAAGTGACGGGTTTTTTATATAAAGAATCCCACCAAGATTGAGATCCCCCTTGTTAATGGTTACAAGCTATTGTGATCATAGCCTCCTCACTTAATTGATTCAGAGTGAAATAGTGCTCCAAACTATTTAAATGCTCCATAGGAGCTTCACCTTGATGGCCAGAAAATATCCATATTTTCAAAAACTGGTTCATGATTGCCGGATTGTTTATAATGTGTGTGTTTGCACTCAAGTGGTCACAGTGTTTTATTTCTGTTTGCAAACTATTTTTACTATTCTTTTGATTTACTTTCCAAGCTAAATCTGTCTTTCTGACTTTTATCTCTTCAATTACTTTTCTATCTTCAATCTTATTTTTTTCAATTACTTGGTAAGCAGTCTCTATTTGATTTTCTACTTGTGTTTTAATCTCTTCTATTTCTTCCCTAATTTCTCCTTTTATTTTATTTTGGCCCATTTCAATCTGGTCCTTTAACTTTTCAAGCATTTCAGCTTGCCCTTCCAATTTACTTTTCATTTCATTATTTTGGTTTTTAAGCTCTTCAGCTATTTTTTTCTATTCTTCGGCTGTTTCTTTTTGTTTTTCAAACATGCAAGTTAATAATGCTATGATTTCCCTATTCTTTTCTTTTTGCTCAACCTCTTTTTCATTTTTATCTTTTTGTTCCTCACTAGAAGCATTCTCTACTTTATTTGCTTGAGTTTGAATTTTTTCTTCACTGGGGATCTTTTCTATTTCACTAGTTTCGGTTTTATTTTGTTCCTCGCTGGGAACATTGTCTGATTTTTACCTTGAGTCTCCATTCTAGGTTTATTTCCTGTCATATTTATACTTTTAAACTTTACTTTTTTATATTATTTTTCTTTAATATTATATTTTATTCACGCTCATAAGTTTCTAATTTCTACTTTATTTACTTTTTACTAAACTGGAAATACACGCTGGCTCCGCCCCTCCTTTGTCCATTTTTCTCCACCCGATTTTAATGCTTTAACTCTGCCCAAACATCCAACTGTCTCTGATTTAACATAATGATTTATTTTAGATAGATAAATAGCATAAATCTCTTTTCATTTAAAGAAAACAAAGTTTTCGGTCAATTCTTTTTTTTTTAAAAAAAAAAAATTAAAACACTTTAACATATGTAAATTAGCTTTTGTATAGAAAATTTTTTTTAAACAAGAAACAAAGTATTTATTTACTATTGTTTCTTAGGTCCATCCCCAAACGTTGGGAAAGCCATTTATGTACCGGGTCGAACCATCGAAACCACTTACTTATATGTATATATAAGTTTTGGCCGGTTTCAAACTCATTCCTAATACATTTATAATCTTATAAATGTTATGTAAACAAACTGGCATGTTCAAGCAAAATGGGAGATCTTATTGATAGATTTAACTATCAACAATGGCCCACCTTGTCTCCTCATTGGGTGCCATTTATGTACCAGGTCAAACTGCTGAAACCACTTACTTATACGTATATATAAGTTTTGGCCGGTTTCAAACTCCTTTCTAATACATTTATAACATTGTAAATGTTATGTGAACGAACCGGCACATTCAAGCAAAATGGGAGATCTTATTGATAGCTTTAACTATCAACAATGGCCCATCTTGGCTGCTAGATTCAAACCCCTACTATCCAAATACTTTATTCGTTTCATGGTAAACCCTCAGGGCGCCAGCTAGTTTGATGACTAACGTATTCGGGCAGTAGGTTCATAATCCAGTGCTTGAAACATTCCCTAAAACTAGCTCAGTCTAATTTTAATTCAATAACAAAATTATACAAAATTAGTGGTGGAAAGAATTAATAAAAAGCTTGGTAAAAAGAATTGACCAACAAATAAAGTTTAAGGTTGAAGACATTTTATTTTAATTAACATTAGTTAAGTTTAAAGATAATTTATTGCCCAACATTAATTGACTAAATTTAAACATCTTTATAAATCTAATTTAACACACGCACATTTTTAAAGTAACACATTATAACATATATCTGGTGAAAAGCATAAATAATATGTGACATCAATAAATTATCTTACATTCACACACACGCACATCAATAGTTCATTTTATACATGCTTAAGAGTTCAAATTACTTTACTCGGTAGGATTGACGAATTACAGCAGTGGCTACTACATATAAATGATTATAAATAAATGTTTACCTAGGATTTTTGGAACGTGGATATTGCTTGTTGTTGGCTGCTTCTGATGGAGTATATCTAACCGGTTAGATTTGGACATTTCTTGAAGAGATTTTATGCGAATCCATTGGTTTTATTCTTGAAGACAGTTGAACATTTGATGGAGGATTTCTGAGTTGTTATGCAGACATTATTTCACAGGCAGGTTTTGATGGTCTTGTTGGACTAAAAGGCTGAAGCATGAGTGTATATTTCCAAAAGCTGCTCAACAATGCATTTTTTGTTTCTGAATACATAATAGAAACTGCACTGTTATCTGAATGGAAATAAGGCTGTCACTGCAAACTAGATTGAAAAAACTGAACTCCAATAAAAATCTTGCTATTTATGTATGGGAATTGTTTTCATTTTAATATCCTCCGGCAATAGGTGCAATAGGTATTGTCGAAATTCCATTAGTAATTAATCCTATGACAATGTGTTTTTGAAGATTGTTTAATTAGTAGTAGCTTTCATAAACGTATTGTTTTTATATCTTTAATTAGTAGCCCACCACTGGTGTGGTTTTTTTAAATCTTTATTTAACTTAATAGCCATCGCTGTGTTTTCCAAATATAATTTCTTTTTTAACTTCCATTTATATATATATATATATATTAATATTATTCTAACATGCATACATTTATTTACACTCGCACGCACATATATAATTTATTATAATAAGCTTGAATGAAAAGAGATTTATATTTTTTTTAATTTTAAATTACTTATTTTTATGAATACTAATTTAAAAAAACTTTACTTTCTTTTATAACACTTTTAGTTTGACTTTAAGAAAAAACCCTTCCTACTTTTAATCTTTTATTTCAAACTCTTTTATGAAAGATTTTTTTTTTATTTTAATAATTTTTTTAGACAAAATTATTTTATATACATGTGCCAAATTGGCCTTGGCACAATATATATATATATGCAAAAACCATAAAATAATACAATACTAGATTAAATCCAAAATTTTACCAAAATCCGTTCACAACCATGGTTTCATCTACTACAAATAGACCTTCTCAAGTGAAAATCAAACTATAAGAAATAACAAATATATCCACACAATCAAACCTTCCCATAATTCATTTCAAACTCCACCTTCCCTTAATATCAAAAGAAGTCTTCATAAGATTGATAGCCTCAGAATCAAGAAGATTTATCATCAAAGTCTCTTTTATTCTTCTTTTTAACTCATTCTTAAAGGAGACTTTGATGATAAATCTTCATGATTCTGAGGCTATCAATCTTATGAAGACTTCTTTTGATATTAAGGGAAGGTGGAGTTTGAAATGAATTATGGGAAGGTTTGATTGTGTGTATATATTTGTTATTTCTTATAGTTTGATTTTCATTTGAGAAGGTCTATTTGTAATAGATGAAACCATAGTTGTGAAAGGATTTTGGTAAAATTTTGGATTTAATCTAGTATTGTATTGTTTTATGGTTTTTGCATTTTTATTTTTGCTAGAATAGTGTTAGGCAGGTTTGGTTTTATTTATTTATTTATATATATATATAGTCAGGAATACACATGTATAATTTATATTTATCTTAACTGGATTATTTTATTGGGGTTTGATTATATTTATTTCAGTTTTATTGTTTTAAAAATTTTTGTTTTTTACTATTTACATTTTTTTATGGTATTATTTATATAGTTATGAATTTTATTTATTTTTTTCATTATATCATAGCTCTGAAGAAGACTATAGGTTTGTCAAAATGTAGGATTGTATATGCATATATTGAAACAGTAAGATTCAAATTCGAATGTTAAGTTTCACCTTTTTCTATCATCTCTCAATCACCACCTTTATCCTTCCTAAATTTAAACTTTTTGGTATCGAATTGTGTGTGTAGCAATATTAAAAATCTATAAATATATGTAAAATTCACCGTAAGTGCACACATATTTTGATAACAAATTTAAAACAATAAATGAAAATATTTGATATAATTATACATTTCTCTTTTAGTTATATAATTTTTATATAACTTTAACTATTTATTTTAAATTACAAACTTTCGTTACTTATTGCTGTTTTTAGAAATCGTATTTTAAATAATAATTTTGAAATTAGATTGTAATTTAAAGAAAATTATATATTCCCTTTGTACTTGAAATTTGGCAAGTCATGGTCAATGAGAGATATAATAGATTAATTAGAAAAATTCCCTAAAAGTTTTAATTACTAAAATGTTAAAAAGGTAAAATAAACCTAAACAATAGGAATGTAGCTTTCTGAATTAATTAAAATTCTAAAAATGCATTGATTCTCCTCAGGGCAAATGAATGGTGCTAAAAATAGAATGAAATTGAAAGATAAGATAAAGAAAAAGAGGACATTTTTGATTTAAAAACTATTTTATTAGACTTTGTGTTGTGTTCTTGCTTGGGTGAGAGAATCAGAGAATCTTAAATTAATTTGTCCATTAGAAGATGATCAAGTAGAAAGTGCCCAGACTATTCTCTCCCCAGAGATGTTTGATCAGATGCCCAAACCTCCATATGTGCCCTTCACAAATTAAATCATGAGGATCTGCTGTCCAAATAATCGGAAAGCTGTTGCTGCTGTTATTGAAATAAATCCATAACCTCAGTGTGGGAACAAACTGCTACTGCATAAACTAACGAACAATTTGCAACTGACCATGGAACATGAAAAGCTTCTTATAAAACAGGTTCCTGTACCCAAGGCCTTTAGAGTACTCTAAATTCTATTCAAGCTATAGCTCACTCTATATAAATTGTACACTGATACATTTAATTGTTAATCTATTCTGTAAATTCTTTTAATAATCTAGCTTACATAACTCTGTCTACTTCTTGGGTGTGTATTTCTATTTTTAAATTTTTTATTATTTAAAAATAGCATGCCAATAAGATTTCCGACCAGACCCTGTCAAATTTTAAATATAAATTCTAATTAAAACAGTTGCCATCTTGTATAGTAACCAAATAGTAAATTTCTTTTATATACTTCTAATGGGTGGTCAGCTTGGAAATCACCATAATTTTATAAGAAATAAATATATGATTACACGGAATAGTGGATGTGTGTCCTGCAAATCCGATGATTAATATTTATTTATGTTAGGTTATTTTGTTTCAGTTATTTTCATATTAATCGACATGCATTCATTGTTTCACTTATTGTAAATGCAGGAGTCTACTACATAGCAAGTGGTGGACATATTAGTGATTAGAGTAAACACCCTAACTTACAATTACCTTTTAAACTTGCTTTTAATTTTAAATAATAATGTTATTATTCGATAAGTCCATTAAGTGCATTTCTTTAAGAGCAAAATATGTTATTTATTAAATGTTGGTAATGTAAGATCAAGTCATAAATTTTATATTAAATCTTAACAGTATGGTATGTTAGTTATACATGTGTTACAGTTTAGAGATGTGATAATCCATTTTTAAGCCTTGGATATCCTGGATCATACTGTATTTACTGAATCCTAGTCATCCTACCCAAGTGGATGTAATGAATGTTCATGCAGTCAGGGAGTAATTGCAGCACAGACCCTTTACACCTGATGATGCTTATGTGACCTCTTTACCTTTGGACCTATGGCAAACACCAGCCCATTGTTTTAAATTCATCCATTGGCTCCACAGTTTTAATGTACTGCCACACTCACATTGCAGTTCTAAACATACCACGTGTTCTTAATTATTAATTTTATTATTCCAAGTATGACTCCGTCTCTACGTTATATGATATAAATTCATTCTCAAATCAATGTCTGCCCATAATTAATTCCTTATAAATACCTTATTTGGTTAAATAAAATATATGTCCACAGCTGCTATTAGCATTTCTAATTTAGACTCATGCATTGCAAAGATATTAAATCCCCGAAGGCATGATCTTGAAATACTTGCTTAAGAATTCAGGTAGCTAGATTACGTCAGTCAAATAATTGTACTTCATTGTAAATATAAACCAGTATCGGAAGAATAACATTGCTACTAGAATTTTAATATAATAATGTTTTAATTAAATAATTTTTAGTATGAAATGTTATAATTAAATAATTTCAAACCATACATTTGCCATCAGATATTTGTTTATTCGACACACCTTCAGTATAATATCTCCTTAATTATTTAAAATATAAATGTCTAGATTTAGTATTATTATCTGTCTAACTCAAAAATGAAGTTAATGAGTCTCATCCATCTCCTTGATTCCCATGCCTAAAGAAATGTTTACTAATGTAGCATCAGATGCATTGTTTCATAGTGTGTATTATGAACCAATAAACCATGTTTGAACTGATTACTGCTAGTGATGTGATGATGATGTGATGTGATGTGATGTACTGTAGCTACTCCTTAAACGAAGTCAAGAATCTCTCAGCACTTATACCAAGAAAACCTTGTTAGCTACTTAATTTTACATTCCCCAGTGTAATTTTTCCCATATTCTGCTCCATCCCATTTCCACAACATAATCTTTATCAATTCTACAGCCTTTATATCTAAATCCCCCTTATCTTTTTCCAAACCCAGCATAAAAACCAATAATCTACTTTCTGTATAATTACTTTTTTCATATTTATTTTCTCATAACTTCATTATATGTTCCCTTTCTGTTTTCAAGCATTTACATTCAATTAACAAATGCCTAATATTTTCTATTCCTTCTTTACATAATTTACAAAATAAGTCACCCATTTTTTTCCATTTATCTGTATATTCTCTTGTAGCTAAAGATCCTGTTCGGGTCTTAAGTAATAAACTACTTTCCTTACTATTGTCATATATTAACTCACACCTAATATTCTGCTTATTTCTATATATATTTAAACTCTTTTTACTCTCCATACTATTTCTTTATCTCTTTAACTCCCTAGTCTTTATTAATAAATCTATTCTTTTATCTCTTACTACTACAACACTCAACAATTTTCTTAATACAACCATCCCATCTTTTGTACAAATATACTGATATAAATTCTTTATCCAAATCTTTTGCATACCGCATTACCTTTATCACCCATCTTGTTACCTGCCCTTTACTCATAACCCAATTAAATACTATTTTAGCTATTCTTTTATTATCCATAAACTGCAATCTACCAAACATTTTCATTTTACTTTTTGCATCTCTCATATGAAAACTTGACCATCCCATTTATCCTTGAATTGCCTCTCTTGCTGTCCATACATCTGCATCCAATGCATGTCTTCCTACTTCCCTTTGAACTTTTTCTAAGTAATTTAATACCTCTTTACTAACATATAATGCATCATTACCATATGTTAACCCTGCTACTGCAACTCCTTTCCATATAATTCTAACTACATCATATTTATTATATGAAAACACTGTTAATTTTTTTATCAATCCCTTTCTTTTCTTTGCTTCATTTATAAATTTTTTCTCCCATTCATCCAAATAATTTTTTTGATTACTTAAAATAATTCCCAAATAACTATATCTATGTTAACGAAGTATATGAATCTGACCATTTTGATATGTACAATAACAGGTTTTTACTAAACAGTGTTTAAAGTACAGTGAATAAATTGTATTTATCACTGAAATAGTTAAAAAACTGAATTGAAGCTAGATTGGACATTGCAAGAAGAAATGATAAAATCTTAAACTGTATCCAAGATGTCTAAAAGCATAGAAAGAGACAATTCATGACATGAATGAATGACACAAGAGAATTTGATAGACTGCTGTAAAGAGAAAAAGCTTCAGATCAGAGAAATTAATTAAATTTGAAGATACTTTCAACATTTGGATTGATATTGGTTGAAAATGATGTTATTGATAAAACTTTAATAAGTTTAGTCAATAACTGATCAATTAAAACTGAATGAAAAATTATATAGTAAAGTAGTATTTATAAAATTATATAAAATAAGCTTT
Organism: Epiperipatus broadwayi; assembly: GCA_028023455.1. Lineage (NCBI taxonomy): Eukaryota > Metazoa > Onychophora > Udeonychophora > Euonychophora > Peripatidae > Epiperipatus > Epiperipatus broadwayi. Next base: position 115,306 of record JAQFVV010000050.1, on the reverse strand, counting down.
TAATATATTTATTCTTTGTATTGTTATGTTTTATAGTTAATTTGTTTCAACTTTAATTAATATTTAACAATCTGTAATGTTGTATCATAATTTTATTTTATTTTACTCGTTTTATTTTACTATTGTTATTTTTACTTCTATTACAAAACTGTAGATGGAGCTCTGAGTGCAGTAATAGGTTAAAAAATAGATGTTTAACGTTTGATAAGGGTGTAAAATTGTGGTGAAAATAGCTTTTTGTGTATAATTATTAATATAATTTCCTTGCAGTTATTAATATATATGTTATATTGATATGAAAAATGTATATGCAGACTAAATAAAGGAAATATATACAAAAAAATAAAATCCAAACAAAATTACTTATATGTAACACTACTTTAATATTTCAACCAGAGAACTGGTTTTCGAAAGAAAGAATGAAAACCAGTTCTCTGGTTGAAATATTAAAGTAGTTTTATACACAAGCAATTTGGTTTGTATTTTATTACTTTTTAGATTATATTGATGTTATGTATGATATTTTTGTTATTATTTTTTTATAATTTATATAAAAAAAACAGTATAATAGACTTCATTTATTTCCATTGTTCTTATTAATCGGTTTCGCTTTTTAGATAATGTTATTTTCAATTTTAAACTTTTCAAAGCCTTCAATGACATTCACTTCCTCTTTCCCTTGTGATATTTTGGGTGACATATAATCCAAATTACCTGAGGTGATTTTTTTGTTAATTGGATTCTCTTCTTTCGTAAGTTGTTTATTTATACTGCTGTTTCCTTGACTTGCATTTTCTCCTCTATTTTGCACTTGATTTGAAACGTTTTCTGCCATCTTTGTTTTCACAACGATTTCAGTTAAAATCTTGTTGCTGTTAGGAAACTAAAAGTTTTCTTCATTTTGATAATAACACTTAAAGTAATGAATGAGCTTACCCTCAGTTTGGCTTCAAATATTACCATGAAACTTTGTTATCCTTTTTTAATTCCATCTTTTATAGGGGACCTGAAACTAACATTGTATTCCTAGAGCCACTAGGTGGCGAACTTATTTCCTTTGTTGATCACGATATAGAAAAAAAAATTATAACTATAAATACAAATCTCCTGTTTCAAATTACGGTAAAAAATATGAATATTTAAAAATAAAAGCTTTATAAAATATTACTTTTTATTGGAACATATTTGTTTTGGTACCAAAATAATGTGTTCTATGCTTATTCTTCATATCAATTTCTTCTTTTTCATAACCACTGAAGCCATATTAAAACTAATCAATAAATTTAACATTTTTTGAAATTTTGATTTTCCTAAAAGTATGCAACACTAAAAGCATAAAATAATGATAATATATATCTTTAATTTATTTTATTTGTCTTTTAATGTGGACAAAAAAATAAAATCAACTGTAAATATCAGATTTTATGAAAACAGTAATAAAGTGCAAATTAATTGTAAATTATATTTATATTATACAGAATGACACAAAGTGTAAAAAAAATTTCATTTTTAATCAGTAAATATTTGAATAATATATATATAAACTTTTTATATATACAGGTTAGCAACAAAAAATATAGAGAAGAGTAAGATGAATACTATTTATTAGTAATAAACAGAGTGAATGTTTCAAAGAAAAGCTAAAAAGAAGTCTAGTTTATCATTGTTTTTTTGTTCTCAGTTTGAGAGTATAATATTTTTTTTTCTTTTTGTTTATCTCCTTTCTGTTCATGAACTCTTTCTTCCTGATCCTTTTATTGATGAACAATAACATATGTTGACAAATAATAGATAATATGTTCTATTCAATTGTATTTTTTGAGACTATTTTATGAATGATTCCATCACTATCCCTTTGAACTTTGAACAATAACATTTGTGAAAAAATATCTTATGTATTTTGAGATTAAAAAATAAAATGAACAATATTTTATTATTGTAAAGTACAAATGTATTTATTTTTAGATTGCTTTATAAAAAATTAAAAACTATTCAAAATTACAGTAAAATGTTCTGTTTTTCAGTTATAAAATAAGCATTCAGGATGGGTTTTTTTTCCTACTCTTTAAATGCAGGTATTGTATAAGTACAAATCTATACTCCAGTATTTATATATTTATTTTTAAATTCCTTTATAAAAATTAAAAACTTATTTATTATTAAGGAATATGTTCCATTTTTCAGTTGTAAAATGTGCATAAATGTTCAATATGTTGATTACTATTTACATATATACTAAAATAATTTATTGATTAATTTTTTCAGTATAGCTTTGGTGGCTCCACACTGCATGTATAAACAGAAACTGAAACAAAAAATATATGTAGAGCATGTACTATATTAGTATTTTTATTGTTTTGGAGTAAAAAAATATTTTTTTACTAATGTTTTTTGTAGCAAAGTGAATGATTACTATCTAAATTCATTGTGTGTTCACACTTTTTATGCATAATTTTTGATTCCATGTAGTGAGAATACTTAAAGCTAAACTCTAAAAGATTGCAATGAAAAAACCCTTGACTGACAGGTAATTAGTTTCAAGTATTGTAAATTGTTTCATTCTATAGTTTTTTCAAAAAATAATTTTAAATAAATCGCAGATAAGTAAAAAACAATAATCAAGTGAAGACAAAAGAGAAAATGATAGCTTTCTGTTAATGTCAAAAACATTGTTTGACTGAAGATGAGTTTGACTTGATATTTAAATATTTGTTTCAATAATTTCTATGTAATTTCTATTGCATTGAAGTAAAACCCACCAAAACATTATACATTTTTAAAAAAATAAAAATAAACAAATGAAGGAATTAACTATAAATACATTTATGATCAAATAAAAAACATTGATGGATATGCATAGTTATGGCTTAGGATGAGAATAGACCACTAATTTTGTTAAATCTATTTTTTTTTATAAATATATAGTGGCCTCTGTCAACTAGAATGGTAACTAAAATTTGAATTTTTAATAAACCATAAAAATAATATTTAGCATCTTTTTAATTCTTTTTTTTTTTTTTTTACATTAACAAATGTTGTGGGGAAAATGGTACCAGTTTCCTTTACTATAAATTTCAATGTTGTATTCATTTCTACATGAACATTTAAAAAGATTAACATCTATTTTAAAAAGTTTTTAAGTTACTAACAGATATAAAGATGTCATCCAATTTTAATTTAACCTTGGTCCAGTGATATTATTTCACCAGAATACCAACTCAAAATTAAAGTGTTGTAAATAAAGCAAAAACTTCTAAAATTGTTTGACACAATATATCTAATATTTTTGACACTTTTATGTGTAATTTACATCTAAAAAAAATAGTAACGAATTTAATATGAATGTTTAATCATAATCCTCAGCACAAAAATGTCTAACTAGTATTAGTTAGAAAATCCTTGCAAAGAGATGGAATCACAAATATGTATGGGTTATAAAATATTTTAATTTTAGTTAACATTTATTTAGTTAAGTTTATTGTGGATATTTAACTAGATTGGATTTATATATATATCATGAATGGAAAGTGGTAGAGGTGGTTTAATTATCTGATACACTTTACCCTAGGTTCCTTGTGATTCTGGCATTATATATATATATATATGATTCAATGTCTGTATTTTTAAAAGCAATATACGTAATTATATAACTGGATATTTGTAAATACAGTAATTAAATAATTAAAAATTTTTATCCACTTAGGAGTGCTTTTGATTATCCCAGTAATCTGTGTCAACTAAAGCTTTGAAATGCTAACTTTCCCATAATTCTGTGATCTTAAAGTTTGCTGCTTGCCTGTTAATTAAGTCATGTTTATATTTGTATATTAGCATAGCCTCCTTTATTTTTCTTTTATTGTTATTTTTTTCAATTTGCAATATTTTTATTGGGTAGACAGTGATCTGGTATTGAAATCTTCAGTTGAAAATTCCTTAAGCAGAATTAAATCTGATTTAAAAGTTTGTAATGATTTAGTAAAAAAAGTAAAAGAAAAAAGGTTTAATTATAAAACGGATTATGATTGAAATGTACAAATATCTAAATTTAGAAAATTTACATCTGATAATAATTTAATTTGTATAAAAGAGGACAAGGGCCTTAGGATGTGTTTGTTATTAAAATCTGATTATGAGGACAAAGTAATTACTCAAATGAAGAATCTTAACTTTATGAAAGTTGATAAAGCTAATATAGAAAATTTACGTATTCAATTTATTAATAACATTTTAAAAAAAGTTAAAAATAAAGCGATTGATAATAATACTTATTATAAAATTTATCCTTCTGCTGCAATATGTCCTAAGATTTTTTCAAATGTAAAACTGCATAAAGAGAATGAACCATTGTGTTTAATGATTGATTTTGGAGGGGCATTTTATTATGAAACTTGTTGTTTAATTGAGAAAATGCTACAAGAAATTCTTGGTTTAGGTAAATATACAATATGTTCTTCATTTGATTTTGTTAATAAAATCCATAATGTTAAGATTGATGTTAATGACATTATATGTACTCTAGATGTTAGTGAAATGTATGGATCAATTGATCAATTGGCATCTATCGAAATTATTTCAAACGCATTAACTTTAAAAAATGTTAACATGAAAATAATAAAGTTTATAATTGAAACATTAAATTTTATTGATAAAAATATTTATGCAGTTTTTAATAAGGATTTTTATAAAATGTGTAACGGATGGCCCATGGGATTACCTACTATTGCTCAAATGTGCAATTTTATAATTTCTACATATGAAAAAAATATTTTAAAAAAGGAATATTATCAAAGAAATATTACTGCATATTACCGATATGTTGATGATGTTTTTGTATGTGTTAAACCAAATACAATTAATGAGTTGTTTGAGGAATTAAATGGTTTGAAAGGCCTGAGATGGATAAAAACAGATGAAGATTTAATGTGCATTCAGTTTCTTGATCTTAAAATAACTAGGAATCAAGGCATGCTGGATTATTGTATGACCATTAAACCAATAGTAAAAAGAGGTTATATTCCATATAAATCAAAAGTGCCAATGTCACATAAAATGGCAGGTTTAAAGTCCTTCTTATTTAGAAATAATAGTCTTTGCAAATATTCATCAGATAAAGGCAAAAATATTGAAATATACTTGAATGAATTGTTAAATGTTGGCTATAGTTATAATCACATATATAATGTTATTAGAGATTTTAATACAAAATATAAAAATAAAATTTTTAATAATAATATTGATTCTCCTGCTAATAAAAAAATATGGATACCAATCCCATCTATTTCAAATTATCAAGTAAAGTTTATAAGGAAAATTTATATAGATATATGTGATATTGCATTTTACACCTCCTACATTAAATAAATTAATAAATAACTCCAAAGATAAAACCTCATTTATAAATAAAAATTATGTCATTTATAAATGGATATGTAGGTGTGGCAGTAAATATATAGGTGAATCTAGATGTACGTTGGAAAAAAGAACTAAAGAACACTTGCTATTATTAAAACGTGTTCAGAAATCGAAACAAAATTGCAAAGTAGATAATAATATTAATAAATCATGTATTTATGGTTTTGACTTCAATTTTAACAGTGTAAAAATATTGCAAATTGAAAAAAATAACAATAAAAGAAAAATAAAGGAGGCTATGCTAATATACAAATATAAACATGACTTAATTAACAGGCAAGCAGCAAACATTAAGATCATGGAATTGTGGGAAAGTTAGCATTTCAAAGCTTTAGTTGACACAGATTACTGGGATAATCGAAAGTGCTCCTAAGTGGATAATTTTTTTTAATTATTTAATTACTGTATTTACAAATATTCAGTTATATAATTACATTTACACACACACACACACATATATATATATATATATTCTTTATATTAAATAAATTCAATATTTGGACCAGTTATATGCAAGCTTATTATTAAAACCCTAGTCTTTTTGAATTAATTAATGATAAACATTTAAAATACTGATGTAGTTTTGGGATGCTTAATCTTCTTTTATTCCATGGATTCCTTTGCAAGTCAGATTAAAAATATAGATGTTTCTTTGAATAGCATGCTAATCACATTGCAGCATCATTTACCAACCCCTCTGTACCCTTCCTTAATGGAATACTACTGAACAAAAGAATCCGGATAACAATAGCTTTATGACATTCAAATTGTTATGTCCTTAAATTAAAATTTGTAATTATTATTCAAAACTTTCACAATCTCAGCAACTGATAGCATCACATGTGTGCTAAAGGTCATGTTTGACAAAAATTTAGAAATGGTTTTTGCCAAGGATTTATAAAATCATCTCCACAACCCTTGTCAACTTTTTGAGGCAGCTGTCTACTGCACCCAGAACAGGCTACATCAAGATAAAAATCATACCAAGTCTACTCACATCTGTGCCCAATATATCCCCATTATAACATTATTTTTAAGTGCATAAAATAAAATTACAAAGGAAATTAATTACATATATTAAAATACAGTTAAAAATAAAATAACATGTGATACAGGCGATCTTTTTTATCTCAACTTATGCACAGACAGAAATCTCAACTCGTGCACAGCCAGAAATCTTTGTATGCATCTCTGGTTAAGAACCTTTGACATGTAATAAAACATGTTATCAATTATTTTAATTAGTTCAACATTGTCATACTAACAAAAAAAAGCTGATTTCTAAACCCTTAGCCTGTTTTTTATTATTTAATAATAAAAATAATCGAAATGTTGGCCTATGTCATGTACTATGTACACATTATTTTTATTAAGTTTGTCTAGGATTTGAAGCAGCAACCAAATTTAAAGACTAAAATAAGGAATATTGTATTTGTATTAATATAATAACATTATAATCTCCAAATTTATCTTCAGAAAATATGAATTATTAGTTGATTTATATGTTTTTTCTTAAAAAAAAACTATTGAGTTTAAAGAGAAAAAAATAATATATTACTTAAATGTCATATATATAAAAAAATTTTTGCTTATATAAATTCTTTTGATATTAATAGTGATTAAAAATCATATATATAAAAGAAATGACATTTTTTATGTATTTAAAAAAGAAATATATATTAAATTTGAATTACAAGTCATAAATAGTTGAATAAGTAGAACAGACAAAAAGAATTCTAAATAATGATCATATAATAAATAAAAATAAAAAAAACACAAAAAATTGGGAGAGGGAAGGGGGAACTAAATATAAATATATTTATATTAAAAAAGTAAAGTAAATAATAATATTAATATGACAATAATTAAATAAAAAAGTGAATTTAGGAAGTCATTATTAATTGAAATTAATAAAAAAAGTCACATGACCCTTTATTTTACGCAATGCTTTTCCGAAGTAAACTTTTTTTTTACATATTTAAGAAAGCTTTATTACTTAAAATATGTTTAATGTTAAAAGTTTTTGAAACCGTTTCTAGTGCTGTCCTTTCTTCATCCCCATACTAGTTTTTGGCTTTTCAACAGTGAGAAATTTTGATTCTTGATCTAATACACCTGGAATTTTTAGATCTAATACATCCTGAAATATTTTTAGTTCAAAGATAATGTGCCTAAACTTAACTAAAATTATGGATCCCAAAATAGCTTGATATTGACCTGGTGTGGGTTCTGTATAAATAAGCAAGTATGTTTGTCTTGTATTGCAAGGGTTGACCTCTGGAAACAAGTTTTATTCAATCGAAAAAAATCCAGATGCAAAACTTACTGATGTAAGCCATAAGCCTTGAAAAATTAGTCTAGGTTTTTGAATGAAACAGCATTTGTATAGCAATAATTAAAATGCATTATGTAACATTTATTGGTTACTCAAGTTTACTGTAGATGGCAGACCAAAAATAGAGTTTTCTCTTAAGGAGCTGTTTGTTTGCTTATTTTATACCATTTTTAGACAAAGGATAGAAATACATGCCACATTATAGGAATTGAGGCAATTAGAACACATGAATAATAAATTGGTAATTTTTAATTTCAGCTGGTAGATAGATTGTGGAAAAAGTGTTAAAAGTGACAGCTAGATAAAAATTGCCATAGGTTCAAAATACCCAGTGGCACTAATATATTTTGGGATTAGGATTTACCAATACTGCATAAGAATTTAACAATAACTAGAGATCAGAGAATCTGTATTGAACTCAGAGGTCTTCATGTTCATACATCAATAATAGTTGGAAATGATAACACTATATAATATACCCTTGATATTTTAAGTGAACAATAGACAGTAAAACTGGAGTAAAAATGAAAGCTTGTTTGTAAGGTTAATCACATCAAACAGAGATTTGTACAGTAAATAAATATGTATATATATTGTAACCAGTTGGGTTATATTGCACACAGTAACAGTTGTGTGTGTGCATATATATATATATATATATATATATATATATATATATATATATATATATATATATATATAACAGGTATAAATTTTTGTAGATATTTTTCTACATTTCCTGGAATAAAAATAATAAATAAGGGGTTACATAATTCTGGATTTAAAACAAAATTTTATTATGAAATAAATATTTTTAAAAAGGTGTAAATAAATTATTATTATTTTCATTTTGAAATTTAAAACCAAGCAGGATTTATTTTTGAAACCATTTAATTAAAATTTGTATAAAATTATAGACGGCCCTATGATTGTATGCATTTGTCTATCTAAGTAAAAACACGTAGATCACACCTTTGATAAAAATTCAAAGTTGCTTTTGCAAGGATTGGTGATCTTTTTGAAAAGAATAGAGAGATAAAAATCCTGTTTTCAATTGAGGTGTTTTTATCATGTCAAGAGTAAAAAGGATTAGACAGTTTGAAAACAGTCTGAAATGTGCTTTTATCACCCCAATCAAAGTCTTTAAAAAGGTTGGATAAAAAAATATTTTAGTCTGAATAATAATTGTTGAAAAGAGAGATGGCCAATAACCTTTGATTTGTAGTTGTTGTAAGAGCTGGCCAGAAGACTTGGCTAATAATATTTTTGAAGAGCAGAATAGCTAGCTGCAGAGATAGCTAGCAGAGTTAGACAGAGCTCCTATGAAGATGTAGCTGAAGTCAAGACAGGAGGAAACAGCTGTTCTAAAGTTCAATAATAGAGTTTGAATTCACATGGATGAAAATGACCCACTTTTTTATGTTGAAATTCATAGGTAAAAATCTGGACAAGACAGTTTGCTGGCCTGAAGCTCATCAAGTCCTAGACAGAAGGGAGAATGCCAACCATACCTGAATTATTATTTTCCCAATGTGACTGTAAACCAATTTCACCCAGACCACCAAGCTTACCAAGAGAAAGCTTGAAGAAATGATATACGTATGCTGCTGTTTATCTATACATGCAGGAAACCACAGATAAACATGTTGCATGTATGTACAGCAAGTTATTTTAATAATCTTTGGTATGAAATGACATTTTAAAATTTAGAGATATATTATATAGAACAGTATTATCGTAAATTGTTTAAACCCTTTTTAAAAAAAAAAAAAAAAAAAAGGAATGCAAATAAATAACTCTGCTTGGATTAAAAAATCCAAGAGTCAGAATTAATAGTTAAAATATATTTTAAAATCTTTTATCAAGCATTGGTAGTCAAGAGGTCAGCGATAGCTGCTTTACAAACAGTTGTCCCGGGTTAGTGGGTTCACTTCCCAGCTGATGCTATGACACATGAGAAATATATATATATATTTTAAAATCTTTTAGTGGAAAAACTTGTGATAATGCAATCATAATTGTGTTTGAATTAAAATCAAATAGTAAATGTTTTAGATTAATTTTAAAATGTTGATAATTAATTAATCAACAATCAAAATGTGATCTGTCATAAAATTGACTATACTTTTTAAAAAAAACTATAATTAGCTAAGAGTAACCTGGTGGAAAAACAAATCTTTTTTAGAATAATCAATCACCAATAATCTGGTCAAGAAATTTATATTTTAAAGGGAAAAAAGATATTAAACTGTTATAAAAGAATTAAACAATATGATTCATATATTTTCAACAAGGAATAATTGTGAAAATAACCTTTATTATTGCGTCAAATTAAATATATGGTATAAACAATAGCACACACATACATTTCAATGTGCATGAACATATATGTTAATAACATAGTCATATAAAAATTAATAATTTTATTTTGACAAAATGAAATACACCTTTACTCCACTTAGCAATTGTCTACTTAGTGATATTTTGCAATAGCGATCATCATCAATTTGTACCCACCACTTCGATGTACAATCAATTATTCGCTATAACGATCGGGAAAAATTATAAAAAAAAATTGGCAGCCACCTTGAATTTTGCATCACTGATGACGTCAGAGATAGCTATATTAAATTCATTTTTCCCAAAAGCAAAAGTATGTTATTGTAATATGTATACAGGTAATGACTTTGCTGTAATTGTATGCACATACAATATTTTATTCATAAAACCCTTAAAATATCTATAATTACTTTATCTATAATACTGTATACATCATATATAATAAATAACACAGCAAATGTTCATCCACTTTTTCTTTTAAAATACGTATATATATTCTACAATAATATCAACAAATTAAAAATCCTTCTCCTTTTTCTTTTCAAAAACATTATTTTCTTATCTCAATACTGAATATATACAGTATATATATTTATATAATACAAAAACTCCAACATTTCAACGTTGATTTGTAATTAAATAATGTAAAAGAAAGAGTAATAAAATATAGCAGTGGGAGAGATATATCCTTGAAAATGACTGTATGAAAATAAACAGTTGAAACGGAGTTTTGTATTATATAAATACTGTATATACAGTATATATATATATGTTCAGTATTGAGATAAGAAAATAAAGTTTTTGAAAAGAAAAAGGAAGATTTTTAATTTGTTGATAATACTGTATACAAATACTCCAATATATAAATACAGTACAAGACAAATAAAATACCATTATCACAAACTTTCAGGAAAACACTAAATATGAATATTAAACTGCATGCGTGTGTTTCTTAAATACAATATATTATTTTTAGAACACCTGGATAATTATGTAAAAATAGTTATTGATTTTGCAACTTCATTAATAAACATGTTGTTTACACTCAAGATGTTTCAAATCAAAAGAAAAACAACATTTTAAAACGATGTCAAATTAGAAAAGTTTAAAAAAAAAACAGATTACATTTAATTAAAAATATTTCTACTCAAATGGGGGGGGGGGGGGCATTATTACATTACTAAAAATATACAGTAAGAAAAATAAACCTACCTGTATGTTTTAGAAAATTAGAAGTTAGATTTTTTACTTTGAAAATAAGTTGATTTTTTTTTTCTATATGTTCAATTAAATAATTAATAATTAAACATTGTTTTTTAATTTGAATAATTTCACATAAGTAATAAAATAAATGTATAGTAGTAATATATACTGTAATACAATTTTTTAAAAAAAGCACTTCAGTATAGATTTTTTTTTCATTATGATGAAAAACTTTCACGGAAGAATATAAAAACTTTTAAATTCAAATTTAGTTTCATTGCTGTTCTGTACTTTTTAAAGTGAAAATATGCATTTTTTTTCCTAGTGATATAAAACTTTTCTTTTTGGATACCGTATTTAGTCATCATTGTCATGAAAAAATCAAAAAAATCTTTGAGCTTGGAAATCAATGTGGATATTTTACATCACTGGGACCGACCAATTTTTTTTCCATAGACGTCCATTATAATTACGTATTTTGTCTACGATATAATTGCTTAACAATGAGTTTTGGAGGACCAATTGCCATCGCTAAGTGGGGTAAAAGTGTATATGATGAAGACATATCTGCAATTCAATATGTGCACAGATGTATGTTAAATATTGTGCCATTACATTTTGATGCTGTCTGTAATTTTACAAACATTACAAAAATAAGAAGACCACATGAGGGCACCACTAGGCAATTAACTTAGAACCAGATTGTGAAGCACGTTCAACAACCATGTGATTTATTTATTTACGAATGACTGTTGCCAAATTATTTATAAAATATAATCTTACATGGACTTTAATTCCACCAAATGGATACTTAACTATTTAACTAATAACTAAACTAAAACAAGAATACTCAAATATAATATTTAGAGATTTTGTTTAATTCACTTTCAAATTAAATGCATATTCTCTTTTTTCTATAGCATTCTAAACTGACTAGAATCTTTTTTATAAAGAACAAATACAATCTTAATAATGCAAACATTATGTATTTTTAAATACAATCTGAGTTAACAAATATTCTTTTCATGAGGGAACATATGACATCATTAACCTTATGTATGACAGTAGTCCCAATTGATTATGGCAACCCTGATCAAGTAGGTGTGAAACTCTTTTTCTAATGTTAAATAATATATTCTAATCCTAATGGATGATGTAAGTGTCCATCATTTGCTTACAAACCATTGGGATATCCATTTTCCATACACCATATTTTGACATAAGGTTCCTGTGTTGCTTATCAAACATTTAACTGACCTGAATCCCCTTAATCCCCCATTTATCTTTCAAGATCAAGCAGTTAACATTATTCGGAAAAATATAATCCGATTCATACGTGGAATTATAAGAAAATGCATTAAAAACATATTTTAATAATTTATCATCTTAATCCCCTTTTTTTAATTAAGTTAAAATAACAATAAAAATTCCCATTAATAATTCTGTACTCTATTGTTAAAACATTTAACATAATCAAATAATGGAGTATATATTTTTATTATGCAAGATGGAATAAAAGTTTACCAAGTAATAGTCCATAGTTACCCTGATCGATCAGTGATTCAACCTACTCCAGGTAATCAACATTCTTATATGCTCATGTGAATCCTGTGTGTTATCCATTGGCTTTTTTGACATTCTTGGCTAGCTAGTTAAATTCCCTCTTGTCCATGGTTGATGATCACTTGGGTGGCTCCAGGTATTTAGGGAAGATGAATTTTCCAAGGGGAAAGTTTTTTAGATATTCTCTAACAGAAGAACATTGTTTTGGCACTGGTTAATAATGTTTTCTAGCAACAGATTTGGATTTGTAACATTTTTTTAAGGAAAATGGTTCTTACTGCTTTAACAAAAGAAAATTTTCACAATTTTTATATTTTGTTGACAATAGGATTTACACCTGTTGGTTTATTTCCAGACACATCTCCACACTTTCAAATTTTGTTCTTTTTTGGTCATTTACTTTTTTTTAATCAGTGAAAACATTCTTGTTTAATTAGTATAATAGATAGACTCTAGTAATAAATCTAATTACAAACATTTTTTAAATCTGTAGTTTCAATAATAGAATTAATTGCACAAACTAATTTTTTATCCCCCCTTTAACCCACATTTTTCCAAGAACTGCAATTTTATTAAAACACAAAAGAGAAATTTTAGCAAAAATCCTCAATATCTATTTTTATTTTGATTTTTTTAGATAAAGAATTAAAATGAAGAAATTCTGATTTCTTTGCAGGAAGAAAAAAAACTTTTAAGACAGATTTAAAAGATTAAAATAAGGTTATATATTTTTAATAAAACTATTTTAAATCTAACTCAAAATTAAATATATATTTACCAATGAGGTGGCAGAAAATACCACTCCAATATATTATTGAAATATGATAGAAAATAAATTTCATTTATATGTTATTCATCAATTGTATTGCACTTGGTGTGGGTATATGTATCAAATATGTGTCAAATAGACACATAAATTTTGATCATTTTTTATTATTGGTATTTTATCTCATTTAAAAGTGACAGCTAAAAAAATGTTTATTTTATGGCAAGTCAATATGTCACTTGTATTGGAAATACCAATGTGTGCCAGACACTTGTATGTAAAATTTTAATAATTTTTTTTATTAAATGACAATTAAAAATGTTCATTTTATATCAAGCCACATGCCTGTGTGCTGAATGGGTTTTAAGTAAACCGAATGTATTAATCATGTAAATCATAATGTAATAACTTGAATTGTGTATAGTAATTTAGTAAATCACATGTAAATCACAATGTGATATTTTTTTATTATATGTTAATCAAAATCAAAAGGATTATAATTCTAGAGTCATATTATAAAATTTTTATTTTTATGTTTTTATATATGTTATTAATAAACTTGAATTCAATTGTTAAAAATTGTATTGCACCATCTTTTGTCACCATAACAGTTATGGAGCTTGTGTTCTTCTGAGCTAGATTTGTGTGTGTGGCTGATATATTGAATGGGGATGTACATTAGTGCTTTTGGGCATCCAGTGATGATCAAGCATCATCCTGGCTGGCACATAAAATTATATTCTTTAAAGCTCATGCACAACATTTTATTTTAGTTTAGTCTAATTATAAATTAACTTTATAGTTGGCCAGTACATTAATGGTATTAGGTGGCCAGAGCATTGATGATGATCTGCATGTTTGAATATTTCAGCATTATTGTTTAGATTTTTGATTGTTATATATTCTGATGGATGAGCACTTAGTTTGTGCATCCAAATTAATGTTCAAATAATTTCCAACACCGGCAAAAGTTTAATAATTAGCTTGGTCTACAGGAGACCCATTTCCAATCCAGTCATGAAATTGACTATTTATTTATATTTTTATTGTTCAAATCCAGTCACAAGATGGACTGTTGATTTTATTCTTATTTATTTTATTATTAAACATTCATGATGATGAATGGCTAATTTCTTTTGATTATTTCTTATACCTTTGGCTTGTTCTGGTAAACTTATAGTTAGTTGTATTGATCTCTCAGAGTGATCTATTATGCTCATCCCTTTTGAAATTTTTTTTAACTTGAGGATAAAAATACAATTCCACAGATCCCTCATCGTTAAAACACCAATTTTCTGTAGAGTTACAAAAGGCTAACAAATTTAAGTCAGTTGATGTTCACATATTGGCGACCATCACCTCTGGTGTGATCCTGTAAATCTTTCATCTCATTACAATATATATATATATATATATATATATATATATATTGTAATGAGATATATATATAGATATATATATATATTCATATATATATATATATATGAATTGCATTTTGATAATATTTAGGGACACATTAATAATTTGCATGATTGGTTAAAGTAACTGTGATGATAATACATGGTTATAAATCATAAGACCAAAAGTTATGGGAGGAAAAAATAGCATACTATTTAAAAGATAGTATTCAAAAGAAAAGATTGAACTTACATTGGTATTAGAGAGTCATGAAGTACCTTATAGGGTCATATTTAAAGTTTTAGCTTGTATGTTTTACAGGTAACTAAAAAATCTCCAAATATATTGCAAATATTATATAGGCAATTGTGTCACAGTAAGAAGATGTCTATTTGTTGGAGGTTGTGTGCATCTATAATTTTATAAATGTTCACCTTACATAATAAAGAATAGAAATGATATTATATCCATTTAAACAGAGATAACTTTTTAGCTTTTGATGTTGCCAAGAAACTATTAATTACTACTAATTGATAGTCCATGATCTGTAATAGCTCTTTTGATGGAGTTTTTTTATTGAAGTAAGAAGAGGTCCTACCAAAAAAAATCCAACAGAAAAGCTATTACAGATTAGTGAGAAAACTTATTTAGTCTTAGAAATTTTCATTTAGTAATATCTGATATTTTTTGACAATATCAAAAGTTAAAAAGTTATCCCTGTTTACATGGATATTATATACTTATTCCTATTCTTTATTATAATAACAATCCATGGAAATATTTAATTCCCACATTACATGTTTTACATAAATTAGCAACATAGCAAAATCATTGTTTGGGTAAAGAGGCACAATATCATTAAAATAAACACAGATAATGTTTTGGATATATTGTTAATTTATTTAAGACTTGTAATGTGAAAACTTTTTAAATTATTAAATGCATATAACCTCCAATAAATAGATATTTTCTTATGGTAGCACAACTATTGGAAAAAACATTTGTGATGTACTTAGAAATCTGTCAGTTATCTGTAAAACATATACGCCTCTATAATATAGTGTAAAATGTCTGAGTTCTTTGAGAATTTTTCACATGTTTTGGGTTGGTGTAATTAATCAAGAACCATTACGGTACCTACCTCATTTCTTCATTGAAGAATGGCCAGGAATTCAGGTTCAAACCTCATTCATTATGGGGCAAACCCATCCAGTACAGAGTAGTAGCTTGGGACACAATACAATATTACACAATTTGATTACCTATTGAATTGATAAAATGTAGGAATAAGAATTAAAGCATAGGGTTAGATTGCAAACACAATAATATTATATTCCAAGCCATATCAGTAATATAAATTTACCAACTTTCATCACTCAAATCATGAATTCTACCAAACTGTAGGCATATAAAGATCCTTGATAAGGTATTTAATATGATATAATTTAATACCACTTCACAGCATTTAATAATGTCCATTACCCTCTATTTTCATTATATTAAACTAAAATATTTCTCCTCTGTCCTCCCACCCACCTGGTTCATGTTTAGTTATAAATACATTGAAAAAAAATAATAATCTAAGAAATTTCTGAAATTTCTTTGATTATTATTTTTTTCCAATAGTTAAACTCTCACCATAAATATCAAAAAAAAATAAGAAGAAATTCACTAAATATTTATAATTTTAAAGATTTATCACATGTAACGTATATATATGTATCAAAAACTCATACAGAGTTTAAATATAAAACGTAATAATATTTATTGTTCACAATATACTGTTGACACTTTCATGTCATATTCATGGTCAGTTTGCTGCGAACATTAATTTTTGCTGATTTGAAATTTTTTTGAACCTAATAATATTCAAATCAGTAAAAAAAATTAATGTTCTTAGCAGACTGACCATGAATGACATAAAAGCTTGAAAGTATATTCAGTGCAATAAATATTAAATTTTATATTTAAACTTTGTATGAATATTTGCACACATTAATATTTAGAATGGCAGAGTATGGAAACAAAATTATATATATATATCAAATAGTTTTACCAAGTTTCTGTATTAATATAAGCTTATGTCTGTTTTCTTTTAAATTGGATTCTGAGAGATTGTAAAAGACCCAGAAAGAGACCACATGTGAGATGGATGGATGAAATAAGAAAGTGTGCAGGGGTGATGTGGAGAAGAGAAGCTAAAGATAGGAAAAGATGGATTGAACTTGGAGAGACCTTCATCCTAAAGTGGATTGATAATGGTTAATGATGATGATGATATCTGTTTTAATAGTATCTAATTTTTGCAATATGAGAGTTTTTTTTAGTAATTAATTATATTTAAAATAGTTAACATTGAATTAATTTCAAAATATTACATATAAATATTTACCATTGTAAATTATATATATATATATAAACAAAAAAAGACTTATAAATCCAATAAATAATATTATATTTCAACCAGAGGACTGGTTTTCATCAGAAAGAAAAAAAATACACAGTAAAATGGCGATAATCAAAAATTAAAGATTTGGTAAAAGATTAAAAATTTTAACAAACCCCCCCCCCCTGATTGGTCACAAAATCTAACACAGAATATCTACCCAATCAATGACAAAATTCAAACAAAAAAAGAAAAAAACTACATTCCCTCCTATTCAAGCTTAAATTCTATTTAAATTAAAATAAATATAAAAATAAAAAATCCAAAATTAAAAATTAAAATATACATATGTGCATACATACAAAAATTAGACTATGCCCACATACAAAAAATGCTGTGCTCACATTAATATTCATTAAAAACTAAAATACTTATACATTTTAATCAAAAATTATAGTTAGTGCAAAGTACAATAATTTATAATAACTAATTATTTATCTATATACCAATTAAACACAGATATTAAACATCCATATAACCAATCTTTACATTAAAAAAACCTCATATAAGAAAATTTTCACATAAAAAACTCACATATAGAAATCATTTAGGAGACCAGGTAACCCAGAGATGTCATAGTTCCAGTGTTTAAATTCAATCCATGTGGTTCTAAGGTCTTGAATTTAAAAATAAAAAAACTCTCTTTTTGTTTCCTCTCCCTTGTAGAAGAAAAACCTTCCTGAAGAATCACTACTTTTAAATCATCAATTGAATGATTCGGTAAGTTAAAATGTTTTGAAACCGGTCTATCTTTATTCTTATGCAAAATGTCAAATCTATGATTAGTCATTCTGACATGTAAACTATTTGCTGACTCACCTATATACTGGTTTAAACATCTACTACACTCTATCAAATATATCAAATTAACACTTTTACATGTAACATAATTAGGAATATACCATTTAAAATTACGATTCTTAGTACTAAAGACCACTTTTGTCACAACAATATGTTTACATGTAAAACATCTTTTATCCTCACATGGAGAACACCCTTTTACCTGTACAGAACTACTAATAAAATTTGTTTTGACAAGTATATCTCTAAGTGATCTATGTTTTCGATATACAACCTATTTCTATTTTTTCTGATCCACCTAAGGTTGTATATCGAAAACATAGATCACTTAGAGATATACTTGTCAAAACAAATTTTATTAGTAGTTCTGTACAGGTAAAAGGGTGTTC
This sequence comes from Epiperipatus broadwayi, assembly GCA_028023455.1. NCBI lineage: Eukaryota > Metazoa > Onychophora > Udeonychophora > Euonychophora > Peripatidae > Epiperipatus > Epiperipatus broadwayi. The sequence goes on along the minus strand of JAQFVV010000050.1, from coordinate 96,653 downwards.
TCCATGTGAGGATAAAAGATGTTTTACATGTAAACATATTGTTGTGACAAAAGTGGTCTTTAGTACTAAGAATCGTAATTTTAAATGGTATATTCCTAATTATGTTACATGTAAAAGTGTTAATTTGATATATTTGATAGAGTGTAGTAGATGTTTAAACCAGTATATAGGTGAGTCAGCAAATAGTTTACATGTCAGAATGACTAATCATAGATTTGACATTTTGCATAAGAATAAAGATAGACCGGTTTCAAAACATTTTAACTTACCGAATCATTCAATTGATGATTTAAAAGTAGTGATTCTTCAGGAAGGTTTTTCTTCTACAAGGGAGAGGAAACAAAAGGAGAGTTTTTTTATTTTTAAATTCAAGACCTTAGAACCACATGGATTGAATTTAAACACTGGAACTATTACATCTCTGGGTTACCTGGTCTCCTAAATGATTTCTATATGTGAGTTTTTTATGTGAAAATTTTCTTATATGAGGTTTTTTATGTAAAGATTGGTTATATGGATGTTTAATATCTGTGTTTAATTGGTATATAGATAAATAATTAGTTATTATAAATTATTGTACTTTGCACTAACTATAATTTTTGATTAAAATGTATAAGTATTTTAGTTTTTAATGAATATTAATGTGAGCACAGCTATTTTTTGTATGTGAGCATAGTCTAATTTTTGTATGTATGCACATATGTATATTTTAATTTTTAATTTTGGATTTTTTATTTTTATATTTATTTTAATTTAAATAGAATTTAAGCTTGATTAGGAGGGAATGTAGTTTTTTTTTTTTTTTTGTTTGAATTTTGTCATTGATTGGGTAGATATTCTGTGTTAGATTTTGTGACCAATCAGGGGGGTTTTGTTAAAATTTTTAATCTTTTACCAAATCTGTAATTTTTGATTATCGCCATTTTACTGTGTATTATTTTTCTTTCTGATGAAAACCAGTCCTCTGGTTGAAATATAATATTATTTATTGGATTTATAAATCTTTTTTTTTGTTTTTATATGTATTTCCTTTGGTTAGTTTGTTATATATTAATATATATATATATATATATATGTGTGTGTGTTACAATTTAGTAATACAATGTAATTTTGATCAAAAATTTTATAGAGGAATCAAGACTGGAATTATTAATAAATTATTTTTTATTAATAAACTTTCATTATGTATATGTTTGCATATATAAATCAATTATACTTTGATTTCTTAGTTTAGTATATAAATAAACCATCTATTATATGAATGTTTTGGTAGCATAAAACATTAACAAACAAACTATTTGATTGGTAATTAGATTATTATGTTTTATTTGTGTTAGAATTACTGAAGAAATATAATTTCATTTTTATTTGAAATGGTGTGAAGTTTATTATAGCCAATCACCACTCAGATCTATAGCAGCACCTTTCTTATGTTAAAATCTGTAATATCAGTTTGAAAATATAGGTGTTAACGTAAGCAGTGTTGTGCTATATATTTGAAATCTGATTGGTTTAAAATATTTATTAGACATGTTAGTCATGAAATATAGCTCAGAGAATTAATTTTATTATTTCTAGACTGCTAATTTTAATTGACTGTTGCTTTGTTTCATTGGAATTGAAATTTTATAAAAGATTATTATTCTCTGGAAATTTTTCTAATAAATATTTAACTGGGATGTTATTATATATTGGTCTTGTGTTTAGAAAACCACTAATGTTCCTGTTAAGAACTATTAGACAACTAAAAAAGCAAACTAATGTTTTTGGTTTTAAATGTAAGGATAAAAGATGAGAAAATTCTCATTTTGCATGATGCTAAGAAGCCCATTCATGTTCATTTACTGTAAGAATTTTACAAAAACTAATGTGTATAGATGTATCTTTGTGAGAATAACAAGAAGGTATTCAAAATGAATACTTAGATGAGAGATCAAGCAAATATTACTGAAAAAATAAAAAGGTGAAATGACATCGGACTGGATATATTCCCAAAAAGATGAAAATAGATGGATAGTTGAAGTCTTAAACTGGATATCAAAAGAAATGGATGGATGAAAGGAAATTTGTTGTTGTGATGTAGAGATGAAGGTTCGATAGATCAGAGAAACTGGACTAAATTTAGAGAATTTTTCATATTGTAGTAAGTCAATAATGACTGAAAAATGGTGAATAGGTAGAGAAAAAATAATATAGCTCTTTAAATAAAAAGCTTAGCAGGGTAAAGGCTTCTCCAAAAATCTGTCAGTGAAGGAGAAAGCAATCCATATCAGGTCTAAAAATAGAAGGTAGTGAAGATTTTGTTTTACCATCCTTATTTTATTCCTTAATTACTGAACCATATTAAATGTTATCTGAGTTGCCTATAAGTCAGATATCTGAAAGAAATAGCCTATGTTTCTTGAAAAAGAATTTACACTGGGCATTTGAATATCAGCTTGTATGCATAACAGGCAATAATATCTTTATATATATATTGTAACCAGTTGGGTTACATGGTACACCCATAATAATATAGTGTGTCGGCGTATATATATATATAAAGTAAAGGAAAAGTAGAAATAAACACAGACAAAAATTATAGTAGATATTTTCTACATTTACTGAAATAGAAATAAATAAATAATAACTCTGATTTAAAATATTGGTTCATAAATTAACTTTTAAATGGTCTGAATAAATATAAATATTATTATTATTATTATTATTATTATTATTATTATTATTATTATTATTATTATTATTATTATTATTATTATTATTATTATTATTATTATTATTATTATTATTATTATTATTATTATTATTATTATTATTATTTTGAAATGTAAAAACACCATACTTATTTTTGAAATTTTTTAATTAATTAAAGAAACTTTTTATCTATGAAAAATCCCCTAAGTAAAAACATGTATATAGATTCCAAGGGATTAGAGAGATAAAAATAAAATTCTGTTTTTAATCAAGGTGTTGTTATAACACTTCAGATGATTTTATAAAAAGGGTTGATAAAAAATATCAGTCAGTCAGGATAGTGATTTTTGAAGAGAAGAGTCTGGATTGTAGTTTTTTGTAAGAGCTGAACAGAACATCTTGGCTACTAAAATTTTTTGAGTAAGTGGCAGCAGTTAGCTGACCAAAATACATGGCTGCAGTATGTTGTTGGCTGTAATAGAGTTGGCAGAATAATTACAATAAACTGAAGTAGCTGAAGGCATGGCAATAGATTCAGGAGCTGCTAATATTTCCTTTGCAGGAGTTTGAATTCATATGGAGAAAATGACCCACTTCTTAGTGCTGCAATTCATAGCCTTAAATGTGGAGAAGACAAATGCTTACCTGCTTATTGATTGTATAAGAATATTACACATAGCTATAATTAATTAAATTATAATAACATATTTATAATTTAGATAAAATTAGAATATATCAAAATAAAAGTATACATACAAAATGAATGCATTTAATAGATTTATATTATATTGTGAACCAATTCAAACATTTAAATATGAACTAGTATGTCAATAAAAGTCAATGGTTATATGCATATAATGAACCATGGCCTTAAATAAGTTGAAAGATTGAGAAAATCATTTTTTTGTTGTTCATTTTAAAAGGATCTTATTTATTATCTGAAAACTTTAAAAAAAAGATAATATAAACACAGAATTAAAACATGTTGTATACATATGAGTTGAGAAATAAGAATACTAAACCAATGAACCTAGGATAAATGTGCATATAGCATGGATTCAAACCTGGATTTGGATAACCATGAATAAAAATATATGTATTATGCTTTAACTAACTTAAAGTTAAGTGGAACTCAGAATTAGGTGTAAAATGTAAATGGTTAAAGAACTTGCATTCTTTAATTCATATTGCCCTATTATTGGATACATACCAAGATGGATGGAAGAGGGCTTTGCAATAATTTTGCACTATTTTTATCATGGGTTGTAGTAGCTTATAATGTCTCATTTGAGGTAGTACTCTTGGTGTTCATGGTGCATTGTGTACTTACAGTTCAATGCTGAATTCTTTATCTATCTTAAGATTGCAAATCGCTATTCATTCTGTTAACTGTCAGATGTCTGTCAGATCTCTAAAAAAATTGATGAGTACATAGTTTTGGATATGAACTTTGTTTTAATTATATATGTGAATTATGTAAAATACTGTTAAAAAGGTGTTTCATTTCTATTTTTTTTTCTGTTAGACCAGGGCAATGTAACCGGTTGTTTTACATGGTACACCCATAATAATATAGTGTGAGTGTATATATATATATATATAAAGAAGGAGGAAAAATAGAAATAAACACAGACAAAAATTATAGTAGATATTTTCTACATTTACTGAAATAGAAATAAATAAATAATAACTCTGATTTAAAATATTGTTTTATAAATTAACCTTTAAACGGTCTGAATAAATATAAATATTGTATTATTATTTTTTTTTTTTTTTTTTTTTTTTTTTTTTTTTTTTTTTTTTTTTTTTTTTTTTTTTTTTTTTTTTTTTTTTTTTTTTTTTTTTATTTTTTTTTTTTTTTTTTTTTTTTTTATTTTATTATTATTATTATTATTTTATTATTATTATTATTATTATTATTATTATTATTATTATTATTATTATTATTATTATTATTATTATTATTATTATTATTATTATTATATTATTATTATTATTATTATTATTATTATTATTATTATTATTATTATTATTATTATTTTGAAATGTAAAAACACCATACTTATTTTTGGAATTTTTTAATTAATTAAACAAATTTTTTATCTATGAAAAATCCCTTAAGTAAAAACATGTATATAGATTCCAAGGGATTAGAGAGATAAAAATAAAATTCTGTTTTTAATCAATGTGTTGTTATAACACCTCAGATAATTTTATAAAAAGAGCTGATAAAAAATATCAGCCAGTCTGGATAGTGATTTTTGAAGAGAAGAGTCTGGATAATAGTTTTTTTGTAAGAAGGATCAGCTGAAAATTTCAGTTGGTTATAATATTTTGTTGCAGCCTCTTGAACTTTGCAGCAATTGGCTTTAGCTGACTGTAGAGTTGACAGAATAGCTATTATGAATTAATATGGCTGAAGGCAGGACAGGAGATTCAGAGATGCTATTATGTTCCTTCACAGGAGTTTTGATTTACTAGAAGCTGGGTCACTTCTAAATCAATAGCCTGAAAAAAAGGGGGACAAAATTCCTAGCAGTGCTATACAGAGCTCCTATGAAGATCTAAGGACAGTCCAATAGCTGCCTTATAATTTACTGCAGAATTTTGATTAATGAAACCAGGGTCACTTCAAATGGATCAAGTAGTTGCTTAAATATGTTCTAGAAGACAGCTTGACAATTGCTTGGACTACAAAAAAATCTCATGGTATGCCAACAAATTACCTGAATTATACTTTTTCCTGATAATGACAGTCACTTAGAACCAAACTCACCAAGAAAAGTCTTCCAGCTTGCTGAAGAATTAATTACATGTATGCTGTGTCAGATGTATGCAGAGAAACACACTTAAAAATATATATAGCTGGTGAGTTATTTTAAAAGAATTCATTTAAAAAGACATATATAGAACAATATTATTTTAAAGTCGGTTAAAAATTTATATATTTTAAAAGAATATAAAGTAATTTTGCTTGAATTATAATTAAGAGTTAAAAACAATTCATTGATCATTAAAGGCAAAAGACGAATTTTTGAACAATAATCCTTTGGACATTATTTTGAAAAATTTATATTAATAAAAAAAATAAAGAATCGATGATTCAATAATTTAATTTAAAAACATTGATAATTAATCAACAAATACTGTCAAAAATTGACTATACTTTTGAGAACTTATAAATTGAAACTAATATTAAATTATATCTATATTTTGTTTATACACACATAGGTAGGAAATTTATGTGGTTTCCAAATGAATTAATTATAAAAAAATATAAGATTATTGTAACGAGTTGAAATAGATAAAAGTCAGCGTGTGTATATACATGCACATTCATATATGTAAAATTTTAATATTTTTTTTGATTAAATGTCAATTCATTTTTTTTAAAATATTAACTGTATATTATAAATCGTGTGTTTGTGCGCACATATATGTAAATTATTGTAACAATTTAAATGTTGAATAGTAATTATTTAAATCACAATGTGATCGTTTGAATTTTGTATTAATATTATAAATTACAGTGTAATGACTTTTATTATTGTATACTTTTCAAAATCAGAACGCTTATAAGACCTTATTTATTTTTGTTGTTATTAATAAACTTATATTCAATTGTTAAAAATTGTATTCCATCATCTCTTGTTCATGTACAGTGATAGAGCTTGTGTTCTCTGGGCTAGATTCATGCACGGGATGAATATATAAATGGGGATGTGTATTTAGTGCTTTGGGGCATCCAGAGATGATCAATCATCATCCTGGTTGGCGCAAAAGTGGATGCTCTTTAAAGTCCATGCACTACCTTTTATTTTACTTTAGTCTTATTAAATATTTAGGTTTATAGTTGGCCAGTACAAGTGGCCAGTGCATTGATGATGATCAGCATGTTTTATTGTCCCAGCATTATTGTTTAGATTTTCTGATTATTATGTATTTTAATGGACAAGCTGGTGCATCCAAGTTATGTTTAAATACTTACCCAATCTGGCAAAGGCTCAATAGTTAGCCTGGTCTAAGAAGACCCATTTTCAATCCAGTCACAAGATTGACTGTTGATTTATTGTACTAATTTGTTTATTCCCATCAATGATGATGATGGATGGTTATTTCTCTCAAGTATTTACTTGTACTTATTTTTTTAAAAGATAATGCTGATGGTTAATTATGCTTGTAGTTGCTCTTCTGAGTTAGCTGGCTGATCTCTCAATGATCTTTTGGAGATGTTTTAAATCTCATGCTCTTATATCTTTAAATAGATAATTTTTCAAATTATTGAAATAAGTATTTCATTAAATGGACTGTGAGTGCTGATGATTCCATCACCCCATTTCAAACTTTCTTTCCTTCCTATTTCAGATACCCCCATCCCATTACAATATATATAATTTATGACCTACAATTTGGATAGATTTAAATGTAAATTTTAAGCCTAATAAGAACAACTTGTTATGGCTACTCATTATTTGCATACACTGATTAACAATCTCAAATATATATCCTAAGTAAAACAAAGTAGAATTTGGATCAAGTTTTACAATCACTGTAAATTAGAAAATTGAAAATTGTCTCATTCTAATGGAACATTATGAGTCTGAGATATTAATTTTCATTCTATCATTCAACTAAAATTAAATTAAATTTGATATATAAAATCTTATAAAAATAAAACAGGCTATATTGCAGTAGATTTAATAACTAAATATTAACTTAAATATTTTTGTATATAAGGCAAGCACACTAACTCTATACAAATATCAAATACAAGGATGCATAAGAATATTTATAATAATAAATCAATAAATTATTGGTATACGGTTTACAAAAAACGTAAAATTAAATAAAAATCACTTGATTCAATTTCTCATGTTTTTAAATAAATAATAATTAAACATGTTACTAATATTTAAAAGGTGTACATCACATAATTTATATCACAGTAATCTCCTTTCATTAATAGTATAGATATTGCTTCTAATTATGATTTTTAAGAGTATATTTTATAATAGGAGGTGTTCATTTTAACAGAATATTATTTATTTATTTAATAATTATAAGAGATTTGAACACAGACTTTCAAGTTGTATTTTTACATTGGACTATTTCCATCATCTAATATGGGTATTGAATGTCTTTAGAAAATTTAACTTTACTTAAACATTCCAAATACATTCAACTGTTAGTAATAGCATATCAAACAAGTTAGTATATTCCCAACATTTTGAGAAGTATTATTCTACCCTCTTCTTCAGGTGTTGCTAGCCTAACCAGTGACAGTACTAGCATAGAATTTGAACCTGGACCCTTAGATTCTTGACTATTGAATTTTAAGATAATGTTCTAACCAATTGAGCCAAGTTGCCAAAGGCAACAGTCTGTAGTAATTTCATATACTTATCTATGAGGTTCCTTCTGAATTTTCCACTTTTTCCTAAGAGCAAAGTTGATTAGTAGTTTCCATATATTATGTATAATCACATTAGGTTGGCTTATGGGATTTTTTGCCATTGTCATGTGAGCAGCCTTCTTTAAATTTTCTTTTGTACCTTTTCTTATCTATCCAATATTTTTGTATTTTCCCAATTGAACATATGTTCATTGGCACATACATGGTCTGCTACTTTAGACATGTCTGTTTTCTCTTTTCTAATCATCAGTTTGTGTTTTGCAAGCTTCTCACATGACATTTAAAAAACTTCTCCTAAGCCAGCCAAGTAATAATGTATGGAAACCACTAATCAACTTTGCTCTTAGGAAAAAGTGGAGAAATTAGGAGGAACCTCATAGATAAGAATATGAAATTACTGCAGACTGTTGCCTTTTGAAGGATGGCTTAGTTGGTTAGAGTATTACCTTAAAATTCAATACTCAAGAATCTAAGGGTCCAGGTTTGAATCCTATGCTAGTACTGCCAGGTCAGGCTAGCAACCCCTAAAGAAGAGGTGGAAATAATACCTCTCAAAATGTTATGCCTATACTAACCTGTTTGATGTGCTATTACTAAAAATTGAATGTATTTGGAATATTTAAATAAAGTTAAATTTTTCTATAGACATTCAATACATATATTTGATGATGGAAATGTATTTTTATATAGCTAGAATACTAACATCACAAATCTTCAGGAAAACACAGACTTTCAACCTCTCTTCAGCTGTCCACTCTATCTCAATCAACTTATACACATAACCACAGACATATAAAAAAGATAATGATCTCCAATATACATAGTTTGTGCTGAACTAGCCCTCATCAATTGACCAGGTTCATCATCTCCCACACACATATATAATCAGTACCCAATTTATATTAAGATATCAAATCTTCAAACTTTAATTTGCTATCTTAAGGTAAACCAAACACTGCTAATATATGGAGAAATATGATGATCTGGACTAACTAATGAGTGCTAGTTCAGCATGAAATATATCCATTGAAGATCATTTTTTTTTTTTATATTTGTGTGGTCATATGTATCTGCTGTACGAGATAGAGTGAATAGATTAAGGGAGCTTGGAAGTCTTTTCAAATCCCCTATAATCACATCTAAACTCCAAATATATAAATTATACTTGTATTCAAATATTAATTTAATAATTGTGGTAACTTCTGTTTATGGGTGGTTAGATTTCAAACCCATGGTAATCTTTTTTGCCCTGTCTGTTTTATATTTTATCCTCAATAATTAAATGAGAAATTTTGTAAGCTAGTAAATGGACATATATTTGTATATCTAAATAATTTAAAATGTACCATAAACAAAACTTCTATTAAAAATGTAATAACGAGAATTTATATCAATAATTTTTTTTATTCTATGTGAATGTTATGCTTGGTGGTTGTTTTATATTATTAGCAATGGTTCTGTTCCAGATTGATAATATATTGTCATAGGCTCTTGTTTAGTTTCATGTTGTTGCCACGTAATATTTTATTTTAAATCATAATGGCTATAAATTTTTTCATTTTTATTTCTAGATGTCAGATCTAATTAGGAAATGATGAAAGCTCTGAATCCATTCTTTACACATTACAATTAGAGCTTTTCATGTTATTATGGACAAGATGAAGCTCAAGTACTAACTTTATTTTTGTTTATCAATATGAATTATTTTTTCATCATAACTTATGAACTTATTTCATTTTTTATTATATTTAGAAATATTTTAAATACTAATTATTTTAGAAAATAATTTATTTAGTAGAAACTGTATTCAAACTGAAGGTTGCATATATGGTAAATTATTACTAAAATAGTAAGGCTTGAATTAGTTATATTTATTTATGAAGTAACCATCTTTAACTATTTCTAACCTGGTTATTACTGAGTCACTAATTTTGGGGTGTTTGGAAGCATTATATTGTCATTATTATTATTTTGGAATTTCTTCACTATTTTGATGCTATTTATAATGTTAGTTTCCTAGTTTACCCTTTTTTTTGGTATAGAAAATGGGAACTAAAATTATTAATTAAAACCAGAAAATAACACTATCATATATGTAGCTTAAAAATGTCAAACAAATTTCCAAAGTCAAAACAAATTGATAATGTTCGGATTATTTGCATCATAATACAAAGAAATTGACAAAGATTTTTTTTTTCTTATGTGTCAAAGTATCAACCAGGGAGCAAACCCACCAACCTGGCACAACTGCTTATAAGACAGTTGTGCACTTGCCTCAGGATTTTGAGAATATACTATTTTTTTTTTTTAGTATTTTGAAAAGAAATCTTCTAATTTTTGGTAATTTATTTATTTATCATCTGAAATCTGGGCATGGCTGCTTGGGGTGTTGATGCTATACAAAAATCTATCAAATATAACATTACCGGGCCGCTGCAACTTTTTTCTTATAGAACATGTTTGTTTTTTTTTTGATTAAACAAATTTTTATATTCATTTTCATTGTTCTTTTTTAATCTGACATTTTTCTTTATTTAACAAATTTTGGTAATTTAATTTTGTGTTTATTTTTCTGAATTTTAAAACTTTGAACTGTTTCACGATGAAAAAACTTGTTTTAACTCCTCTGAAAAAATATAATAGTATAATTATTTGGGACTTGTTTCGACTTTGTTCTACCTTTTTTTTGGGGGGAGGGGGTGACTAAATTGTTTTTCTTATTATTATTAAATCAAAACGAACTTTTGTGTTTTTTGGGGGTAAAAAATTGTTTTCAAACCCCACCCCCACACTTGGAAAAATAATTGTAACAAAATGTCAATAATTTTTTTTTTTTCAACAACTTTTTCTCACTTTTTGCTTTTATTTATATTTCGTTTGAATTACCTTTTTTTTTTGCCTTCTACAATAAACTGCTTTTTTGGAAGGTTTTCATACTTTGTTATTATTAACAATAAGTCAACAAAAATAGTAATTTATTTTAGCCCCACTGCAAAAAATATAATCCAAATACTTGTCAATTTCTAATGAAATGAAAAAAAAAAGTACACAAACTTTGGACTTTTTGAACTTATTTATTATTTTATTGCTGTAATAAAAAGTATGGTATTTGGGAGAACATTATGTGCCTAAAAAAAGAACACACTTTTACATACTTTTTGTACTTGGCAATTCTGAAAAGTTGAAAAATTGCATGTTCTTCTCAGACTTTTTATTGGTCTTGTATATTTTCCACGCTGAAACATGACTTAGAGTGTGGGCTTTGTTGAAGCATGTTCGAACATACACTTTGCCAATTTTTTTACATATTAACATTTTTTTAGGAAAGGGTGGGACCATATGACAATTATTAATAATTAACAACCTTATTTAAATATAAATGACATTACTCTATTATGGAGATTTAAAAAGTTGTACCAACTTAAAATTAAAAACCCTCAAGCAATATGGTAATCAGCTATGAATAGAACAAATACGCATAAATAGTTTCAAAGCACAAAGCAGGCCATAATATTTTTTGTGCAATGTCATGTAAAGCAGCCTGCCAAATGAGTTAATACAATATTAAATGTTGTATTAGCCATAAGGTCACCACAGAAATGTCATTTTTATGTGTTTTGACACATAAACAATGCCATCAGGTGGTCCTGCCTGCATTTCAGATGACTACCATTTAATCTTATTTAAGCAAATACTTGTAAAATATATATTTGTTTTTAAGAAGACAAATTATTAAAATCATAGTTATGACAAAGCAGAAGTTATTACTTTTAAAAAAAAAATGGTTTCATAAATGACAGTGAAGAAACTTTTAATGACATATTAATAGTAATAAATTGAAAATTTTTAAACATATTTTCATTCTTTTATGATATCTCATCTGAAATTTGTTTCCTTTTTAAAAATTTAATTCAAATAAAAAAATATTTAGTTCCAATAATCACAGATTACAATTCAGTATAAAAACAGGCATTGTTATTGTTGTGTGTTCAGTTTAGCAATTTATTTTTTATTTTGCGATCTTCAAATATTAACTTTTAAAATGTCTTTCATTTGTTGGTTATATTTGCAGTAAATAATATAAAGATTATCAATATGTGATATCAGATAAAGGTTTAATTGTAAAAATAAAATGCCAATTTCAAGTGAATGAGTGGAATATGCAAATTATAAGAATCTTCTTTAAGACAGACTATCTAGAGTCATTTCAATAAATTTGCAAATAACACCCTCTGGTGACAATTCATCAATTAATCTTATTATTTAGTAATATTACAGCAATGATTTATAACTTATTTTGTCCATAAATATGAGGGAAAAACTCAAAAGTACTAGGCCTAGATTAATTAAATTTAATTGTTTTTGTTACTACTGACAGCTTCTTCTTCAGCATGTTAAAGCATTTATATATACAATTAATCTTATGAAAAGTGATGCAACATTCATCTTGGGATCTTCAAGATTCTTTATAATTATAATATCAATCACTGATGTTTCTCTCCTATGGAATATTCTTGAATACTCAACTACTAATTTAGCATTTTATAGACAAGATGAAACTGCATCTATTTTTTTTAATCTGATTTGTAGATTGTTTTGATATAATAAGGTTTTACTTACAAGTTTATTATAATGACTATAGAAAATATGAATTGTAAAGTATTTTTAGTATATGCATTTAAAAACTATTATTCCACAATAGCCTGCATGGTTTGAAGCAGTTTATAGAGCACCCAACTTGAGATCGGGAGATCCCATGACCGACTCTGTTGTTATCAGTTCTAGCACTCAAACTTTCTATGAACTTCTGAGCAATAAAGTCATTTGCATAAACATCACATGATCACCATTTTTTATGTTTGCTGATAACTGTTAATAAAACAGGCAAAACTCATTATACGTATTGCCACTCACTGCAAGCTAGAATAATCAATGGCTCCTCACTGACGAAGGCCACAAGCTAGAAACTAGTCTGGGGATGTTGGATGAGTAGGCACTAGATGGGGATTTTATGAAGAAGCCTTCTGGCATCCATTGATTACTCTAGCTTGCAATGAGTGGCAATACATATTATGAGTTTTGCCTGTTTTAATAAGGTATATGTGTATATTTGTGTGGTGCAAAGATAGCGCACGCAACTTTCATGCATAAAATTGGAATTTTGTTGAGTGCTAAGAGAAAACATTTTCAAATGACATAGGACTTTTTTGTCAGATAATCAGCCCATGACAAAATTAGCTAATCATCCAATATTTGATCAATAAAGAGGAATCTAGTTTTTCTTAGCTAGAATATATCTATCAATCCTCATTATGCAAAATCAGTTCTTCTGTGAAGGGTGGTCGGAGAGAACTTAGTCTCTATAGTGGAATATTTATAAAAGGAGTGAATTTTATTTATTTTTACCTTGTGTGTATATATACATTATATTTTCTGAGACTTAAGAAGTTTCTTATTTATTTAAAAATCTTTCTATTCTGTAATATAACTTTCATTTTAACAAGTTAAAACTGTTTCAAATGGTCAATATTCTTTTGTCTGGTTTTATGAATAAATATCATGCTTTCTAATAGATTAGTACCTGAGAATAAACTTTTATTTAGACTTTCTTTTATAAAAGCAGTCACTTTAAAAACGTAGTATTCCAAATATTGATTACTTTACCTTAACTTACACAAGTATTCAATCCAACAAAAAGGTAAGAATAAAATCCTCCTTATAAGTTTTATACATTTAATTGTTTTGCCTCAAGTATATTTGACAGTTTTAACATTCTACTCGATAAAATAAAATCCTTTTATATATTTAAAATAATATATTGACACATTGCTGTAAATATATATTAATTCAATTGCACTATTTATATAAATTAACTCTACAACATATAAATAATTTAGAAGGGATTTGAACTCAAACTTTCAAGCTCCCTATAGCTATCCACTCCATCTTAGACAACTGATACACATGATCACATTCACGTAAATAAATAAATAAGAGCTATATATAACTTAGGACATGACCTCCATCTCCTGTAATATTCATCAGCAAGCTAATTATAACTTATTTTTTAATATAGGGCTACCATACTGCATAAAAATATTGACAAATCACTCTGCTGAATGCATGAATTTCAACCGTATTGGATTACAGTTATTTATAGAAAATGAATTCATGATCATTTATTCAAACTTTAATAACAATTCTGTCACCATTTCAGTATTTATATAAAATGGATGACTATTATATTTGCGTTAATTTTTGACGTTTTAAAACAGTTGAAGGAGTTTCGACTAACTACCAGCCTCTTTTTCATATTTAAAAAGCAATTGTATTACTATTATCTACTATGATATAAACATACCAATATATGCTTTCTTAAATTAATATTTATGTTTACATTACAAACATAAAACAAGAAAAGATATAATCGTTTTAATAACGAAAAGGGCAGAATACCACTAGAGTAGGTTCCTCAGTTAGTTTATAAAAATATAATGCAGCGCCCCTATGTTCAACACAGTATATTATGGTGAATCACAGGCCAATAATTCTATGAGGATGTCCTGCATAAGTATCTGTACAGCAGAAGAAAAAAGAGCTTTGAATATAGATCATATTTCTTGGATACATGCACATATACAGTGTGTATTTGAACTGATTAATGTAAAATCATTTTATGCTGGAAGAAATGACAGGAAATGTAGATTTAAAGAAGTGTTGGCTATTGCTAGAAACCCTATGCAATTAATGAAAAAGAGTCAAGTGTTCCATTAACAAAAAAATGGAATATGTAAATATCTAATTTGCATAATGCTCAGTAGGTTATAAAGTTGTTTTATGAACTGCAGAATTGTTGAGTGCTATGAATTTGATGGATTAGTTGTGAGTATGCTCAGTGAATAATATATTTAATATGATTATACTTTTTCTTTGTTTCAAGTTTACAACATGAACATAAATATTACAGTTTGCACAAGAAAAGATTCTTTTCATTTTTCATAAATTAAGTAAAGCATTAGAAAGATTATATTATGTGAAATGTGTTTTTGTAACGATTTAGTAATAAGATGGATGAGATTTTGGATATCCATTTATTTTTCTGTTGAGTGTTTAATCTTTGTTATTAAAATATTGCTTTAAAACTTTAATCTCTTTAAACATAATACAATGGTTTAATCAATTCACGTGATGTTGCCAATATTGTTATTTTAACATATCTCTTATCTGATGTTTATATCTGAAATAAAGTGGGAGATTTTTCACACGAATAATTTTCCAATATACTTAGACATTTTTCTAGTAGATTAGACATTCAACATTACTGAAGTAATTGCTACATGTATGGTATAATGTAAGATCCAGGGCAGCTGATTAACAGGATTATGACCGTAATGTAATTTTATAATTTATACATTATACTACTTTTCTTATCCAAATTTGTTTGAAAACTTTTAACAGTGCAATTAAATTTTATTTGCACTTTTCCAAATAGATTCAACTATTAGAAGTGTCACACAGAGTTGTATATAATGATGTCTTATAAATACTCTTCTTCTCTCTTCATCGGGTGTTTTTAGTCTGACCAATAACCATTTTGTATGGGATTTGATCCAGTAACCGTTAAATTCACGAATAGTGAATTTTTGACAATATGATAATCAACCAGGCTCTTCTTCCAAAAGCAACAGTCAATAAAAATTTTATATTGTTTTGTTGAAGGTTTGCGATAATGGTATTTTAGCTGTGTTTATATATTGTGGAAGAATATATATTAGTAAGACCAGTCACTCCATTGAAAGTGATTGCAAAACACAAACTGATGATTACAATAGAGATAACAGATGTTTCTAATGCCATGTATATACCAATGGATATATGTTCAATTGGAAAAATACAAAAATATTGGATAGAGAGGAAAAGATACAAAGAAAGAAAATTCAAAGAAGCTGTTCACATGATAATGGCAAATAACTCTATAAGTCAACCTAATGTGTCAATACATAATGTCTGGAAGCCACTAATTAATCTTGCTCTTAGAAAAAAGTGGAGAAATCAGGAGGAACCTCATAGATAAATATATGAAATTTCTACTGACTATTGCCTTTGGCAGGATAGCTCATTTGCTTAGAGTGTTACCTTAAACATTCAAGAATCTAAGGTCCAGGTTAAATTTCCATGCTAGTTCTGTCACTGGTCAGACCATAAACACCTGAAGAAGAGAATAATACCACTTGAAATGAGCATATACTAATCTGTGCTGTACGCTATTAATAACACTTGAATGTAATTGGAAATTTTAAATAAAGTTAATTTTTTCTAAACATTCAATACTCATATTAGATGATGGCAATAGTCCAACATATAAATGCAATGAAAATTTTATCTATTTATCTATTAAGAATCGTTATTTCTCCAATTTTTCTAATTTAAAGCAAGGTTAATGAGTGTTTTCTAACCATTATGTTTTATCCCTGATAATTGTCTTATGAGGTGAGTTTGTTTTATCACAAATATAGTGGATTTGAACTCAGTCTTTCTAGCAACCTTCAGCTATCCACACTATCTCATACTACTATACACATGACCACACATATGTAGAAATGATAAATAGTCCCCAATACACATATTTTGTGCTGAACAACTGATGAGTGCTGGTTCAGCATGAAATATGTATAGTGGTGATTATTTACCTTTTTTACATGTGTGTGGTTATGAATATCAGTAGTATGATATAATGTGGACAGTTGAATGTTTCTTGAAAGTCTGAGTTCAAATCCCTTATATTTACAATTAAGTTCCAGGTATAAGTCTTCCTGTATTTCAAATCTTATTTTATCATGTCAAAGATTTAAGTTATTTTTTTTTCCTTTCTACTAATTCACATAACATGGCAGGTAACTTCAAAATTCAATCTAATGTGATAATTCATGATGATTGGAAACAATTCTTTAATTAATCTTATCATTCAAAAACAGAAATCAGCATGATAAGTATATAAAATGTTTATTGAATGTTGCCTTTAGCAGGGTAACATATGTGGATAAAGGAATCCAAAGGTCACTGAATCCCTATGTTAAAATATCATTGATAGCAGCAATAATGTTTGAAGAAGAGAGTTGAATAAAAAGCAGAATAGTGATTTAATAATCACTGTACTGCAATTACAATGAATGTCTTTACCTGTGTACTCTTGTATTGACTCTATTTTTCCAGTCATGGGAAAAAATATTTCTTTTGTCAGACTGCACCAATTCTTTTGTGTTTGGTGTGGATTACAAACTAAAACTGACAGTAACAAAAAATATGATCACCTGAAGTTCAATTAATATGTTTTACTAGAATTAAATATATTTACATACCACACAGTATTAATTAATATACTGCCACATATATAATCTGAATGAATACAGGGCTAGTCATGTCTGAAAGACTTGACTCACTTCCAGCTGTATGTAACAACCTGCCTTGTGAGTTTGGCCAATGACACTTCTGATTGTACCAGACAGCTTGCATTGAGTTGGCTCTGGTCTTAAAAGCTTCCAGTACTATCATGGACTTGCAGGACTGCATAGACCTATAGCATAATGACTATAATGGAAACACTCACTGTTAGTAGTGGTTTCAGTAGAGAATGTGTACCATTGCTTAGATTAGACAGATGTTCTTCGCTTACCTCGAAAAAGACTATGTTGTCAGATCCCAAATTTATTAGAAGTAATCAGATTTAGAGTGCATCATTTCTTATTGCCCCATACTGATCAATGGCTGTGTTTTATCTATATTTATCCATTCATTAGCAGCAATGAATGCTCAATCTGATTAGATAAGGAAGGAATCTGGGCTAATCCACTTCTGAAGGCAAGGTGAGGTATGACAAATACCATTCAAAATCCTGTGTTTCATACTAATCAATGTAGTATTCCTAACAATTGGAATTTCTAAAAATACATTATCATAAACCTTCTAACACACATAATGGAGTCTTCTTTATTAGTGAAAAAAGTATCATGCATACAGACATGGTAAATTCATGCTTTGGCTTTTTTATATAATTCTGGACACTAATTCGAGAACTATGGCTTTACTTATGAAACAACTCAAGATTTGTGAAAATAACATATTGTGATCTTTGAATTTATATAATTAATTCTTCATCTTCATTTTTAACTTTGTTTATTTATTGATTTTTTTAAGCATTTTATTTTTTATAACATTGACAATTTCTAGTAAACTTGTAAGTTTCAAAGCATTAATCATTTTGATAAAATAGAAATAAAGTGTAAATAATTTATTATACCTGGTACTGCTTTTTTTGATACTATGATTGATAATCTTCTAATAATTTATTATTCAAATACCTGGTTGTCAACTGTAGGGATCACAATTTTAACTGCCAAGATAGTAAAAGTAGTATATGTATAATATTATGGAAAGGTTATTTAATAAAAGCACAAACATGCAGGCTTAAAACATCTTAACCTTTTACTGCCAAATTCTATAAGTAAACAGGCTAACTCCTGCCCTTTAATATTAAAAATAACTAAAACAAATAATTATTATTGATCATTTGGAAGTATTTACTACAAGATTGAACTACAAAGACTGCTATATAGATTATTCAAATGCTACTTGAGGCAAATTATGTTCAGCAATGTAGAAATGAAGTGACATTCTGAGGTAACAAAAATTTGAGCAAGACAGAATTGAAATTACACATAATACATCTCTCCCATCTTTATCTAAGTCTTGTGATGTATTAAATACATCTTAATATATAGGGTATATGAGCACATACTTTCACATGACCCACCACTCTATCTCATATCACTGATACACTTGAACACATATAATGTCGAAAAGATAAATAATCACCAATATACGTATTTCAAGCTAAACCAGCAATCATCAGCTGGTACAGATTATCATCTCTACACATAAATGCAATAAGTATTCATATATATTAAGATAGTAAATCTTCAATTGGATGGATGGCTGAAGAGTTGGAGTGTGGAGTGGATTGAAGCCTGTCCATTAAAGTATGAAGATTGACTATCTTAATATATATCTGAGCACTTATTGCATATATGTGTAGAGATGATAATCTGGACCAACTGATGATTGCTGTTTTAGCATGAAATATGCATATTGGTGATTATTTATCTTTTCAACATATATGTGTTCAAGGGTATCAGTGATATGAGATAGTGTGGAGAGTGGTGGGTCATGTGAAAGTCTGTGCTCATATACCCTATATATTACATATATTTATACAGGTATATAATAAGCCTGTATTTCAGTTATTATAATGTAAAGATATCTGCCGATCCCTTGTATATGTATTATGTCCTGTACATGAGGGGTCAGATTGACTTTAGTGTGACAAGAATCTGGGCCTCAGAGTGACCTTTGGGCGTTCCATCATCAGATTTTTAATTGGATGGATGGAAGAAGAGTTGGAGTGTGGAGTGGATTGAAGCCTGTCCATTAAAGTATGAAAATTGGCTATTTTAATATATCTCTGAGCACTAGACCAACTGATGATTGCTGGTTTAGCATGAAATACGTATATTGGTGATTATTATTCATTTCGACATATGTGTGTTCAAGTGTATCAGTGTTATGAAATAGAGTGGAGAGTAGAGTGGTGGGTCATGTGAAAGTCTGTGCTCATATACCCTATATATTACATATATTGATAAAAGTATATAATAAGCCTGTATTTCAGTTATTAAATACATCTTAGTATTTTTCAGTAATAGTTTATTTTATAATGTAATAAAGACCCATTATTTTGGCATATATTAGAAAGACACCAAATAAATAATCTTTTGAAATTATTGAACTGTAGCTACACACTGAGTAGATATTTTATACTTCAGTTGTTTTAGCTACTCTGGTGAATAATGAGTTATAATCATTAACATGCTTATCTAAAGAAATACTGTCAAAGGAGTGAGGACAAAACATAAATTATTATTTTAAAAAAAGGATGAAAAGATAATTGTTTTGCAAATAGAGTACTTTATTACAAAAGCACAAAGATTGGAAACACTGGTAGAATGGGTTTCATTATAAATAAAAAAAAATTGAAGAACAACTTTGTGAAAATTGATGGAATATCAGACAAAGGTAAGATTAATTATTAAAATTAATGGAAGATACAAGGTTATACCCCAAAACTTTTTATTATGGTGAATTTGAGGATATTTTATGGATGTGTAAAATGTTTTTAATCAGAACAAACATTTTAAATTGCTATGAAATTTTTTAATGCTTGAATTCATAAACGATTTAAAGATAAAAATTTGTTGGTAAATTTGGTTATAGTCATAGATTTTGAGAAGTTCCCATAAAAGGAAAAAACTGTATATTATGGAGACTTTGTTGAGAAAATGTTAAACAGTAATAAACATGTTAATATCCAAATGAAGAGACAGTGAAGCGAATTATAGGATGACAACCTTGGCACTAATAAGGGCTTTGAACGTTCCATCATCAGATTTTCAATGAAATGGAAGGCTGAAGAGTTGTGAGTTGGAATAGTTTGAAGCCTGTCCATTAAAGTATGAAGATTGGCTATCTTAATATAAAGCTGACCACTGATTATATATATGTGTGAGGATGGTAATCTAGACCAACTGATGATTACTGGTTTAGCATGAAATATGTATTGTACCAGACCATACTCCCTGCGGAATTCTTTTCCTAATCCTGCACTGAGCATGAAGTGACCAAGATTCAACAGGTAAAGAAATGAATATCAATCTAGCCGATTGTCTGTACTCATGTATATTGGTACTTTCAGCTAAATTGATAGAAAGAGTGGATTGACAGGACTCTTCCAGTTAAACACACTCTTTAGTTGATATCTTATTAGAATGCCCAAATATTTAGAACAATGGCAAGTACACACCTTTGAAAAATCTATTTACAAAATAAACTTTTGCGCGCCACTTCTAGAAATGAATCAAAAAATGAATTTTTCACCCTCCTAGAAAGATGTGCAATACCATATGTTCAGCGGAGCATAAGAATAAGATTTAACACCCCGGTAGAGTGATATCCCTTTGTGGCTAGCTCAGTCACTCTACAATCTAGGGTCTTCAAATGGGTAAGTTAAATGATTATTACCGGTATGTGATTGATAAGGAAAGAATACATTTTGATCAATATAAATAATAATAATACGAAAATGAAACAAGTTAAATAATATGATATAAGAAAATATAATTGTGAAATAGCAAGGAAAGCTGTAGAAGAAAATAAAAGTCTCAAAAATGTTAAACAACATTTTGGTATTGGTAGGAAATTTATATCTGCAATAAGAAAAAAAGATGGAATTATTACTAAAAAGAGAGATGACATCATGAAATTGGTAGAAGATTTTTATCAAGAATTATATAGTAATAAAGAACAAGTACCTCCTATATCTATGACATCTTCTGAATTGCCCAGAATTTTAAATGAAGAGGTGAGACATGCAATTAAGTGTGTGAAGAAAGGAAAGGCTCCAGGAAATGATGGAATTATAATTGATATATTAAAAGAAGCAGGTGAAGAAATAGAAACAATTTTAGCAAAGTTATATACCAAATGTCTAAATGATAAAGATGTATCGGAAGATTGGAAGAATGCAGTAATAATATTAATATTTAAAAAAGATGATAAAGAAGATATTAGAAATTACAGACCTATCAGCCTTTTATCAGTTTTATATAAAATTTTTACCAAGATAATTACAACTCGTCTACAGAGAATTTTGGATTTCCACCAACCAAGAGAACAAGCTGGATTTAAAAGTGGTTTTAGTACAATAGATCATATCCAGGTATTGAGAGAAGTCATAGAAAGGACAAACGAATATGAGTTGTCATTATGTTTTGGATTTGTAGATTATGAAAAGGCATTCGATTCTATACACATTTCTTCAGTGATTAAAGCATTGGATCATCAAGGTATAGATCCAGGATATTGTCATATTTTAAAGAATATTTATAAAAATGCAACAGCAACAATTAGATTACATAATGATACTGGAAAAATCAACATTGAGAAAGGTGTAAGACAAGGTGACTCCATATCTCCAAAACTCTTTACAGCAGTGCTGCAAGAAGTATTTTGTGGATTAAAATGGGAAACTAAAGGAGTGAAAGTAAATGGAGAGTATTTAAGTCATTTAGATTTTGCAGATGATGTAGTTGTTTTTGCAAATAATGCTTCAGAGCTGCAGGAAATGTTGCAGGAGTTAGCAGATGAAAGTAGAAAAGTAAGACTAAAGATAAATGTTAAAAAGACTAAAGTAATGTTTAATCGATTTGCTCAAAATATGAAAATAAAGATTGATTATGAAGAATTAGAAGAAGTTAACTGTTACAAATACCTTGGTCAGATTATTAATACAGATGGAAACATAATGGAGGAAATTAATCATAGAATTAAACTTGGTTGGAGTGCTTTTGGTAGAAATAACTTGATACTAAAAGGAAATATGCCTATGTGTTTGAAAAGGATGGTTTTTAACAAATGTGTTTTACCAGTTCTTACTTATGGATCTGAGACTTGGACACTTAATAGAAGAGCAATACAGAGACTTCAAACCACTCAAAGGAGTATGGAGAGATGTATGTTGGGAATAACAAGAAGAGATCGAAAACGCAATGTATGGGTAAGACAACAAACAGGTGTTACTGACCTTATTGAAAAAATTAAAAGATTGAAATGGAGTTGGGCTGGACATATTGCTAAAAGAGATGATAATAGATGGTCAATTGAAATTTTAAACTGGATTCCAAGAGATTGTAAAAGACCCAGAAAGAGACCACATGTGAGATGGATGGATGAAATAAGAAAATGTGCAGGGGTGTTGTGGAGAAGAGAAGCTAAAGATCGGAGAAGATGGATTAAACTTGGAGAGACCTTCATCCTGCAGTGGATTGATAATGGTTGATGATGATGATGACTCACCACCGTTTCATACTAATGATGATATAATAACAAAATACTAAATAATTAATTATCCCAAACCATATATATTTGAGGCGTTGAAATAGATAAAATACAATTTTAAATAAGAAAAATATTAAATCCCTAAAGCTATTTACAATGTTTATAAGTAATGGAAGTGGTCTGAGCTCCTTTTACCCAATAGAAATAAATTTTACTTTGTGTGATTTGATATACAGATATGAGATTTTTGGTCATACAGGCATGCGGTTTTACTCAGTGCTTTAAAACCCTTTTATTGATAGCAAATAATAAAAAAAAGAAAACTAGGCATACGTATATTTGCATTATGAGATATTTCAATAATTTCATATTTTTCAACAAGTCAACAAGGTTGCATTGGCTCAGATACTATATCGTACTCACCATAAGGTACTGTATCTATTTCCCTCTTGCTATAGATAAATTCCTGTACATGTATATACGCGCAGCACAATTATACACTTACTATTACTTTAAATATAAAGTTATTAGAGTACTTGCTTACAGGGAATCTATAATAGATCAATCCCTTCTTGCACGCATCATAAGGTGCAGCAGTGACAAAAAAATAACTTAAAAAGGATATACGGTTAAATACATTTTTAGATATTCAGCATGAGATATCGTATTTACCGAATATTATAAGCGTATGTACGCATATACATACATGTATATCCATATATGACGAATTCCAGGAGTAACAACAAGAGGAAAATGAATAGCAACAACAAAAAAAAAAGAATCTCATTGCAATCTTTGTTGAAAATACTAGAATTTGAAATAGAAAAATTGACTCAAAGGATTTAAGTAAAAGCTTTATCATTTATGCCCGTAATAACCGCAAATTCATATACATATGCGAGAGACTCTCTCTCTTTTTTAAATGATTAATAATAATAACAAAAAATAATATATCTAATCGGAAATATCAAAGTTAATTATTTCAATATTAATAAATATCTTAAAATAAACTTATATCTGCGTCTTCATTCTTCTCCTCTGGGCTCTTGAGTGGGCTTCAAGTTAACTGGCTGTGTGGTGAAGATTTCATCCATTTAGCAAGGTGGCATTTGTCATCATCATGGGCGGCTGGAATTGGCATGGTCACATCTTGGCGGCTTGGGACAGAGAAAGGGCGGTGCACCGGCTAGTTGTCTACCCCACGGTCATTTTGCTGGAATCTCTAGTATATTGCTTCATATCTTCTTTTTTTATATATCTAATAATAATTAGGATTATTAATAAATTTTCATAAGCTGTCTCCAATGGTTACTCGAATCCACAAAGACAAGAGTTCTTAAAAGAACTGTATAATGGATTTGTTCTTAAGAATGTCACTAATAGTCCTATTCGTAAATGAATCTCTAAGTAGCTGGTTGCTTGGAGAATTCTGGAGCCACAAAAAAGAATGACTTGCCCAGAATGGCTGCCAAAGAAAGAATGAATCCCACAGCACTATCAATCCCACTAATAAGAACCAATTCAGATATCCCTCTGAGAAGAATGAATCAGCCAATCCTTTTAATTTAGCTTATCACTTAGATTGCAAACATTCCTTTATATTTTTCCGATTAAATTCTACATTTTAAGTTTGACATCCATCTTGAATAACCCAGACCACTTGCTTACAAAATCAATTCAAAAGAATTTTTTTAAAGAGATAACAGTTTAATTATAGCATTATCAAACCTTTTGCTTTTGATCAGATTTTTGCAAAAGCAATTAACATTACTTGCTTATGGAATAAAATTACAATCTTTAGAAAAGTAATTAAAAAAAAATATACAAGTATGTTGGAAAATAAAAAAAAAACAAATACATATAATGACATATCATAAAAAATATACAAAAAGGAAAAACAAAAATAAAAAAATACATAAGTTTATTATACGTGTACAATATTTAAATTTGTGTGTGTGGGTATTCTACTGCTCAGACCGAACCTCCATTATTAATCTAGCACATTTTTATATTTGTTGTGCTTAATACAGACTTTGTGCAAGGCCATTTGATAATGCCTGACACAATACTCCCCCTCTCCAATGAGACTTTTAAATGGATATGACCATTTAAAGTCTTAAGTTCTTATTTACATAGATATTAAGTATATGTTTACTAGTTATATTTTTACTAATTTTTGTATTTTTCTTTTGAAACTCTACAAAGCACGATGTCCAATGGTGACAATGTGACACTTCATCCCCCATAACATCGATATACTAAGCCAAAACTGCATCAGCATCCCAATCACCAGGGTCAGAGATAAAAGAAGACAAACAGATGGGCAACATGAAGATATCTATCTTTTCTAGAACTCTGTGGCCAGCCAAGCAAATTTGAAGGAAACACGAAAAATACTAACAGAATAATGTACCAAACTTTGCGGGTGCATCCATGCTCAATAACTTTTGGAGGCTGACAGGATATTTTTCAACCACAGACAAAGGGCTTTGATATAAGAAGAGTTGAAGTTAATGCTCCTCTGCTTTCTATATGAGACTTACGAGTACATTTGCATTACCCCAACTGAGTCCCAGAGAATATTTTCTCTGCTAAAAGAATTGCTGGCATTTTTGCGTGACGAAAAGTGTTCCTTCACCTGAGGCCACAGAGACTCCAGATCACACAGACATCTCCATCCAACCCCTGCACTCCCCCCATCTCCAGAGCCCTCAGTTCACAAAATGCCAATATGAATCAACCCATACACACAATGCCTGAGAGACAAAACTTCACAAGTAACCTATAAACATCTAACTATAAAGACTCTTAAATTATGTGATCTGATTATTTCTCATGTTTACACCCGGGGGGGGGGGGGATTCCATTCTTTTTGGGGGGGGGTTGGGCTCTCTTCCGGGGGGGGGCCTGAAATATTGAAGTAATTTTAACGTTTCTTATGTCTGTCTTAATAGCTTGGTATATTTTCATCTATTGATGCTGTTCACTCCAAAACTTTTATATATATATATATTCCTCAATGAGTACATGATTGGAGACCCCCTTGGCATCATGGAGATGACTGCAGGCAAATGCAAATTTACTAAAGTCATTGATTTGGTTTACCTGGAAATATTTTTCCAATTTTTTTATGTCCATAGGAGCTCTCACATGTGGGTGCCAGTTTTACTATACCAGTCCATACTCCCTGCGGAATTCTTTTCCTAATCTTGTACTGAGCATGAAGTGACCAAGATTCAACAGGTAAAGAAATGGATATCAATCTAGCCGATTGTCTGTACTCATGTATATTGGTACTTCCAGCTAAATTGATAGAAAGAGTGGATTGACAGGACTCTTCCAGTTAAAAACACCCTTTAGTTGATATCTTATTTGAATGCCCGAATATTTAGAACAATGGCAAGTACACACCTTTGAAAAATCTATTTACAAAATAGACTTTTGCGCGCCACTTCTAGAAAAGAATCAAAAAATGAATTTTTCACCCTCCTAGAAGGGTGTGCAATACCATATGTTCAGCGGAGCATAAGAATAAGATTTAACACCCCGGTAGAGTGATATTCCTTTGTGGCTAGCTCAGTCACTCTACAATCTAGGGTCTTCAAATGGGTAAGTTAAATGATTATTACCGGTACGTGGTTGATAAGGAAAGAATACATTTTGATCAATATAAATAATAATAATACGAAAACGAAACAAGTTTAATATTATGATTAAATATTTATTTAAT
Source organism: Epiperipatus broadwayi (assembly GCA_028023455.1). Lineage (NCBI taxonomy): Eukaryota > Metazoa > Onychophora > Udeonychophora > Euonychophora > Peripatidae > Epiperipatus > Epiperipatus broadwayi. The sequence continues at coordinate 69,870 of JAQFVV010000050.1, read as the reverse complement.
CCCAAATACCCACCACCATTTCATACTAATGATAATATAATAACAAAATACTAAATAATTAATTATCCCAAACCATATATATTCGAGGTGTTGAAATAGATAAAATACAATTTTAAATAAGAAAAATAATAAATCCCTAAAGCTATTTACAATGTTTATAAGTAATGGAAGTGGTCTGAGCTCCTTTTTACCCAATAGAAATAAATTTTACTTTGTGTGATTTGATATACAGATATGAGATTTTTAGGTCATACAGGCATACAGTTTTACTCATTGCTTTAAAACCCTTTTATTGAGAGCAATAATAATAATAAAAATAAGACTAGGCATACGTATATTTGCAATATGAGATATTTCACTAATTTCATACTTTTCAACGAGTCAACAAGGTTGCATTGACTCAGATACTATATCATACTCACCATAAGGTACTGTATCTATTTCCCTCTTGCTATAGATAAATTCCTGTACATGTATATATGCACAGCACAATTATACACTTACTATTACTTTAAATATAAAGTTATTAGAGTACTTGCTTACAGGGAATCTATAATAGATCAATCCCTTCTTGCACGCATCATAAGGTGCAGCAGTGACAAAAAAAATAACTTAAAAAGGATATACGGTTAAATACATTTTTAGATATTCAGCATGAGATATCGTATTTACTGAATATTATAAGCGTATGTATGCATATACATACATGTATATCCATATATGATGAATTCCAGGAGTAACAACAAGAGGAAAATGAATAGCAACAACAAAAAAAAAGAATCTCATTGCAATCTTTGTTGAAAATACTAGAATTTGAAATAGAAAAATTGACTCAAAGGATTTAAGTAAAAGCTTTATCATTTATGCCCGTAATAACCGCAAATTCATATACATATGCAAGAGACTCTCTCTCTTTTTTAAATGATTAATAATAATAACAAAAAATAATATATCTAATCGGAAATATCAAAGTTAATTATTTCAATATTAATAAATATCTTAAAATAAACTTATATCTGCGTCTTCATTCTTCTCCTCTGGGCTCTTGAGTGGGCTTCAAGTTAACTGGCTGTGTGGTGAAGATTTCATCCATTTAGCAAGGCGGCATTTGTCATCATCATGGGCAGCTGGAATTGGCGTGGTCACATCTTGGTGGCTTGGGACAGAGAAAGGGCGGTGCACTGGCTAGTTGTCTACCCCATGGTCATTTTGCTGGAATCTCTAGTATATGGCTTCATATCTTCTTTTTTTATATATCTAATAATAATTAGGATTATTAATAAATTTTCATAAGCTGTCTCCAATGGTTACTCGAATCCACAAAGACAAGAGTTCTTAAAAGAACTGTATAATGGATTTGTTCTTAAGAATGTCGCTAATAGTCCTATTCGTAAATGAATCTCTAAGTAGCTGGTTGCTTGGAGAATTCTGGAGCCACAAAAAGAAGGACTTGCCCAGAATGGCTGCCAAAGAAAGAATGAATCCCACAGCACTATCAATCCCACTAATAAGAACCAATTCAGATATCCCTCTGAGAAGAATGAATCAGCCAATCCTTTTAATTTAGCTTATCACTTAGATTTCAAACATTCCTTTATATTTTTCCGATTAAATTCTACATTTTAAGTTTGACATCCATCTTGAATAACCCAGACCACTTGCTTACAAAATCAATTCAAAAGAATTTTTTTTAAAAGAGATAACAGTTTAATTATAGCATTATCAAACCTTTTGCTTTTGATCAGATTTTTGCAAAAGCAATTAACATTACTTGCTTATGGAATAAAATTACAATCTTTAGAAAAGTAATTAAAAAAAAATATACAAGTATGTTGGAAAATAAAAAAAAAAACAATTACATACAATGACATATCATAAAAAATATACAAAAAGGAAAAGCAAAAATAAAAAAATACATGAGTTTATTATACATGTACAATATTTAAATTTGTGCTCAGACCGAACCTCCATTATTAATCTAGCACATTTTTATATTTGTTGTGCTTAATACAGACTTTGTGCAAGGCCATTTGATAATGCCTGGCACAGTATATTGGTGATTATTTATCTTTTCAACATGTGTGTGATCAGGTGGGTCAGCAATATGAGATTGCACTGAGAGTAGTGGGTCATGTGAAAGTCTGAGTTCGAATCCCACATATATTACATATATAAATGCAGGTTTAATCCTGTACAATGTATTAGTTTTACTAAGAGAAAATATCTATTTCAAGATTGCAGTAGTTATTAATAGATTCAACACAGAACATGATTATGAATTAATAAGATGAAGAAACATTAATGCTAAACTAGAGAGATTAAAATCATTAAGAAAATCATATTTACTAAGACATTAAAGCTTTAAGCATGTGCGCTTGAAAATACGAAGGTAGGGACCTCTACAGGCCTTAACCACAAGCTTACTCTTTGGAAGAAAAGAAAGTTAGTATTATGGATAATATATTTAACCTTCAAGAATAGTACTCTGAATTTAAATTAAAACTTGCAAACAGATTTAAACTCTTAACAGATTTTCAAGGGAGTTCAGATTTGACTGAAATCAATAAAAAAAAAAAAAGCAAAACAAATTGCAAAAACGATAGATGATTAAAAAGAAAACAATTTGCCAGTAAATTTTATATTCATACCAGAATAGGCCATTAAAAGAATTAAATATTTGTAGTTTTGTAAAATGATACAAAAATAGTTAATAATAATATTTAAAAATATATTCGTGTTACTTGGCAAGAAAAGTTATTAAAAAAGAATGTAAAAATCTCAAAAGTGTAAAACTACAATTTAACATAAGAAAAGTCGTTTTAGCAATAAAAAAGATAAAAGAATCTATTACTAAAAAAGAAATGACTGCATAAGATGTGTTGAAGTGTTTTATAAAGAATTATGAAGTAATAAACAAGAGACAAAGTTTTGCTTACAATTATTACATCTGAAGTGCCAAATATTTTTATAAAGATGTTAAGACATGTAATCAAATCTTTAAGAAAAAGAAAACAGCTTCAAGAAGAGATGAAATTATTGTTATTTAAAAAAAAAGCAAGTATATAAGTAAAAAAAAAATTGATGGTAAAGCTTCATATCAAATATCTAACGATAAAAAAGTCCTAAATAGTTGGAAGAAGGAGTAGTGATATTAATATTTATGAAAAAATATAATGAAGATATTAACAACCACAGACTTATCAATCTTCTATTAATTACATATACAATTTATACCAAAATAATTACAATTCAACCACAGTGAATTTTAGATTTTAATTAACCAAATGAACTCTAAATATAATTGTAGCACAGTAGATTATATCCAAGTTCTGAGAGTAGTTATAAAAAGAACCATGAAATATGCATTGACATGTTTTAGATTTGTAGAATATGAAAAGGTGCTTGATTTGATAAGGACTTTTATGGTGACTAAAGTTTTGGATTATCAAGATATAGACCCAGGATATTAAAACAGACAAAACTCTCTGTACTGTAGTGCCACTCAGTGCAAGCCAGAGTAATCAGTGGATGCCAGAAGTCTTGTGCATAAAATCCCAATCTAGTGCCTACTCATCCAATACCCCCAGATTAGTTTCTAGCTTGTGGCTTTCATCCGTGAGGAGTTTTGGTTTGGAGATATTGGATGAGTAGGCACTAGATAGGAATTTTATGCACAAGTCTTCTGTCATCCATTGATTACTCTGACTTGCACTGAGTGGCATGACTGTTTGGAGAGTTTTGCCTGTTTTAATAACAGTTATGAGCAAGCATAAGAAATGATGATTGTGTGATGTTTAGTGGCTTAATACCCAAGATATTGTTATATTCTGAAGATTATTATTAAAATGCAACAATAGTTTATATTACATGGTGATACTAAAAAGATTAAAATTGAGAAAGATATATAACAGAATGATCTCATTTCTCTAAAACTTTTTTTTAGCAGTTTTACAATAAATATGTTGTGGATTAAAGCGAGAAGCTAAGAGAGTAAAAATAACTGGAGATTACTAAAAGCAAACCTTGCACGTGATGTGTTTGCTTTTGAAAATAATGTTTGGATCTTTAAAAATTGTTACAACAGTTATCAAATAAAGGTAAGAAAGTAGGACTACAAACAAATGCTGAAAAGTTTAAAGAAATGTTCAATGCACTTTCTCAAAAAAAAAAAATGAAGATTGATAATCGTTAATTATAAGAAGTTAACTATAATAAATATCTTGGTAGGCTTATTAAGAAAAATGGAAACATAATGGATGAAATTAATTATAAAATTAAATTTGTATAGAATGCTCTTGGTAGAAATAACTTAGTCAAACATTAGTGGCCTAGTGTTTTAGCATAGCCGCCTTCCGAGCAGCTGGCCTGGGTTCGCTTCCCGGTCAACGCATTTGACATATGAAAAAAAAACATCTTAATAATAAAAGGAAATATGTGTGTTTTTGAAAAGGCTGGTTTTTAAAATAGGAATAACAAGAAAAAATCAAAAACGAATTACACAAATATGAGAATAAACGGTTATCATTGACATTATCGAAAGCACAAGAGAGTGTAGCGAACTTTGGTTAGACATGTTACTAAAAGAAATGATAATATATGGGCAGCTAAAGTTTTAAATCGAATCTCAAGATATTTTAAAACTCCTATAAAAAGACAGCATGTGAGATGGTTGGATGAAATAAGGAAATTTGCTGTTATGGTTTGAAAATAAATTTTATAGATCAGAGAAGTTTAACTTGGAGAGACTTTTATTCTGCAGTGGACTGTTACTGACTGAAAATGATGATGATTAAGTTTTAGTAATTTCAGAATGATAAATACTTGACATAATGAAAAAAGTTGTGAAAGAGGTTGTAATCTGGTTGAATGAAAAGCGTTGGATCGCCTAGTAGTAAATCTAAAAATTTCCTTTGGAAACAACCATTTTATTTAAAACATGGTCCATTAAAGTGCTTTTTAATATTTAAAAAGAATGCAGAAATCACATTCAATTATTACATCAAACATTCAAAATAGTTTATCTTAGTTACGTATTGTTAGCCGAGAGGTAATCGTAGCCGCCTTGCAAGCAAGTAGTCGGTTGCAGTTGGTTGTGGGTTCGCCTTCCGGCCGATGCTATGACACATGAAGAAAAAATAGTTTATCTTACGAGTGTCTAATATTAATATCTTTTTTGTATTTATGTGATTTCAGTTTTATGTTATTTGTAAATGTTTTAATTTTATTCGGTTTTTTGTTTGATTCCTAGTTACTGTAATTTTTTTCTTAGGGTATCTATTAATTACTTTTAACAGTGTATTTTGGTCAAAACAAGATGCAAGTACATTTATTTGTTTATCTACATAAATAATCAATTATGCGTACAGTTTAATTGATTAAAAACAGATAGATCTTAAACTAATTATACAGGCAAACATTTTGTTCTAACCCAATTAAAACAAAAAATTTTAATAACATTAAATTTTCGAAGATGACATTTTTATTATCTTGTTTATAATCAGTTGTTGAAAACGTTTCTAACAGTTGGCTAAGAAAAAGGTTTATTCTGTACCTTTATTAATAGGAACTGAGGATAGTTTTATCTAGAAAAACCGGAATCATAGCACCCATAAGGGCACTGGTATGTTGTATTATTTATAAGTAAAATGCAAATTATTTAAATTAGTTATTTACATATTCCATTTGTTTGAGAATTAGACCCAATTCTTTTTTTTTATTATTAATGGGATGTTCTTTGGTTGTAGGAACAGAAATCTAGCTACATCTTTGATCTAATAAACGTTAAAATTGTTTGCATGGAGAAAGATGACAGAAAATGAAACGTGAAAGAAGTTGGTTTATTGAAAACAGCTCATCATCATCAACCATTATCAATCCACTGCAGGATGAAGGTTTCTCCAAGTTCAATCTATCTTTTGCTTCTCTTCTCCATATCACCCCTGCACACTTTCTTATTTCATCCATCCATCTCACATGTGGTCTCTTTCTGGGTCTTTTACAATCTCTTGGCATCCAGTTCAAAATTTCAATTGTCCATTTATCATCATCTCTTCTAGCAATATGTCCAGCCCATCTCCATTTTATTCTTTTAATTTTTTCAATGAGCTACCTTGAAATTAATAAAAAAGAGAATTGCATTCAATTGTTAAACAAATGGAATATGTAAATAACCAATTTAAATAATTAGCATTTTATCTATAAATAATTCAGCATACCAGCCACCTTGTGATTGCTATAAATCTGGCCTCTTTAGCCAAAATAATATCAACCATGGATAAAAGTCACATAAAGAAACGGATGTCTGACAAACTTTTTGTGATCACTGTAGAAGTAGCGGGCATTATCATGTGAAATTAATCATTTCAACATGAAAACCAGACTTCAACTTGATGAACATTGATTAAAGAGATGATATATAAATATAGAATATAACTATTAATATGAATTCTGAAAGCATTATGAGTCAGCTCATCATGATTATAAATGCAAGGGTACAAGACTCATGAAATAAAAAAGGACTACATGTTATGGGGAATCAAGTGTCAGGCATACCTAATTACAGATGGATGTTCTCTTCACTTCTGAAACACAATAAAATTATTTTACATTAGCATTGAAGATATTCACAATTAAGAATGTAGATTTTCTACAAATTAGCTGATTAATGTAATGGTGATGTAGCTATATTTCAGGAGAGTCATCATCTGGTTTAACATGGATTGTTGATAAAATAGACTCTAAACATCAAATGGTTATCCTTTGGGATACTAAATGAGGATCATGGAGGTTGCCAACTTTTAAAATGGATGGATTTAAATAAAAGGGCTTACTTTGTGATAAGAACATTCCATTTAGGCACATTGTGAACTGATATAATTCTTGATGTATGTTTTATTTCAACCAAAAATAGTTCATTATTACCTGCTAAACTACGCTATTGGAGTCAAATCACTGTTGGAATCAATATTTCTATAAGTAAGAATTATCCTGTTCAGAGATGAAATTTAAAGGATAACTGGAGCCAATATATTGGATATTTTGAATAGAATATTAATAAATATCTCATATGTCTCTTGGTATGGTATAATTAACAAAGTCATTACAACAACTTCCAAAGAATTTACCCCTGGTGGATATTGAATTGATTTATTCCAGGTTGGAATAAAACCATCAGTGCTCTTTATAATTAAATGTTGTGTATCAAGGATCTGGAAATTGCTGATAAACATATGAAATCCCTATATGGAGCCAGAAAAGAAAGGTGAAGATAAATCATGAAAAAGCAAAACATTACCAAATTTATGTCATAAGGACTGGTTATTTTGACATAAGTTTGATGGATGTCAGCATTTTCAAACTGTCTCTACTAATCAGGTTACCCATCTTATATAACAAACTTCTAAATTCATGATTAACTGAATAAGAAAAAGCATCACAATTTCAAGTTATATCTAACATCCCAATTTAATCATACCAATAATCATTGATAACCTTAAACGTGCCCTGGATTGTCTTAAACTAGGAAAAAATCCAGAAGTGTATAGCATACTTCAAGAGTTTCTGAAAAACTTAGAACTTAAAACCATAACATAATCAGCAAAATTATTCAATAACATTATCTATCCAGAAAGTATCACAAAAATATTAAATAAGTCAAGGAATAATTGAAATATATTTCCTAATATCATTATTATGTGTTCTAAACAAACTTTTTGGGAGAATAAATGGATAAAATTTTCACCAATAATTGTGAAACTGAATAATCTGACTTATTCATCAGGTTGGGTTTAATTTAGGATGAAGTTGCAGCAAAAATGGCTTTTGAAATAAAAACTATTTCTACTTTAATTGATTTAGCCTCAGTTTTTGATTCAGTTTTTGATTCAGCTTGAGCAAGTATAAGAAATGGTGATCATGTGATGTGATCATGTGGTGTTTAGTGGTTTAAAAAATAATCTCTTAAATTTTTCTAAAATTCTTTAAATACAGAAAACTATAGATCTTAGTTGATAAAATGCTCTCCAATAAAGAAATGTAAATGTTGCTAAATGTTTTGTAATAAATATTACTTTTTATATGATGTCTTTTATAGACTAAAATAAAGATTGCGCTAATAACTCTAACAAGCTTTATCGATAAATGTGATAGCATTTAAAATCTCTATCTAGAAATTATCTCCAGTTCCTGACTGGTTTCTAGCTATTGGCTTTCCTCAGTGAGGTGCTAGAATATTTCAGATACTAGATCCAAATTATCATCTCAAAGCCAGCATTTATCTTCTAGTTAACTTTTAAGTAGAAATTCTGAAAATTTCAGAGACCTATATGTCTTTAAATTCAGCTATCTAACTTAAATCACTATATGGGGCAGAGAAATCTTCAGCCATATCATATATTAATAGCCTTAGCAATATAACATCATTTAAAACTTAAAAGCAAAATTATAATAGTCAATAAAACAAAATCATACATCATGTGTCTTAATTTGATAAGCTTGTAATTATAAACTAAAATAAAAAGCATGCTAATAGCTCTAACAAGCTTTATCGATAAATGCTGCAAGGGAAAGCATTTAAAATTTCTATCTAGAAATTATCCACAGTTCCAGACTGATTTCTAACTTTTGGATTCCCTCAGTGAAGCTCTAAGATATTTCAGGCACTAGATCCAAATTACCAATTCAAAGCCAACACTTATCTGATAATTAATTTTTAAGTAGAAAGTCTGAAATTTTTAGACAGCTATATGTCTTCAAATCCAGTTATCTAACTTAAATAATTATATGGGGCTGAGAAATCATCATCCATACAATATATTAATAGCCTTAGCTGGATTTGAAGATCTATAGGTATCTGAAAATTTCAGATTTTCTACTTAAAAGTTAATTATATAATTGCTGGATTTGAGTTGATAATTTGGATCTAATATCTAAAATATCCTAACATCTCACTGACAAAAGCCAATAGCTAGAAACTGATCTGGGACTGGGGATAATTTCTAGATAAAGATTTTAAATATTTTCTCGTGTCATTTATTGATAAAGTTTGTTAGAGCTATTATCATGCTCTTTATTTTAAATACAATTTATCCAAACTGCTTCAAACACTTTTTAGCAAAAGTCTTTATTTGTACATATATATATATATATACCTATGTTTCAACTGACCTGCAATCTTCTTCAGAGCAAGTTTATTTTGATCTTCTAAATAAAAAAAATAAAAAATAAATAAAAATAAAAAAAGATCAAAATGAACTTGCTCTGAAGAAGATTGCAGGTCAGTTGAAACATAGGTGTATATATATATGTACAAAAGTGTTTGAAGCGGTTTGGATAAATTGTATTTATAGCATATTGCTGCAAAAATAAAGACAAGTGTGATTTTGGCTTTTTATTTTAGTTTATAATTACACGCTTATCAAATTAAGTCATGTGATGTATGACTTTTTTTTATTTACTATTAAAGTCTTTCATACGTTTCAATTATGTCAGTTATTTTATTTAATAGGTCCTTCAGTGATATAGATAAACTTGCAACTTATAAACGATAGTAATGTGTGATCGATCACTCACTAGAAATGCCAAGTTGAAAAAAATTGTAACAGTTCTTATTGTAATCTAGAATTATCTATTGTAAATTTGAATAACTGAAGGGCATCAGATGAAATATTACTATAATAGTCTTATTCCAAATCAGTTTCTGTCATTTTTATTTATTGAGGGAGAGGAGTTAAAATTCTAAGATGGATGCCATAAAATATTGTTGTTAGTATTTAACTTAGATAATAATGCTGAGTGTATAAAAGAAAAAAAATAGTATAAAATGTAAAAAGCGTTTAAAATAATGACCTATTTATCTTCAAAACATATATGCATTTTCAATTATTTTCTGTAAAAAAAAATTATATATTATGTATTAATAAAATCAAGTCATACATCACGCGATTTAACTTTTTTTTATTATGTAAATTACTTCATTTACATATTGTATTTATTAATAAAAAATTATATATATATATATAAAGAATTTACATTGTCATCTTAGGAAAACAAATTTAACATTTATTATTATTTTTGTTTAAAATAACAATTATAATGCGTTTTTATCCCATTCGACTTTTAAACTCACTTGGTTGAGAAGAATTATTGTCTTCTGCATCTTTAACTTTAGACTGTTGGTAACCCATTATTTTTCTTGTTTCCTATGATAAAAATAAGCTTGTATTACAAATCTAATATAATGAGCATCCTAATAGCTCTAAACAAACTTTGCTGATAAATGCTGCAAGAGAAAGCATTTAAAATCTCTACCTAGAAATCCCTATCTCCAAACCGAAACCATTAGCTTGAAACCAGTTTGGGCATAGGGATTTTTAGATAGAGATTTTAAATGCTTTCTCTTGCAGCATTTATCTAAAAAGCTTGTTTAGAGTTATTAGCCATATTTATTATATTTTTAATAAATAATATCATAAAATTCTGATTTAAATTTTCACCTTATATTTAAACATATTTCAGATTTATAAATTATCTTAGACTTCAGTACGATATATGTTCAAGATTATAGATAGATCTCTTATTTTCTTATTCTTGCAAAAATATTTAGCCATCACCTTTAAGTTTACATAATAAGTAAGTTGTTCAATTATTACTATGAAAGAAAACATTTAGCCACCTTGCCTCTTTTATTTTATTTATTCTCTGTTTTCATTTCAATATATTTTTGTGAGTGAATATTTTCCAGCATAAATTATTTCAAAAATAAGACGAAAATAACTAAGCAATATGACTTTCTCAACTCAGTTAAAGATGAAAATTCTGGGAAACTTATCTGAAGTCAATTAAGTCCTACAAAAAGTTAAACAAATTGTTTTAATGCAATAAAATCATTTCCATGACATCTAAGTTTAAATTATTTTATGTCATTTTGACAAAGGTTCACTTACCTCATTAATAAAAAATGGTCCAAATTTTTGTATTTCTATTTAAGCCCATTTTGTCCTGGGATGATAGATAAGCTGTGTACATGGGCAACAGGTTTGTAGGAATGTAAAGATATGAAAATTATTTTACTATTTAATTTTATCTTACATCTTCCAAAAAATTCACTGCTTTGTAATTGCTGGCAGCGACTGCACCAGATCTGTTATGTTTGGTTAGGCTTACAGGTTTGGTACCAACAGACACAAAAAGAACAACTACTCAATGATTAATATGTACAATTTATTAGTACTAAAAATATACACACTTGTTAGTTAAACAGTAATATACATTTATGGTTTTTACAAGTTAATGCTGAGGCAGCCATGCTGAGTACGGAACTCACTTCCAGCTAAATGATTAGCCTGCCTTGTGAGCTCTGGTAAGACTCTTTCAGCTATATTTTTAGCTTGCATTGAGTTGAGTGTGGACATAGCAGTTTCCAGTATGTATATGGACTTGCCTCACTGCATGGATGTCATGATAATGAGAAGAGAGACTACCCTTGCTGACAGCAGAGGGTTTATTTGAGAGTATGTTCAGTCATTCAGGTTGACAGAAGTAATTGTTCTCTGTCTTGCCTCCCTACCTTACTGGAAACATGCAGAGTTGGTGCACAAACTCCTGTGAAGGATTTAATCCCTTTGGATAGCAACTGGGTGCTAGCCAATTAGGTAAGAAATCTGAAATAGTCCACTTCTAAAGGCAAGGTCAGATATATTAAAGTAATTTATCATTTAAGTAGAAATAACAATTTTGTATTATTAGTGTTTTGTTGTGGTAAAAATAGAAAACATGTAACATAACATTCACTAGCTTCTCTGAAGTTATTGAATGAGAAGGAAATTATTTTATTTTATTTATAGAATGGTGTTAGAAATTGAGAAATTATTTAACTCCTTTTTTATAGCCTTACTGTTGACAATTGCTTTAGAAGAAAGATCTTTTACTAAAATGAAATTATTTAAAACAGCATTATGCTGTTGCACATGCGCTTTGAAGATTTTAACTATAAATGAATGAATACTAACACTCAACCACATGATAAAGTCTTTCTATCTTTTCTAAAGACTTTATCATGTGGTTGAGTGTTAGTATTCATTCATTTATAGTTAAAATCTTCAAAGCGCATGTGCAACAGTGTAATGCTGTTTTAAATATTACAGTTTACAAACATCGCGCTATATAAAAATGATTTATTTACATACATTTAAAATGAAATTAATAAAAAAAAACTATTTATGTTCAAGCATGATACACATGTGACTTAAACTTGGGCAATACCATAAAAAAGTTTCCACATAAGAGAGCAAGCGAATAAATTTGTTATATATATATATTTAACTTCCTTTTATATGATTTCATTTATTTTTGTGATAGATGGTTCAAAATAAGTCAAAAAATGGCAAAAAATTTCCACTTGAATAACATAAACACACAAATCTGACCTGTTTTGGGGTAAACAATTCCCACAACTCTCTTCAACATTAAGTCATAGTAGATGGAAAAAAATCAAGCAAACGAGAATTCTCACCAGATCAACAAACTTCAAACTGGTAGAAGTTTTTTTATGGATTTTCTCTCGTTTTACCTATTTTACAGTCTAGGAAATTTTAACTATCTGAAATAAATTTTTAATCTATTTTCACTTTGAACGCTAGATTACTGGCATGAAAATATATATGCTTACTACTATACATTATGTGTCGATATGCGTTCAGCACTTAAAATTGTAATACAGGTAAAAAAAAAAAAAAAGATTGTCTATATAATCTGATTTCATTTAATTTTGCAACAACGGTTCTGTTTATTTACATCTGATTAAATAATTTAATTACTCAAACATTTTATTTAATTAAACATAATTTTTGATTTAATAGAAATAATCATTCATTTTGTTTATGATTTTTTTTTCAAATCAATTTCATTATATTTTTTTAATAAAGTCACAATAATATAGAATAAATTTTTTTAATATATTTTCTTAAAATTAATATTTGATGTTGAACATAAATTCTAATTGTTTTTTTTAAAGAGGTGTTAAGTTTTAATATTTTTATTTTTCAATTTAAAACAAGTTTATTGAATTAAATATTAGTCATAATTCGAATTTAAAAATCTTTAAAGTTAATATATTGTTCAAGTTTTTTGTTGTAAAAAATTTGGTCTAAAGAATATTTAAATATTCTGCTATTAAGAAGAATATTAATATGATGCAAAATAGCTATTTGAAATGATAAGTAGTTTTTAGGCATAGATCATAAACCCAGATTTCCTTTTAAAAGTTAAATATTTCCTTCCTCTGAAACCATTATATAAACCCCTAAACATTACGTGATCACCATTTCTTATGCGTACACAAGCTGTTTACGCAGAGGCTAAACTCTCCATACAGTAGCGCCACCAGTGCAAGCCAGAATAATCAATGGATGCAAGGTTCTTAGTTTTTGCATCCATTGATTACTCTGGTCTGCACTGGTGGTGCTAATGTGTGGACAATTTAGCCTCTATGTAAACCATTATATACTACAATAAACTCATTTACTTTTTATTTTTTATTAGCCATGGTGCAATTTTTAATTCCACTATCACATTTTAATTAAATCTACTTCATTTATACTAATATCCTATTCCCATATTTTCAAAATTCTTTATAAAGATCCAAAATACTAGCTAACTATAACACTAAATGTATATAACATTTAAAATAATGAGATACAAGCACTGGTAGTATATAACATTGTTATTCTCATGGTATAATGTTCAATAAACTTTTTATATTAGAGAATGGCCACAAGTTTTTGTGTAAAAAGTTATCTTGAATCACAATAAACAGAGGAAAGAATGTTAAATCATATAATATTTTTACTGCAAATTGATTTGAACCAACTAAAGTAATTTACAACCAGAGATATTTCTATTTATTTTAAACTCAACAAATAATCAAATATCAAATATGTAATAATAATGAATTACAGTCTAATATATAACTGAAATAAAAGTAAATGCACCCCCTAGTGAGACATGTAAGCATCAATCAAATTTGAAAGGATAGAATGATACAAATCTATCCTCTTAGCTCTGAAGGTATTTAGTTGTAGTTCACTAATGTTGTTCTAAATTAGAGAGTGAAATTTATTATATCATATGCCCTGTGATTGAATAATAAACTCAAGATCTAAGATTTTTCTGAACATTTGTGATGATATTAAATGTTTTTATAGTTTATTCTCAATTGTTAATAATAACATCAAGGGTGAAACAGAAAATACTGTTTTGAGTGATATTTCCTTTTCTTCTTCCGGATTACTAGCATGGTTGGTGACAGGCTGATATGGGAATAGAATTATTGATGTTTAATTCATGAGTACTGAATTTAAGGTAATCTAAATACTGGCTGCAGAAAGGAGTTTGCTATTAACTAAAGGAGACCCTTTGATTCCTCTTGGAAGCCTTAAAGGAACTGAGCAGTGCAAATTCCTAATGTCCACTCCATACGTTCTTGTCGTTGCAGCTGTTATTACTATGTGATTATTCATATAGTACATGAACATGGATGGGCTACTCACCAACACCAATTAGCCAGCGTGGTGAGTTTATTGGCTTTTTACCTCCGAGTTTAAGAATATTTTTTCAATATATACAATCATGACAGACAAAAATAAATCATGGCCCTTATTCCCAGGAAGCTGTAAAGTCACCAACCAAGGCAGCGGTTGGTGGCCGAAGGCAGAGGGTGCTAAGAATCCCATGATTGCAGACTCAGGCTGCCATTTGATGACAACTTTTTATTTAGGTACTTACAACTGCAGATCACTTTCAAGTGAAGGAAGATTGCAAGAGTTAGAAGAACTGTCTTATATTAAATGGGACATTATTGGACTTTGTGAAGTTAGAAGAAAAGGTGAAGAAACAATTGATTTAAAAAGTGGACATATACTCTACTATAAAGGCACAAATATTGGAAATACAAGTGGAGTAGGATTCATTATAAATAAAAAATGGAAGAATAATATTGTGGAGATTGATGGTGTATCAGACAGAGTGGCAAGATTAGTTTTACAACTTAATAGCAGATACCAAATGCAGATAATTCAGGTTTATGCCCCAACAAGTTCTCATAGTGATGAAGTTATAGAAGATTTTTATATGGATGTACAAAAGGCTTTTGATCAGAGTAAACAACATTTTAAAATTGTTATGGGAGACTTTAATGCTAGAATTGGTAAACAAATGAAAGATGAAAATGCTGTAGGTAGTTTTGGTTATGGTAATAGAAATGAGAGAGGACATAGACTTGTGGAGTTTGCAGAAAAAGAAAAACTTTATATTATGAATTCTTTTTTTGAGAAAAATGTTAAAAGGAAATGGACATGGAAGCATCCAAATGAAGGTACAGCAGAATTGGATTATATTTTGACTAACCAAAAATACATATTTCAAGATTGTAATGTTCTTAATAAATTTAACACAGGAAGTGATCATCGATTAGTAAGATGTAAGATACATGTTAATGCAAAACTAGAGAGACAAAAATTATTAAGAAAAACAATATTTACAGTTGATATTCCTAATCTTCAGAAACATTCTAATGAATTTAAATTAGAACTTACAAATCGGTTTCAAGTATTAGTAGATTTTGAACATGATTCAGATTTGAATGACATTAATAGGAAAATAAGTGATACACTTTTAAAAACTGCAACAAAGATAGCTGGTAGAAAAAAGCAGCAATTGACCAGTAAAATTTCTACTGAGACTAGAGAATTTATGAAGAAAAGAAGGAATATGAGGATATACAACAATGATGCATTAAAAAAGATTGAATATCTCAAATTTTGTAAAATGGTGCGGAAAAGAATTGAAAATGATATAAGAAAGTATAATTGTGAACTAGCAAGGAAAGCTGTAGAAGAGAATAAAAGTCTAAAGAGTGTAAAACAACATTTTGGTATTGGTAGGAAATTTATATCTGCAATAAGAAAAAAAGATGGCATTATTACTAAAAAGAGAGATGACATCATTAAATGTGTAGAAGACTTCTATCAAGAATTATATAGTAATAAAGAACAAGTGCCTCCTATACCTATTATATCTTCCAAATTGCCCAGAATTTTGAATGAGGAAGTGAGACATGCAATTAAATTTATGAAGAAAGGGAAGGCTCCAGGTAATGATGGAATTATAATTGATATATTAAAAGAAGCAGGTGAAGAAATAGAATTTTTTTTAGCAAAGTTATATACCAAATGTCTAAATGATAAAGATGTACCAGATGATTGGAAGAATGCAGTATTAATATTAATATTTAAAAAAGGTGATAAAGAAGATATTAGAAATTACAGACCTATCATTCTTTTATCAGTTTTATACAAAATTTTTACTAAGATAATTACAACTCGTCTACAGAAAACACTGGATTTCCACCAACCAAGAGAACAAGCTGGATTTAAAAGTGGTTTTAGTACAGTAGATCATATCCAGGTATTGAGAGAAATTATAGAAAGGACAAATGAATATGAGTTGCCATTATGCTTAGGATTTGTAGACTATGAAAAGGCATTTGATTCTATAAACATTTCTTCAGTGATTAAAGCATTGGATCATCAAGGTGTAGATCCAGGATATTGTCATATTTTGAAGAATATTTATAAAAATGCAACAGCAACAATTAGATTACATAATGATAGTAGGAAAATCAACATTGAAAAGGGTGTAAGACAGGGTGACTCCATATCTCCAAAACTTTTTACAGCAGTGCTGCAAGAAGTATTTTGTGGATTAAAATGGGAAGCTAAAGGGGTGAAAGTAAATGGAGATTATTTAAGTCATTTAGATTTTGCAGATGATGTAGTTGTTTTTGCAAATAATGCTTTAGAGCTACAGGAAATGTTGCAGGAGTTATCAGATGGAAGTAGGAAAGTAGGACTAAAGATAAATGTTAAAAAGACTAAAGTAATGTTTAATAGATTTTCTCAAAATATGAAAATAAAGATTGATTATGATGAGTTAGAAGAAGTTAACAGTTACAAATACCTTGGTCAGATTATTAATACAGATGGAAATATAATGGATGAAATTAATCATAGAATTAAACTTGGTTGGAGTGCTTTTGGTAGAAATAACTTGATACTAAAAGGAAATATGCCTATGTGTTTGAAAAGGAAGGTTTTTAATAAATGTGTTTTGCTAGTTCTTACTTATGGATCTGAGACTTGGACACTTAATAGAAGAGCAATACAGAGACTTCAGACCACTCAAAGAAGTATGGAGAGATGCATGTTGGGAGTAACAAGAAGGGATCGAAAACGCAATGTATGGGTAAGAGAACAAACAGGTGTTACTGACCTCATTGAAAAAATTAAAAGACTGAAGTGGAGTTGGGCTGGACATATTGTTAGAAGAGATGATAACAGATGGACAATTGAAATTTTAAACTGGATTTCAAGAGACTGGTAAAAGACCCAGACAGAGATCACATGTGAGATGGATGGATGAAATAAGAAAGTGTGCAGGTATGATGTGGAGAAGAGAAGCTAAAGATAGGAAAAGATGGATTGAACTTGGAGAAACCTTCATTCTTCAGTGGATTGACAATGGTTGATGATGATGAAATACTACTGGTTCCATTGCCATTCTGGATTGTTAATGATCGAAGAAAAGTAATATTACTTGAAAGTCTTCTATTCTAATCTATTTGTTATTATTAAACACTGAATGTATTTGAGAAAGTATAAATGTCTAAATTTTTCTAAAAATATTTAACTAATTAATTAAATGATGCATATAGTAACATATAACTAGAAGAGCTAAAGAATTTCAGTTTGGTCAGCTGAGTAAAACAGTTGTGGAAAGTGTGGTACTTTAACGCTTAACATTTCTGGACCCACAATGCAATTGCTTTTTATATAATCATCAAGCAGAAGGTTAAAAATTCTTCAGTACTTCAGTGATAAGTCTTTTTTACTTAACTTGGTCAGAAAATAATATTACCTCTTAATCACAATTTTCAGGAAAAAACTTTATTCCTGTAGTGCCATCTATTATAAAATTGAGCAATCAGTAAGTAAATAGATGGCAGTGCTAATTAAATCTATCTTCATTTCTGTCCCATTAGTACATCAAAACGAACTTTTAGTTTAATGGTCTATATTAGTCAGAGCTTTGCTCTACTGCAGTGAATCTTATATTAGCTTGGAGTAACATAGAAAGAGTTTGCCCTGAAAAGCATTATGTAATCTGAAGTCACGTGACTGAAATATGAAGCCATATCAATGGCAAGAGAGAATTACTTTATTTCAATTGAGACTAAATCTAAAATTATGATATAGAATTATAATTTAAAAAAAAAAGATTTATTACAATGTTTTATCACTTTATTTCTAAATAATTTTTGTAATTGTTTTGCAATAGTAGTTTTGCAGAATCTGTATATATTTCTCACATATACATTGAGTGTATCAGTGTTATTAGATAGAGTGGTGAGTGATGGGTCATCTGAAAGTCTGTGCTCATATACCTTATATTACACATATACATTATAAATCTGATGATAATTTGAGGCATTTAAAATAGATCTGAACTAAACTTTGAAGATACAGTTGGCAGTATATTAAGCTTATTGGAAAGTGCACCTTTGATGTTTTTACATTATAGTTATGTCATTGTTATGTGCCATGATTGTAATGTGAAAACATTAAAAATACATCTGGCAAAAAATTTAAATTATCGCAAAGCACATCTTCAGAGTTTAACTCAGAGAATACTATTTTAAACAGTCTAATATATCTTATTTATGTCTAATAATAGAAAACACTGAAATGAATTCTACAGTATTCAAAATACCAATATATAAAACTACGTAATAGCTGCAGTCATCTTTCAGTGTGACTTCCAGACTGAGTAGCATTTTAGAAGAGTTTTTATACCTTGTGCAGCAGGGCACAGTTAGTAGAGTATCCGACTTGCTAATGGAAGGACCTATGATCAATTCTGACACTCAAACTTCTTATGATCTCCTGAGCAATAGTCATTAGCATTTTTTTATAAAAGAACATTAATATTCATATGCAAATGACCAACTTTCCATAATTTTTATATATTTACATAATTATGTTATTTAATAACTTATACATCATCCATAAAATATGCTCTTTGATTTTTTCCCTGCAAATCATTTTCCACATGCAAAATCAAAAAATCATCAAAACAAAACCTTCCATTACAAATAAGTGAATGTTATGCTTTTAGATTAATTAGTAATGAAAAGATTGATATTATTAACATAAACATAGATAAAATTGTATATAAAGTAGTGTTACAACATTTATAAAATTGTATATAAAGTGGTGTTTTGGAGTTGGTCCAGTTATAACATATGTAAAATTGTATATAAAGTTTTTTTTGGTGTTGGTCCAGTTATGACATATATAAAATTGTATATAAAGTTTTTTTTGGGGGGTTGGTCCAGTTATGACATATGTAAAATTGAATATAAAGTGATGTTTTGGAGTTGGTCCAGTTATGATATATGTATATAAAATTGTATATAAAGTTTTTTTTGGGGGGGTTGGTCCAGTTATGACATATGTAAAATTGAATATAAAGTGATGTTTTGGAGTTGGTCCAGTTATGATATATGTATAATGGTGTATAAAGTGGTGTTTTGGAGTTGGTCCAGTTACGACATATGTAAAATGGTATATAAAGTGGTGTTTTGGAGTTGGTCCAGTTATGACATATGTAAAATGGTATATAAAGTGATGTTTTGGAGTTGGTCCAGTTATGACATATGTAAAATGGTATATAAAGTGGTGTTTTGGAGTCGGTCCAGTTACGACATGGTCCAGTTATGACGTATGTAAAATTTTATATAAAGTTACATTTGAAGTTGGTCCAAATTCATTAGTGAGTTGAAATGTGCATTGAAAAAGATAAAAATCTGTAATTGCAAAACATTCCGTTATTTCTAATGGCAGTTTTTGTTTGCACTGTACTTATATTTTGCATAAGAAAAGTGATTTGAAGAAAAGATAATTCATATGTATTTTTTAAAAATAAACACATATAATTATGTAAATATGCATAAATTATGGAAGTTTGGTGAGACTGTGATACTATTAATGTTGCATTAATGTTGTGTGACTTTAAATGTTTTTTTAGTACTCAGGATAACAGTCAGACTATAAGTTGGCTGTTATTTTTAAGTATTGGTATTTTGAATGTTGTACTGTTCATTCTAGTGTTTTGTTATTATGTGTGTATATATGTATTCTAAAAATGTTAACAAGCATGTAAATAAATGATGACTTATCAAATATTATATAAACATATATATAAAACAATTAAGTTCAAAAATATTACCCTATAATTTGCAAGTCAGATTTCCCAACAATCATTTAAATAAACTTGTAAATAATGCCTATTTTATGCTAATTTATTCATCAACTAGATGAATAAATTGACATTGATGGAAGAATGTTAATATTATATGTATATTTATTTAAATGAATCTTTACAAATCAGACTTGTAAATTATTACAGTAAGGTTTTTTACACTAATCTATTTCATAAATAGATGTATGTATTTTTGCATATTATGGACATCATTTAATACAGTCAGTTACATCAGCGTTTCCCAACCTGTGGTACACGTACCACTGGTGGTACGCGAGTTGCTGGTTGGTGGTACGCGAAAAATAATCAATAATGGCAGACATAAAAAAAATCAAATCATAAAAATATCATAGAAACGTTTTTTCCTATAATTCATAAAAATTATTTTAATTAATAATATTATACAGTAAAGTTGTTAATATGTACAGTCGATGATCGAAAATCCAGCAATCGATATCGTTTTTTTGGAGTGCATTTTTAAATTTAGCCGTTAGCCATTAGTAACTTGAGATATTGCCGCCACTGTTGTCATGGTGCTGCACTCTTGTTCACTTCCCCGCGCGGCTTACAAGTGACAGGTT
The DNA here is from genome assembly GCA_028023455.1 of Epiperipatus broadwayi. Taxonomy (NCBI): domain Eukaryota; kingdom Metazoa; phylum Onychophora; class Udeonychophora; order Euonychophora; family Peripatidae; genus Epiperipatus; species Epiperipatus broadwayi. The sequence continues at coordinate 48,916 of JAQFVV010000050.1, read as the reverse complement.
ATTGTTTGTGATTGTATCGTCTTTGTTTATTAAAATTCATTGATCCCCATATAACCCGCTTATTCGAATTTAGACAAGAAGGACAGTTTTTTTTTTTGAAGACAATTCTTTTGATCTTTCTTCGAAATTGTATGATTTTGGTTGGCTTCATTCAGGTGATTGCATATTTAACTGATATTTTTTTGCAAATAAATAACTTAAATTTGACACCTCAGAACAACTCGATAACGATCTTTAATGTTAATGATAAAATTGAAAATATGATTAAGAAATTAGATTTTTGGAAGCAGTGTATTGAAAACAATCAACCGAAAGTATTCAAAACTCTACATATTTTTTTTGTTTGAAAATAAGGTTAGTCTGTCTCAAGATATACGAGAAAATATAATAGCACATTTAACAGGATTAAAATTGTCTTTAATGGAATATTTTGCAAAACCCGAAAACACAAATGATAAGTGGATTTCAAACCCCTTCTATGAAGAACATTTAGAAAAAGCTACATCATTATCAATAAAAGAGAAAGAAAATTTAATAGAATTATCGACACAATCTAATTAATTTTGGTTAAACATTAAAGATTATGAACAACTTTCTGAGAAAGCTCTTAAATTATTATTACCATTTACTAGTATGAAATTAGTAGAGAAAGAGCTTTTTCTTCATATATTTTAAAAAAAAAAAGTATTGAAACAAATTGAATGCAGCTGTAGACTTAAGGGTATACCTCACATCTTTTGAACCAAATTTCAAAAAATTATGTTTTTCGAAACAAGCACAAGGATCTCATTAAATTTATTTTATAAAAATATTTGATTATGATAAAATATATTAATTGGTTTTTTATAATTTTGTGTTTTTATTAAAACCATTTATTAGTAAACGAAATATGACAAAATAGTAGATAAATATGAAACTTTGAACAAACACACACATATATATATATGTTACAGTGAATTTATATTTTCAGTGAGTTTATAATCGTTTAAGCGTGTTTCAATGTAATTTGTCTCATTGTGATGTGAATACATGGTCACCCTATAATATTTATAATGCAAATAAAATAACACACTCGCAATAAATTTCACAAAATACAATCATTTTACGAAGTGGTACAATTTAGCGTGATGTACTACCAAGTGGTACGCGAGCCAAAAAAGGTTGGGAAACGCTGAGTTACATGAAAAATCATAGAAAAAAATAATTCTGTAATTTAAAATAATTTAAAACTTTAAATTAGTAAATTAGTAATTATGATAGCATTAAATGAAGAAATAGGAATGAAGTACTTACAGAGAAGATTAATTCTTAAATAAAAGAAAATATTGCATGTATTTAATGCTAGGATTCAAACCAAATATATAGCTAATACAAAATGCAAATCATTAAAATGTTTTAAAGGATTTTATTGTTTTAAATATTTCAATGTTAAGTCATTATAAAATTATATTTAAGAAAACACTAAAAACTGCAATAATCTTACAATTAATAGTATACAGAATAACTTAATCATTAATATATTTAACAGATACAGATACATTTATGCATAAATGTATTTTGTGTTTGCTTGTGAGAAATTGAAATAGTAAAATTTAATTTTGTACAAAATATATTAATATGAAATTTAAAAAATTAAAATTTATTTATGAACAATAAGTGATTTTAACATAGTAATGAATACAACAGTTATATATATATATATATATAAAAGAAACAATTACAAAGAAATCATATGTCACATGACCTAATTTAACAAGCTTGTATTACAAGTGTTGTATAGAGCTTGCAAATAAGCTCTTAACAAACTTTGCAGAATATCCCCAACCCCAGACCGGTTTCTGCTACTGGCTTCCTCAGTAAGGTGCTAGAATATTCAAGCAAAAATACCAGGAATCCCAATTAATGGTCTAATATACTTATATAGACATTAAAGATTGCAACTTTACCACAGAGATTGAAATTATTGGTACAAAAAAGTTTAAATAAACCTCTTTAAAGAGGTAAATAAAACCTATTCTGAATGTAGACTAATAAATAGTCAATTATAACAATACAAATAATAAGCCAAATTGTGCCCAAAATATTACTTAAATAATAAGTGTAAAAACCTGTTAACACTTAAACAATCTCAATATCAACAATTTCTAACTGTTGTCAAGGCAACCTCCTTTTAATAATAAATATAATAATAATGTGTATATGAAGTTAAATTGTAATGTGCTATATTGCTTACTTGAAAAAAACTGTTTCTAATATATCTATTGGGTGAGAGGAAGGTTGTGATAGAATATAAATATATGAATACAGTTATAGTTCTGAAGTAGGCTGTTGGTCAACCGAAACTGTCATATTGATTAATTTTCATAAAATAAGCATTGTAACAGTAATAAGAAAGCTGGATTTGTTTAATTTTTTACTTAATTTCTTGGTGTATAATTTATTTTAGTTTTATTTATTTAATTATATGTAAGAAATAATATAATTGGTTATATCATCATTTTATAACAATATCTTTTAAAGAATAAAGTCAAATTTAAAAAAATGCACAGTTATTGAATTTCAAAGTATATTAATGAGCTAAAAATATAAAAGAATGATAGTTTAGAATTCTAATAAAAATAATATAAAGGAATTTATAAGTATAAACATTTCACAGTGGTAACTGCAAAATTTGAACTCATGTGCTTTTGACTAATTTCAACCTTAAATCTATTAATAGACTTAAACTGTGATGATAAATGCCTTAGTCATAATTACCCCGGGGGGGGGGGTAAATTGTTTAAATGCATATAAATGATTTTAAAAAAATTCTTAATGTACAAGCTTTCAAGTTAGTTTTTAATGAGTTGTTTCAGAGTTTCTAAAACTAGTTGCTTCTATTTTTTAAAAGGAAAAAATAACAAGCTAATGTTACTATTTTCTGGGAGTTTCAGTTTTAATGATGTAAAAGAGATTTTCTATTTTATTTTTACAATAAAAAAGGCAATTACTATTTATTTCTTCAGTAATGATTCTATTATTTTAAAATTGTAACACAAAGATTGATTTTATAATCTTATTCTGTAATGCTCTCTTTCTGTATACAGTAGTAAAATAATCAAATGGTGGTTGGAAGTTTATAATAAGTGCAATTACTGGAAATGAGGGGTTTGAAATTAAGTCAGTCTGACCTATCTCTGCAGTAAATCATGCAGGAGAGGGTAAGGAAAGCTGACATATACATGAGATATTGAATTAAAATTCATCCCTGTTGTTTCCAATGGCTAACCTCCCATGTTATGAATCATTTGATTATATTATTGTATTATTATTATTGTCCACTGCCTACATTTAATGACAAATATAGTCTATTCTAGATATATAGGGGCTTAATATCTTTTTGGAGGACTAAGCAGTTGCTATTTTCAACTTTTGTATAGTCTGTTATGAAACCCTCCAGGTATTGATTAGAATTCTGTGTAGTGCCTATTCGTTTATGACCTGTTACAAGAATTTAAGGCAGTAATCTTTACCATATTCAGAAGAATACTAAGAGGCATATCTTTTATCAAGTAATGATAGGTGCCACATGACAGTGTTATTGTCCTATCCAAAATTCCCATAAGTTTTAAGCTAATGGCTTTCAACAGTGAGGAGCTTTGTATTTTGAAACAGTGCAACTGGACCTTTAGGATATGATCCACCTTCTCTTTAGCTGCTATCATTTATCTTTATGTTGCACTATCAAACTATCGAGCCAAACTGAAAACATGTAAATGTTTTCAATCCAAGCCAACTTGCTTGTATAGTCATGCGTATCTGAATCCAATTCAGTTTCTATATATTATAATGTCCTTATTTTTTTAATAATTATAGGCACTTCTATCCTGTGTTAAAGATATGTTATAAATTAATAAAAGATTATATGACCTATCACATGATTTACTTTAAGCTTTGGTGAGTAATGATAGATGCCAGATGATAATGTTTAATAAATTCTTATCATGTGCAATCCTATCCAATATTTTCAGATTAGTTTAGAACTTATATTTTATTTATTTTTATCAAATTGAGGTGTCTATAGTTATTAAAAAACAAAGAATACTATAATATATAGAAACTTATATAGATTCAGAACTGCATGACTCTATAAGCAAGTTGGCTTAGATGAAAAACATTTATATATTTTTCAATTTGGGCTGACATCATGTAGTGTAATATAAAAGTACATGGTGATAACTGGAAGTAAGATGCATTAGATCGTAAAGGTCCAGGTTTACAGTTCCCAGATTTAAACACTGATGAGAGCCATAAACTTGAAACTAGTTTGTGAAATTAGGATACGACTGTATGGGATAGGGATGGTGCGTTAAACTTATCATCTGACATTGATTAATTATTAAATTTTACAATAAATGGAGTAGCAAAGGTAAAAAAATATGTTGCTATAATGGCAATATGGAAATTGAAATCGTGGTAGTTTATTGATTTAAGATGATTCAGAATCTTTAATTCTTGAGAAAATGTTTTAGGAATGAGCAAAATAAGAAAAATCTAATGAATTGTTCTTATGATAAATTTGATTTCACTTATTCATAAAGCATTAGGCTGATGCATTTGTACTGCAATTAAACCTGCTCTTATGTATGCTTTAAATAAAAATATGATCTGAGCTTCCACCCTTTTAGTTTCAACAAACCATCACTATTATGGCCTTGTTACCTTTTTGCACACTTTTATAGTCTGTTATGTGTCATTACAAAATTAAAAAAAAACAACAAACAAATATAATTCATCTCCACATTAAAATTACATCTGAAGCAATATCAAAGCACAGCAACATGTAAGTTCTTACAATTTCTTGTTATAAGATTTGAAATACAGGCATTCTTCATATACCTGGAGCTTAATTGTGAATATAGGGGGTTTGAACACAGTCTTTCAAGCACCTTTCAACTATTGACACTATCTTATACTACTAATGCACATAACCACACACACATAGAAAAGATAAATAATCACCAATATACATATTTTGTGCTGAACTAGCACTCATTGTTTTGTCCAAATTATCATCTCCCACACATACACATACACACACACATATATATATTCTGACCTTATAATTATGCATCCTCACTTCCGGATAATATATGGTATAAAATAAAACGGGTTCTATCGCAGTTAATAATTAATAACTAAAATATTCCGTAATAAAATTAAATTGTTTCACTAGCTCAAATTTACAATACGAATAAAGTTCAGTTTATAAAAATAAAATTAAATAAATATTTAATATTTTCATGAGACTTGAAGTGAAAATACAGTTGACAAGATAGGTTACATTGAGCCAATATCCTACAGGATACTACCTCAATGGCATAAGAACACTATCCCCCTTATTACTATTTCAAATAACAAACTCATAGTATTCTTACGACTTTAATAACTTCTACTCACAAAGATTAAACTAATAATTAAATTTTAATCTTCTATTTAATAATAATCTAGCTCAATAAAATAATCTCAGGTTCATAAAGTTTATTCTAAGTTAATAAAAATACGGTAGTAAAATATGAGAAGGGATTTTATGTCATAATCTACTACACTTAAACTAATAATAATAAATAACAATAATAATATTCTTCATGTAATGATATAATAAATACGTGGTAACATTTTAATAATCTGACAAACAAAATATGTGTGGCAACTGATAGCATATAATTTAACATAATATTGTGATAACTGATTTATGACCAATAAATAATGTAAGATTATGATTATTTAATTATAATGAATACCAATAAAATATTGAAAATTCTTAAAATAATTCTTTATTTATCTTTTGTGTAAAATTATATATTTGTTTCAGTTATTATGCATATATCGTGTTTTCATGCAGCGATGTGGAGCAATAAATAACTCTGACACAAAATTTTTTAAATAACAAAATTTAACAAAGTTTATTACTAACAGTAAATAACTAAACAATTTATTTACATTATTTACAGTGGATATCCTTAACCCTTTTTTTTTTTTACTTTACATTTTGATTTAGGAGTTACAAAAAAAAAAAAATTTATATTTCAATCATGTCTTTATTTAGATTTAGGACAAAATTTAAAAAAATGTTATTATTTGTTTTCTCATCATGGTTAACTTATTACAAGTATATTTATCTACTTTATTAGCAACAGTATTTTATCCTTAATATTATTAAACTATCTTATTTTTAAAAAAAAATTCATATTTAGAACAAACATTCTATAGAAAACAAAATTTTATACTGAGTATGTATTTCTCAAAATATTTAAAAAAAATTCATCTTGCAAAGTCAAAGATGTTACACAAACTATTATCCAAAATTCAGTACTAGATTTTAGTATTTATCACACAATGTTTACTAATCATAATATATTCTTCTTTAAGCCTTACTTTAATATGATATAAGTTTGATCATTAATACATGTCTGTTAATCAATAAACAAAAAATATACTATGCATATTGTTTACATAATTTACTTTGTACTATTGTATTTTAAAAAAAATATGCAATACTTATTTTCTCTTAAAAAAAAAAAATAATACTAAAGCATTTAAAATTATTATCACTTTAAAAAATATCTTTGTTTAGATACCTTATTTTAAAAATTTTATATTTCATTTCCGAAATAAAATTCAAAATATATTTTATGATTCTTTCTTTCCCTAGGATACTTTGGATCTTCAATTTTAAGTTATAATATTCTGCTCCTTATAAGCAAATAAACTAATCCAAAAAACGATAGCACAACCTTAGTTCTAAATTATTTATCATTTCTTTTAAAATATCTTACTAAACGATGCAGTTACATGAAATAAAGATAGCGAAAACAGATGCATAGGATTAAGGAAGAAAGCTAGAGTATTACTCTTAACATATCTCAAAATCATGGCACAGTGCGAAGAGGTAGGACATTTATCTGCCTAATATCCTCTAATACAGGGACGATGTTAAAGCTATTTCTTCAGATTTATTAGAACATCAAATATTTAAAGTAATATAAACACTGTCCAAATAAAATGTGTATCAGTCATAGGGCTATGTTAACTATGCTGATAACCACATAAAGACTAAATATTATTCCCATTCCTTATCATATCCTATTTTAAATATACATCATCTTGGTTTCCTGCTAACTATAGTACTTCCAAGCCACTATCTCAACATTATTTCTCAAGATTTTTCTACATCTTACATCGATAAATAGCTATCTGCATTTACAAAACAATAAATAAAATTCATTAATAGTTAAACAATCTTACGATCCCATAAGAAAAGTCTGTCCACTTCATCATTCTATATGTCTAATCATATACAATCTACTTAGACAATATTTGAATATCCCATATCATAAAAACTTAAAAAGAATCACATAATTATTTGTTATGTTGGATTATATCACTAATAAAAAAAATCAAAAAAAAAATTGTTGTATGCATATTTCCAAATCGATCCTATCTCATAATGTTTTTTAAAATGTTGTATGAAATGCGGTATATATAAGTAAAAAAAAAAAAAAAACTTTTATACTTCATTCTTCCAATTTATGGATGATCTAAAGAAAACAAAAAAATATACATTACAAAATTATCAATAGTTATTATTATTACCAATAACCTTTATCTAATCATCGTGTTCAGTAGGCTTCCTTTGTCCACTTGAGCATTGCAGATATAAAAATTCACACCCATACACTTTATATTAAAATATTTTTTGGTTAAATTATTAGATTGTTATATTATAAAATTTTAATATTAACAAATTAATGTTTTTATGTTTTTCCTAATCTTATATAAAAATTTAGATTTAAACTAGGTTAACAAAATAAAAGAATCAAAACTATAGTTACATATTTTCTTGACAATAGTTCCTGATAAGTCCAAAATGCTTATTATTTTCTCTAGAGTTTTTGTTTAAAAATGTTCTCCAAGCGCGTTAAAGTTTAAAATAAAAATAATTATTAATCCATATAGTAAAATTTAGAAAATAATCCTTGGTTTTAATTTTTAGAACGATAATATTAATTAATCCCATGAAGCTTCTTAATCTTCTCTACCAATATTCTCTGTGTATCCGATGCATCAATCCATCTCATTTAACTTTAAAAATATTCGATAAACTTTTAAGTACTATTTGTATTTCCATGGATTCATTTTTTTATTCATCTATATGTTGACTTTTTATCTCTGTTTCCTTCTTGATACATTTAAACTTTCATTTGGTATTTTTTTTTTTATAAATCTCTTTTAAAATAAAAACTTCAAATACTTTTGAACAAATCTTTTCCAAGTACATTTTAAATAATTCGGATATTTTAATATAAAAAACGCTTTTTTAAAAAAATGTTACCTTTAGAAAGGATATAACATTTTACTCACTTGAATATCATATTATATAAAATAATTCATGCAATACATAATTATCTTATTACCCTTTTAAAAATAAATCTTGAATAAACTGATGCATAATACGTTTTCAATACATTTTTAGACTCCGTATAATGTCCGAGCTGTGGTTTTTTTTTTTATGTACCAAAAAAAATTCTCCGGTTATGCATAAATAAAGCTGTATCAATAAATATTCAAATATTTCTTCAGCATTACAATTTCTATTCATTTTATTTTGTAGTATATCCATTTTTTATTGCTTAGTTTAGGTTAAACTTTTAGATAAAATACGACTGGTAAGTACTTTAAAAATTAGAAAATAATATTAAATGAAATTATTAAAATATTTTTAGTTTATACTCTCTTTTGCAAAAAATATATTTTTAAAATTATCAATTAGTTTTTAGCAGACAAAGTTATAAGAAAGTACTAAAAAAAATTGACTAAAATAAAAGATTTAAAAAAATACTATCTTTTGATAGTTATAATTTACCTCTCTCCGGTTTCAATACATTATTAATCTCCCACTCTAACTTAGTTACAACGATATTTCTCATCTGTAAGGATACCTATTTTTATTGGTCAATTCTTACCCCAACTTGAAAACAAATTTACATATTTTCAATTTATAGCAGACTTATATTTGAAAATAAAAATGATGACGTAATAAACCCAAAACATTATTTAAAATATTACTTTTAAATAAATTATTATTTTATTAAAACTATTTAAACATTTAAAATAACTTTTAAAATAACCTTAAATAACTTATTTCATTTATCTATTTAATTTATCTATTTTTATTTAAATAAAATATTTAATTTTTATTATATCTGTATTCGTCTTTATTACATTACTTAAACATTACATATGATAGTTAACTTCATGTTTAATACTATTTACTTTTATGATAGGCAACAATTCTATCCAATTCTATAATATAACTTTTAAAATATTTTAAACTTTGTTATTAATTCAAACAAGCAGTGTGTGATAGTATACATTAAAGATCACGTGATTACTAACTTTGACAGACGATTTTCAATCTATTTCTCTGCCTAGACTAATAAAATTGATATACTTATTATATTATATAAAATAATTATAAAAAATTTGGAAGAACAATTTAGAAAATATAGAACTAGATATAATTTTCACCATCATAAAGTTTATTTTAAAAATATACTATATTAATTTTGACTATTTAAATATGATTACAAATTTAAACATAGCATTTATTAACTATAAGTTTTAAACTATTAAAATCTAATTTATTCAATATACTTTTAATTATTTATAGCTATGTTATTTAATATGGACAGCTTTTACAACCATATGAAACAATATTTTAAGCTTTACATAACCATTCGTTAAATGATTTTATATACTACGTATTTACTTCAGCCTCAAATTGTACTTTAAAGATATAATTGACTTAATACAATTACCATATTAAAAGAATATATTCTAAATTTAAAATTTTTTTAATAATTGACTTATAAACTATTACTGACCTATAGAAAAGGGCACAATATATATATTATAATGGGTCGATCCTTTGCAAGACTCGAGGAAGTCGCATCTAACTATATTCGGACTTTGAGTCTTCTTATAGAATGCCATGGATGATGTGATTTAAAATATAATCCAATCCACTCCCTCTATTAATAACCTTGTTACTCTCAGAATTCAAGCTCAGAGTAGAAATCGCAATTGACTCTCTTCAGGCATTTCCACAAATATTCCATAATAATGACAAGCTATATATAACTTATTTATAAATGCTAAATCACTAAGTTGATTCAGTATTTATACGTATGTATGTTTTATAATTGTTGGTTTTATAAAACGACTAAATAAAATAAACAAAGGAGACCTGTTTAATTTAAAATTAAGTTTAACACATTTTAATCAGCAATAGAAACAAAAATATTATCACGTAAATAATAAAAAAATATTAAAATTTAGAACTATAATTTGTTCTTTTATATAATACAATAATAAGCTATTTAACATTCAGAAACTATAATGTAATTATTTACATATATATAAATTTAAAATCACATGTACAATAAATAATAATCCCACACATCATAAATTTACGTATTATGTCATTAAAATGATTCTGTGCATGTTATATATTTGTATAAGATATCATCCATTCACACCAGAATAACAATAAAATATATTCCTATCTTAATTATCTTAGTGATTAAAAATAAATTATGATAAATGTCAAGTAATGTTCAATTTGGAATATAATAAACTTACTTCCAAATTGAACTGATTTTAAAGCTTTTACCTTAGTCAACCATCATTGCTTTCATCAAAACATATATAAAAATATCATCACCTAGATTTTATTAAATAAATAAAAATAAAATGTTCATCTTATCAGTTCTCCACTTATCCTGTTAAGATCAATTTAATAAATGAAATAATATTTCCACGTAAATACAATTTATTCACAGAGGAAATAAAGTTTAAGAGTTATTAAAATACACAACAAAGTATTCCAAGATGAGAAAGAATAATGGTTTTATATTCTTCCTTAGACAAAATAAAATGATAATGAATGCTGAAAGATAAAGTTCCTTGATCATCCTTCGAAGAGGCAATCCAAATATTCATTCTTTTAAATATTTGCGTAGTAAAATATTTAAAATCTTCAATAAAATACTCCATTATTAAGGCAGCCTTTTTGGTGGAAATTATGATGACTATATTTTAGGCATTAAGTAGGAATAAATTTACATCTTTAGATTTGCAACATCAGCAGAAATCCTAGGCATAAATTGTCTAGCCAGAGAACATCTTAGTAAATTTTTGTCTTCTTAAACATATACTTTGAAAACTCATTTTCGAAGGCGTTGCTTTCTCTTACAACCTTGTCAATTTAAATGATTATTTTTTAGTTCTTTATAAATATTAAAAAATATATTACAAATTATTTTTTTACAAAGAACATATAATAAAATTCATAAGTAAATCAATTACTTAAAGAAAGTTTTGAAATAGTGAATCTTTTTTTTAAATGTGTTCTAAATTCGAACAAATTTAAATTTACCGTGAGTTATTGCTTCGATAACTAAATAGAAGACCATTATTATAACAATATTAGTTCATTTTTATACTTGGATTAATTTCTGAAAGCATATCACATAATCATGCTCACGCTCTCTGTTGTTTTAAATATACAATTTGTAATAGACTCCAAACATTTATTTTTCTTTGTTTCAACTGATAAAATGCAATGTTGACTTAAGGCTTTGTCAATGTCAAGTTTTGGTTAATAAAAAAATACTATTAGTTGGAAACATTTATTTATGTATGCATATAAATATATTAAAATAATTCATTTTTAGATTTATTATTTTAATATTTAATGAGTTTATGTATATAGCTGATATATGAAAAGCTTAAGATAGGTGTAGGTTATTTATATCTGTTAATTTGATATAGGCACAGGTAAATTCATAAAGAATTAAATTGTTTTAGGTGAGGCACATATGGTACTCTCACAATATATATATATATATATATATATATATATATATATATATATATATATATATATATATATATATATATATATATATATATGTGGCTGCAGAAAGGAGTTTGCTATTAACTGAAAGGAGACCCTTTGATTCCTCTTGGAGGCCTTAAAGGAACTGAACAGGGCAAATTCCTAATGTCCACTCCATACGTTCTTGTCATTGCAGCTGTTATTACTATGTGATTATTCATATAGTATACAAACATGGATGGGCTGCTCACCAACACACATTAGCCAGCATGGTGAGTTTATTGGCTTTTTACCTCTGAGTTTAAGATCAAGAAACACCATGGTCTTTCTTCTCAGTGCCTGATAAGGCAGAATGAATGTTTGTGTAAATGATAAATATTTTTCCAATACATATATACAATTATGACAGACAAAAATAAAGCATTGCCCTTATTCCCAGGAGGCTGTAAAGTCACCAACCAAGGCAGCGGTTGGTGGCCGAAGGCGGAGGGTGCTAAGAATCCCCTGATTGTGGACCCAGGCTGCCATTTGATGATGACTTTTTATTTAGGTACTTACAACTGCAGATCACTTTCAAGTGAAGGAAGATTGCAAGAATTAGAAGAAGAATTGTCTTATATTAAATGGGACATTATTGGACTTTGTGAAGTTAGAAGAAAAGGTGAAGAAACAATTGATTTAAAAAGTGGACATATACTCTATTATAAAGGCACATATATTGGAAATACAAGTGGAGTAGGATTCATTATAAATAAAAAGTGGAAGAACAATATTGTGGAGATTGATGGTGTATCGGACAGAGTTGCAAGATTAGTTATACAACTTAATAGCAGATACCAAATGCAGATAATTCAGGTTTATGCCCCAACAAGTTCTCATAGTGATGAAGTAGTAGAAGATTTTTATATGGATGTACAAAAGCCTTTTGATCAGAGTAAACAACATTTTAAAATTGTTATGGGAGACTTTAATGCTAGAATTGGTAGACAAATGAAAGATGAAATTGCTGTAGGTAATTTTGGTTATGGTAATAGAAATGAGAGAGGACATAGACTTGTGCAGTTTGCAGAAAAAGAAAAACTTTATATTATGAATTCATTTTTTGAGAAAAATGTTAAAAGGAAATGGACATGGAAGCATCCAAATGAAGGTACAGCAGAATTGGATTATATTTTGACTAACAGGAAATACATATTTCAAGATTGTAATGTTCTTAATAAATTTAACACAGGAAGTGATCATCGATTAGTAAGGTGTAAGTTACGTGTTAATGTAAAACTAGAGAGACAAAAATTATTGAGAAAAACCAATATTTACAGTTGATATTCCTAATCTTCAGAAACATTTTAATGAATTTAAATTAGAACTTACAAATAGGTTTCAAGTGTTAGGAGATTTTGAACATGATTCAGATTTGAATGAAATTAATATGAAAATAACTGATACACTTTTAAAAACTGCAACAAAGATAGCTGGTAGAAAAAAGCAGCAATTGACTAATAAAATTTCTACTGAGACTAGAGAATTTATGAAGAAAAGAAGGAATATGAAGGTATACAAAAATGATATATTAAAAAGAATTGAATATCTCGAATTTTGTAAAATGGTATGGAAAGAGTTGAAAATGATATAAGAAAGTATAACTGTGAAATAGCAAGGAAAGCTGTAGAAGAAAATAAAAGTCTCAAGAATGTTAAACAACATTTTGGTATTGGTAGGAAATTTATATCTGCAATAAGAAAAAAAGATGGAATTATTACTAAAAAGAGAGATGACATCATGAAATTGGTAGAAGATTTTTATCAAGAATTATATAGTAATAAAGAACAAGTACCTCCTATATCTATTACATCTTCCGAATTGCCCAGAATTTTAAATGAAGAAGTGAGACATGCAATTAAATGTATGAAGAAAGGAAAGGTTCCAGGAAATGATGGAGTTATAATTGATATATTAAAAGAAGGAGGTGAAGAAATAGAAACAATTTTAGCAAAGTTATATACCAAATGTCTAAATGATAAAGATGTACCAGAAGATTGGAAGAATGCAGTAATAATATTAATATTTAAAAAAGGTGATAAAGAAGATATTAGAAATTACAGACCTATCAGCCTTTTATCAGTTTTATATAAAATATTTACCAAGATAATTACAACTCGTCTACAGAGAACTTTGGATTTCCACCAACCAAGAGAACAATCTGGATTTAAAAGTGGTTTTAGTACAATAGATCATATCCAGGTATTGAGAGAAGTCATAGAAAGGACAAATGAATATGAGTTGTCATTATGTTTTGGATTTGTAGATTATGAAAAGGCATTCGATTCTATACACATTTCTTCAGTGATTAAAGCATTGGATCATCAAGGTATAGATCCAGGATATTGTCATATTTTAAAGAATATTTATAAAAATGCAACAGCAACCATTAGATTACATAATGATACTGGAAAAATCAACATTGAGAAAGGTGTAAGGCAAGGTGACTCCATATCTCCAAAACTTTTTACAGCAGTGCTGCAAGAAGTATTTTGTGGATTAAAATGGGAAACTAAAGGAATGAAAGTAAATGGAGAGTATTTAAGTCATTTAGATTTTGCAGATGATGTAGTTGTTTTTGCAAATAATGCTTCAGAGCTGCAGGAAATGTTGCAGGAGTTAGCAGATGAAAGTAGAAAAGTAGGACTAAAGATAAATGTTAAAAAGACTAAAGTAATGTTTAATCGATTTGCTCAAAATATGAAAATAAAGATTGATTATGAAGAATTAGAAGAAGTTAACAGTTACAAATACCTAGGTCAGATTATTAATACAGATGGAAACATAATGGAGGAAATTAATCATAGAATTAAACTTGGTTTGAGTGCTTTTGGTAGAAATAACTTGATACTAAAAGGAAATATGCCTATGTGTTTGAAAAGAATGGTTTTTAACAAATGTGTTTTACCAGTTCTTACTTATGGATCTGAGACTTGGACACTTAATAGAAGAGCAATACAGAGACTTCAGACCATTCAAAGGAGTATGGAGAGATGTATGTTGGGAGTAACAAGAAGAGATCGAAAACGCAATGTATGGGTAAGACAACAAACAGGTGTTACTGACCTTATTGAAAAAATTAAAAGATTGAAATGGAGTTGGGCTGGACATATTGCTAGAAGAAATGATAATAGATGGACAATTGAAATTTTAAACTGGATTCCAAGAGATTGTAAAAGACCCAGAAAGAGACCACATGTGAGATGGATGGATGAAATAAGAAAATGTGCAGGGGTGTGGTGGAAAAGAGAAGCTAAAGATCGGAGAAGATGGATTAAACTTGGAGAGACCTTCATCCTGCAGTGGATTGATAATGGTTGATGATGATGATATATATATTGTACAGGGTCGAACCACTGAAACCACCTACTTATATGTATATATAAGTTTTGGCCAGTTTCAAACTCCTTCATAATACATTTTATAATCTTATAAAGGTTAAGTGAACGAACGGCACGTTCGAGCAAAATAGGAGATCTTATTGATAGCTTTAACTATCAACAATGGCCCATCTCGGCTGCTAGATTCAAATCCCTACTATCCAAATACTTTATTTGTTTCAGGGTAAACCCCAGGGTGCCAGCTAGTCTGAAGACTAACGTATTCGGTTAGTAGGTGGGGCGCCATTTATGTACTAGGTCAAGCGCTGAAACCACCCTAATTATACATATATATAAGTTTTGGCCGGTTTCAAACTCCTTCATAATACATTTGTAATCTTATAAAGGTTATGTGGGAGCGAGCCGGCATGTTCGAGGCAAAATGTGAGATCTTACTGATAGTTTTAACTATCAACAATGGCCCATCTCAGCTGCTAGATTCAAACCCCTACCCTATCCAAATACTTTATTTGTTTCAGGGTAAACCCTGGGCACCAGCTAGTCTGAAGACTAACGTATTCGGTCAGTAGGCTCATAATCCGGTGCTTGAATCAATTTTTACGTCTTTATCACCTCAACTTCCTTTTCAACTTCCTGACTTTCTTTAATTGAATCTAACTCTCCGATATCTTGGCTTTTCCCTACCTTTTTCTCTAATTTCACATCTTATTTCTCTTATTCCCATAGTGGATTCTTGGTGACTTTGCCTGAATTCTTGGCGCGGTTTCTTCCATCATCTTTATCATCATTTGTGTCTCAGACATTTTCTTTCTCTTTTTCCATTTTTAAAACAATATTTTATTCCCTAAATTTAATATATGGTTTATTTATTTATTTTCTTACTAAGACGGAAATATATGCTAACTCCACCCCTTTTGTCCATTTTCTCTACCCGATCCCTAACGCTTTAGCTCCACCCAAAACACCCACCTGTCTCTGATTTAACATAATGATTTATTTTTAGCCATCGTAAATAGCATAAATCTCTCTTCATTTAAAGTAAAAAAAAAAGGTTTAGGTCAATTCTTTTTTTTATTTTTAAATTAATACCACTTTACGTACGTACATATATAATTTTACTCTACACATCAAAACTGGTTTTAAGATTATTTTTCTTCTTTAATTTAAATGAAGAGATTTATATATATTTTTAAAGCTTTTAAATTGTATTTCACTAATAATAATAAACTCTTTACTTCCTTTTTATAAAACCTTCAGTTTAACTTTAAGAAAATCCCCTTCCCACTTTAAATCAATGATTTTTCAACATTTATTTCAAACTCTTTTGCGAAAGATTTTTTTGTTTTAATAATTTTTTTACGACAAAATTATTTTATATACATGTGCCAATTTGGCCTTGGCACGGATATATATATAATCAGTGCTGAGTTTATATTAAGATAGCAAATCTTCATACTTTAATGGACAAGCTTCAGTCTACTCCAACCTCCAACTCTTCAGCCATCCATACCCTTGAAAATATGATGGAAAGCCCAAACCCCATGCTGATGTGAATATTATTGTCATGCCCATGTTGACCTCAAGTCCCTCTGACCCCTCATGTATAGGACCTTATCTTTTTAAATACATAGAAGAGGGATGAGCAGGATGCAGGCTTAATGTGTAAGATTTGAAATACAGACATTCTTCATATACCTGGAGTTTAATTGTAAATATAGGGAATTTGAACACAGATTTCAAGTGCCCTTCAACTATCCACACTATCTTATACCACTGATACACATAACCACACACATGGACAAAAGATAAATAATCACCAATATACATATTTTGTGCTGACCGAGCACTCATCATTTGGTCCAGATTATCATCTCCCACACATATATATAATCAGTGCTCAGTTTAAATTAAGATAGCAAATCTTCATACTTTAATGGACAAGCTACAGTCTACTCCAACCTCCAACTCTTCAGCCATCCATACCCTTGAAAATATGATGGAAAGCCCAAACCCCATGCCGATGTGAATATTATTGCCATGTCCATGTTGACCTCAAGTCACTCTGACCTCTCATGTATAGGACCTTATCTTTTTAAATATACAGAAGAGGGATGGGCAGGATGCAGGCTTAATGTGTAAAATTTGAAATCCAGGCATTCTTCATATACCTGGAGTTTAATTGTAAATATAGGTGATTTGAACACAGACTTTTAAGCACCCTTCAACTATTCACACTATTTTATACCACAAATCCATTTACTTATGTTTCTAATCATGACTCAATCCTTTTTTCTTTTCAAAAATATACAGTACATATAGCCATATAATTCTATAATTAAAACCACTTCTTTTCTTTTCAAAAACTGTATTTGATGTATATATATATCCACTTATTTCCAATGTTTCGACTATCTTTACTCTATAGTCATTTTCAAGGATCTAGAAAAAACATTACATTATAAACAAACTTCACATAATAAAAACAAAAATAATCAAAAACAATATAAAGCATATAAACCCCATAAAATTTAAAAATAAATAAAATACATTAAAATCAATTAAATTAAAAACACAAAACATACACCACACTTACTTGACTCCCTTCTCAAAAAACTTTCCCTTTTTACATTTTTTATCCAAAAAACCAATTGTTACAATAAAAAACTTATTTCCTTTTTATTTCTTATATACTTCAAAAATGAATTTATTTCCAAAAATAATTCTTTATTCATGTCTTATCCAATTCTATTTAAAACAGGTTTATATCTTTTTATATATAAACTCTCTTTTACCATTCTTTCTTTATACAATCTAACCCCCTCCAACATTTTAATCTTAAAATCTGTATGTCCAATTTCCTTACTATGTATATTTACATTAGAATTCCTATCTCTCAAATGCTGTTTCAATCTTGTCTCTAATTTGTTCTTTGTTGTACCAATATATGATACATCTTTATTCTCTTTTTTACAATCCAAACATTCTATTTTATAAATACCATTCATGTTTTCAACATTCCTATTTCTTATCATATTACCTAAATTACATTTCCTTTTATATACTGGTTTCAACAATAAACCACATTCCTTACCATATTTCTTATTCATATCCCTCATTATCTTTTTAATCTTAAAAAAGTACTTTTTGACACTTTATACCCACTATACATAAATTCCTTCTTTTTTTCTTTCTTTTTTCTCAATTTCCTCTCAATTTTGTCTATATTCTTTTTTCCACATAATTTATTAATAATCTTAATTGGATAATCATTTTTTATTGCCTCATTTTTTATACACTCCATTTCCTCCCTAAATAACCCCTCCTCTGAACATAGATTAATTCCTCTAACTATTCTATTATTAACAATATTAATCCTATGTATGTATTCAATATCTGATTCCCAATTACTCAATAATCCATAAAAAGTATCTTTTCTAAAAATACTAGTCTCAATCCCTACTCTATAATTTTTTAATAAATTATGTGGAAAAAAGAATATAGACAAAATTGAGAGGAAATTGAGAAAAAAGAAAGAAAAAAAGAAGGAATTTATGTATAGTGGGTATAAAGTGTCAAAAAGTACTTTTTTTAAGATTAAAAAGATAATGAGGGATATGAATAAGAAATATGGTAAGGAATGTGGTTTATTGTTGAAACCAGTATATAAAAGGAAATGTAATTTAGGTAATATGATAAGAAATAGGAATGTTGAAAACATGAATGGTATTTATAAAATAGAATGTTTGGATTGTAAAAAAGAGAATAAAGATGTATCATATATTGGTACAACAAAGAACAAATTAGAGACAAGATTGAAACAGCATTTGAAAGATAGGAATTCTAATGTAAATATACATAGTAAGGAAATTGGACATACAGATTTTAAGATTAAAATGTTGGAGGGGTTAGATTGTATAAAGAAAGAATGGTAAAAGAGAGTTTATATATAAAAAGATATAAACCTGTTTTAAATAGAATTGGATAAGACGTGAATAAAGAATTATTTTTGGAAATAAATTCATTTTTGAAGTATATAAGAAAGAAAAAGGAAATAAGTTTTTTATTGTAACAATTGGTTTTTTGGATAAAAAATGTAAAAAGGGAAAGTTTTTTGAGAAGGGAGTCAAGTAAGTGTGGTGTATGTTTTGTGTTTTTAATTTAATTGATTTTAATGTATTTTATTTATTTTTAAATTTTATGGGGTTTATATGTTTTATATTGTTTTTGATTATTTTTTTATTTTTGTTTTTATTATGTGAAGTTTGTTTATAATGTAATGTTTTTTCTAGATCCTTGAAAATGACTATAGAGTAAAGATAGTCGAAACGTTGGAAATAAGTGGATATATATATATATATATACATCAAATAAAGTTTTTGAAAAGAAAAGAAGTGATTTTTAATTATAGAATTATATGGCTATTTTATACCACTTGTACACATAACCACACACATGTACAAAAGATAAATAATCACCAATATACATATTTCGTGCTGACCGAGTACTCATCATTTGGTCCAGATTATAATCTCCCACACATATATAAAATCAGTGCTCCGTTTATATTAAAATAGCAAATCTTTATACCTTAATGGATAGGCATCAATTTACTCCAACCTCCAACTTTTCAAGCATCCATACCATTTAAAATCTGATGACGGAAAGCCCAAATACCATGATGATACCAATATTATTTCCATGCCCAACTGATGAGTGCTGGTTCAGCATTAAATATGTATATTTGTGATTATTTATCTTTTCTACATATGTGTTATCATGTGTATCAGTGGTATGAGATAGTGTGGATAGTTGATGGATGCTTGAAAGTCTGTGTTCAAATCCCCTATATTTACAATTAAATTCCTTGTATATGACGAATGCCTGTATTTCAAATCTTACACATTAAGCCTGCATCCTGTCCATCCCTTTTCTATGCATTTAAATAGATAATGTTCTATACATGAGGACTCAGAGTGACTTGAGGTCAATATGAGCATGGCAATAATATTAGCATATGCATGGGATTTGACTTTCCATCATCAGATTTTTAATGGTATGGATGGCTGAAGAGTTGGAGATTGAAGTAGATTGAAGCCTGTCCTTTAAAGTATGAAAATTTGCTATCTTGATATAAACTTATCACTGATGTGTGTGTAGGAGATGATAATCTGGACCAACTGATGAGTGCTGGTTCAGCATGAAATACATATATTGGTGATTATTTATCTTTTTCCCCATGTGTGTGATCATGTGTATCAGTGATATAAGATAGTGTGTATAGTTGAATGGTGCTTGAAAGTCTGTGTTCAAATCCCTCTATTTACAATTTCTTTGTTATCTACCAAAATAATATAATTAAGAACTTCATGGGGAATTATATATAAAATCATCAGCACTTCAAGTATGAGCTATTTCATTATTATACACAAAAATGAATTATGTTATTTCACTACACAAGTAGAGTACCTGTTATCCCACACCTCACAAATATGGAAACTTATGCTTTCTGGGCACTTTCTCCATAAGAACGTATCATTCAAGTATTAATGAAAAGTTAACTTGTTATAAAATCATAACAAAACATGTTCATCTATACACCATGTCAGAGGTCAAAAACTTTTAACGAGAGCTATTTTGTTTAAATCCTCCCCTGCTGATCATTAAGGATCCATAAGATAAGAGGTGAAAAATCTATTTATGAAAAATATGAATTATTGAATGGCTGTTGATATATTTTAACATTTATTTTAGCAATAGAATCTGTATTGTAAAGGTACGTATCCTCTCAATGAGATAAGTTAAGGCGGTCGCATCTCACTATGATCAGATTTAAGGTCTTCATATAGGAAACCATGACTGATGTGATTTAATTTTAATATAAAACTATATCTGTTCCAAATAAATAATTTATTAATAAATTATTAATATAAATTATATCTAAACCACATCAAATCAACTTCACCTTAATTGATTTAACCATTATGCTCAGATTTCAAACTCAGGGAAGTTTAACAATTGTCTCTTTTTAGGGTTTCCTATCAATATACTAGAATAATAAGAATAATAATAAACCTTACTTACTCTTTAAAATGGGTTTCTTGAAGTTAATATAATAATCAATAAAGATTATATATTAAATGTTTGATCTTATCTTATAAAATCAAATAAATAAATAAAACAAATTAAGGACTTCATTTAATTTAATATAAAACATAACCATTATTTTATTTAACAAATAAATAATCTAAACTTTATAATATATATGGATTATTTATATATCTACTATCTTATATTTAAAATATAAATATATTCTATTTACCCATTGTAGATATATTTTTAAATTTATAACACTACATGATTTAATAGTTGAAAAGATCGTGAATAAAGATTTTGTAACTTACATAAAGTATATCTATCTATCTAAATATTAAGATTACTATATTTTGTAACTTACATAAAGTATATCTATCTATCTAAATATTAAGATTACTATATTGAAACTATCATATAGTAATTAGATTATACAAATAATAATTTAATTATTTGTATGTAATATTTTCATCCATTAAAATGATTATATGTGATTTATGATCATTAATATATATATATTTAGCTTTATGCTTGTAATGTTTATATATATATATATATATATATATATTGTAACGATATATAAATATGCCGTTACATTAATTTAAAATAAAAACTTTTAAGTTCGCAAATAAAAATAAATTTATTAAAAATCTAAAAGCTAAAAAAAAAATTAAAGAGTTGTTAAACGTATATATATTCGCACAGATGCAAAACTTTAAAAATAGTTTTTTTTAATAAATGAAAAAAGTGTTTGCGACGCTCTTCCGATAAAAAGATTTATATATTTTTGTAAATGGAAATGATTGTTTTAGAAATTAATTGAAAAGCAAACTAACCCTTGGGGCACTTAAAATAAATGAAATATAGATAAGAGAATAAAAAGAATTAGCTTGTCCAATATTGAAGCAGCAAATAAAGGCCCGGACCATAACGAAAAAATGGAACAGTGACGTTTTTGTTCGTGGAATTCATAGGAGGATCATAAAAGGAAAACGATTAAAATTAAGACAGTTTTCCTGACAGTTCCAACTTGATTTTGTGAGAAGAATGATAAGATGCACTTGTCGTTCTCTCTCACTTATTTTAAAAAATGAAATGACTGTGATACCAGAATGGAACCAGCTAAGGCCACCTCCAGAATATCAGACCGGTCTTCCATGAAAGTCTTTGTGGGAATTGCCAACAGGAATCGGGAGCTCTTCTACTGTAAGCAATTGAACTGAATAATTTTAAAATCTAAAGTAATTAAGAACTTTAAAAATTTGATCAGTTAATCTAAATTTTAAAAAAAGGAACTTTTCTCTGACTTATGTTTCAAATTAATTATAAATGTTTAATTTTTACATATTTGTTTGCTAAAAATCCTTTCCATTTTTTTTATTTTTATTATTTTTATTTGTATTAATATTTATCGTTTAAATGATTAAATGCATTAAATTTCAATTGGGCATAGACGCTTGCATGGATTCGTTCACATTTAATTACGTTTTTGTTTTCATATGTGATTAAAATATATAGACATTCGGTAAATAATGATATCTTATGGTGAATATCTAAAATGCATTTATTCAGATGTCTTTTTAGTTATTGGTGTTAATGCGGCATCTTATGATGAATGCCATTGGGTTTCTTGTGAATTCCCTCATGCAATAACATCAATGACTTTATATTTTGATCATTTATGTTTATTTTGAAGTGTTTTTGAGTGTGTAATCTGTGTAGTCGATCTATGCTCAACATTAAAAAACAAACTTCTATAAATCCATCTGTGTGAATTTAAATAAATGTTAAATTTAAGTCGGGCATGAATGGCTATATAGATTTGTAGAGTTATATTAAGGGAGGGTAATCTTAGGTTATTCGTTTCATAGTTGAATTAGGTCAATGGATTGGATATATTGGTGTAATTAGTAGATGTAGTATGAGGTTCGCTATGGGCAGAATCACTGTATATGCCACACAAAACCTTTTTGCCTATGGATGGGATTGTAAGTCAGCAAAAAGGACCATGGTCCCTTCCTATGGAGTTTTTATTTTATTGTTCTTCTTGCCATACAGATGTAACATTCCTGTATTGGACAAGAGTCAATGTCTTCTTTAACTATACTGTTCAGATGTCCATTCCTGACAGTATAGTATATTGTGCTATTGTATTTTCATGCTACATTGAATACATCAATGTATCAGATGGATTGACGCTGGTTTGACTGCGAACTTTTGGCCTAAGGTTAAATAAGGTATAGCATATTTTCTTTTCAAATGCAAATCTATGTAGTGTCTTCATACATGACAATCTTAAAATAAATATAAATTTCATCTGTGTAGATGATTTAAAAGTTTAAAATAATAATTTAAATTAAAAGTTTTATTAAAATCTAAAATAATGTTATTCCTCAAAATTTAAAATGATTCAAAATTTATATGTGCATAAATAAATGTTTGTGTGTTAATTACTGGCAGTGGCTTCTTTTATTTATTTTTTTTGATATATTCTTAGATAAGAATTTATTATAAAATATAAATCTCTGCTATTCCACTGAGTTAGTGACAATGGGCTAACGACCGGAATCAACCAATATATTTTTTTACCTTAAGTATCTGCCTACTATATAAATTTTTCTAGGTTCAAATGCCTAGATGGCGCCCTTGTAGTGCAGATTACGTTAAGTCTCTTTTCCGGATCGTTATAATATATACATTGTGGTCAAAATACGCTTATCCATCTAACACGAGCTGGAACTCACAAAATGTACTTCAAACCCAGTCGAGCCCGAGATTTTGGTCAGGGACCAGCATGGATTCGAACCCACTCTCCAAGCCCCAGATCAAACACCTAATGGACAACATAACAATGATGGCCCATGAGAATTAATTCTTAATCCGGCCCACTAGCAAATCAGAGAAACAAAAGACTCATGGACTTAACATCTATATAAACAACTTAAACACTAAAGATATTCCAAAGATAAAATCTAATATAATTAGTTAATAGGGGTTTTACTAATGAAATAGCTATGGGAAATTAATGAATTGGATTGATTTAATAATGAGACAGAAACTGATATATGATGAATTAAAATATATTTATTGACAATTGTTGTTGGCAAATGCACGCAGGCATTTTATTTATAAAGTAACATTACTCTAGGCCATTTAAACAATAATTGATACGTTGGCTATTATTTAATTGCTCCAATATTATTTAATGGAAACAAATACCCTACTATATAACTAATCACTACATTAACTTTTACCAGTTATGCCCTTTCATCATCAGTTCGTGTGGCTATTGTACGTGAAATCTAACCAAGTCTGGAGTGAAACTTAATAATACATCTGACTATAATAATTTTATATATCAACTATGGGCTTATAAAGCATCCCAGATAGCTTTAGATCGAACGGGTTTTCAAGAATGCTTCGGATCAACGCCGAAGACTGCATATTAGGGAGGAAAGAGTTGGCTATAACGATTTTACTAATACGCTAGGCACAAGTAAAATATAATAATAATAAAGTGGCTCTGCAGATGGAAGAATAGTTTTAGGGTTTTTGTGACAAACAACGGTTTACCCAATAACCGATCGTCATGCTGCAAAAGGGAACCTTTATTTGGTTCATAAGAAGCGGGGGGACTTACGTGCTAATCTGGCCCGTAGCTCAGACTTCGCTACTGCACTACTTTATAAGAGAAGATGTGCTGGCAATGCCGTTGCTCCATCTTATATATATAAAAAGCATAACGAGAAAGATATTAATAAGTTTCACATCCGCCAAGCCGAAGGATATTATAAATGAAATATCACATATTAAATGAACACAAGTTTATCAGCTTGATCAAAAGAGCCAACTCTTCTGTAGCATGAGAAATATGTATATGCTACTGATGGGAATATATACAAACTTTACTTTATCCCGTTCAATCTCTTTAGTTATCTATAACTACTAAACTTTTAAAAAGGAGGAAAAGTATATTTAATAAGGAACTTACAAATACTTTACTAAAAAATATACTTATGATTGCACTCCAGGCTAGTTTAATCTTTAGTAATATAATAATTAAAGGTTGAAAAGCCACATTTTATATTTATATTAATTAATTTATTAAATGACAAAATTTACATTCATATCAGCCTTTCAAACCAATTGTGCAAATGCTTTGCGAGTGTTAAATAATAAATGAATGCCTTCTGATCAATACAAGATATAGAATTTATGCAGGAATAAAAAGAATCCTCTTATTGCTACGACTCAAATATTTATATATGAGCAAATCTGAAGTACTTGCACAGAAGGCGTGACGATAGAACGGTCACTTTTAAATTACTATATACAATGTCTGAATGAATGACGTGATGAAATTTTCTAGAATTTACTAAACGTCATTCCAACTGAAACTTAATCATATATATAAATAAGCATTTATTTTTATAGCGTCTGCATATAATTGTAATTTACATTCATATCGGCCTTTCAAACCAATTGTGCAAACGCTTTGCGAGTGTTAAATAATAAATGAATGCCTTCATATAGAATTTATGCAGGAATAAAAAGAATCCTCTTATTCCTACAACTCAAATATTTATATATGAGCAAATCTGAAGTACTTGCACAGAAGGCGTGACGATAGAACGGTTACTTTTAAATTACTATATACAATGTCTGAATGAATGACGTGATGAAATTTTCTAGAATTTACTAAACGTCATTCCAACTGAAACTTAATCATATATATAAATAAGCATTTATTTTTATAGTGTCTGCATAAATTCTATATCTTGTATTGATCAGAAGGCATTCATTTATTATTTAACACTCGCAAAGTGTTTGCACAATTGGTTTGAAAGGCTGATATGAATGTAAATTACAATTATATGCAGATGCTATAAAAATAAATGCTTATTTATATATATGATTAAGTTTCAGTTGGAATGACGTTTAGTAAATTCTAGAAAATTTCATCGCGTCATTCATTCAGACATTGTATATAGTAATTTAAAAGTGACCGTTCTATCATCACGCCTTCTGTGCAAGTACTTCAGATTTGCTCATATATAAATATTTGAGTCGTAGGAATAAGAGGATTCTTTTTATTCCTGCATAAATTCTATATCTTGTATTGATCAGAAGGCATTCATTTATTATTTAACATTCGCAAAGCGTTTGCACAATTGGTTTGAAAGGCCGATATGAATGTAAATTACAATTATATGCAGACGCTATAAAAATAAATGCTTATTTATATAAATGACAAAATATGAATTTGGGTTTCGAAACAGCGCACGAAATGACGCTATATAAATAATAATACGAAGATTTTAGATTTATATGTTTAAAAACATACTCTATAATAAAATGCACGCCGTTTCGAAACATAGGCACAACTAATAATAATTAAAAATAAGCAAAAGAAACGCAAAATATAACTGCAGTGATTAAATTATATAGCAAAACATTAATTAACACAGAAATTTACAAAAGTATTTCATATTATAGAATTTAAAGATTATTTGAAAAACAATTTAGAAAGAAGTTTCGATAATATGGTTAGCTAACCTGTTTTTGAAGAAATCATGATTGTTTTTGAAATTCACAGAGCTCTGCTATTTTAAATAATATTATAACAGTTCTATAGCTGGACTGGATAGATTCGAGCTGAAATGAAGGTGAGTTCTTTGGCGGCTTATGGCATGTTCTTATTCAGTTGCGAGATGATTTAAAATGGTGTTGGAACGATGGCAAGTCCCTTTTAGCAGCATACGGCATCTTTCATTTGGTATAAGCTTTTGGTTGTTGCTTCGGCATTTGATGGATTGAACTCGGCGTTCCATCACGGGAACAGCAGCTAAATTGTGCCTGACTTTAGCCAGACATGGTAAAATTAAACAATTTATAACTTGGATAATAATAGCTCTTCAAAAGCAAGATGGAGTATATCTTCCCGCTTAAAATAAGCCCTATTTATACATTTCGACTAAACTTTAACACCTTTTTGGAATTTCATTAGCCTCGGGACCAATTGACTTTTAATTAAACAAAATAATATAATCCAATTTCTACAACAGATAACATCTCCGAGGTGTTACGTTTAATTACTTAAAATTATTAAAATATATAAATTATATAATTTGATTCAGTTTCATTAATTAAATTCCTTTTTAAGTGTTAAAGAATGTTAAAGCTTAGCAGAAGGAACGGTATTCTGATTTAATGATAAAGTCTTTTGTTGCAAACAAAAATCAATCAGTAAACTAGATTTTACTTTTTACCCGGCGTGCAGTCACTAATTGATATCTTGTTTACACCAAATTCTCATTTTTAATTACAAATGGATGATTTTTATTTTACTGAAATAAATAACTTTTAACATATTTGTTCTTACAATATTATTTGTTTATTAAAAAAAAAACAAATTTAAAGAAAATACTTTAGTTTCAATTATATATGTAAAACATTAAATCAGAAAAACGTTAAATATAATTTAAATAAAATGTTTTACAGTATCTTTATTTAAACTTAAATATATATATATATCAGTCCAATGTTTAACTTATCCATCCACATACGAAATAATAGCGAATATAATTAAGAATTGACTGAAAATTAATAAAACATTTTATAATAAATTATGAGCATTTCTCCACTATAATTTTATCAAACCTGTCTAATTATAGCGTGTTTCGTATGTAAATGGATGATGCAACTCAAGCGGCCATTATAGCAAAGTCTTCCCGCTCGACTTATATATAACATTTTTACATATGACATTTTTACATTTAAGATAGGTTCGAAACTAGTTCAGACGAGTAGGTCATTAGGTTGATGGTGAAACGGAAAGGGATTGGAGGTTTCCGTTTCAATATATATTTCATACCAATGTTAATCATCTATTCAACTATAATAAACAATGTTTATTAAACTATTTGAATTAGTACAAACAAAGTAGTGTCATGTCATAAAAAAAATGTAAATTGAAGAATAATTCAATTTCTTACCTCTAAATTCACTCTATCCCTTTAATACATTTATATGCCTTTCCCATGTTAATATTCCCTATCCCATATTTAAATTTTTATTAAATTTTAAAAAAAAAATATTTTAAACTATTGATCTTCTCTTCTTATTCATTTCTTCAATGAAATGAAGTTAATGATAAAGGAAATGAGATTAATGTTCACCAATTGTAATTTTTAAGAATAGTAATTATAAAAATTAATGAAATAGTCCTAGATGTTCCTGGAATTCACTAATTAAAATCCTTCAAAGATAAAATTCTTAATTCCTTAGTTATTATGCATTGAAAAAGATAATATGAGATCTCAAGTTGATGTTTAATTTTCTCCTTGAATATAGACAACCACTTCTTTTATACACAGTTCTTTTATTAGCAATTATAATTCCATTTCGAAAATATAGCCTATATATAATTTTAAAGGCATTTGACAAAAGTTGTTACTCATATATATATATATTTGATTAGACAAGCACATTTTATATATCCTACAATAAAATTGGGGTTCTATTCATTTGCATTTTTTTATAATGTAAAGTTCATTCATTCAATTTACTTGAAGTTTTTGTAAAGTGTTTTTTTTTTTAAAAAATGATCTTTATATTTAGAACTCCAATTAGAATGATCTTTATAGAATACAAAAATATATTCAAATTAAGTGATTTAGAAATTACTTTTCTTTAAGAAATATTAGAAATTTCTTCTAATAAGCTTTCTTATTAAATCGTTCAAAAATATGGATTTTATCTTATACACTGTTCTTTAAATCGAACACAATATAAGTCCTTGTGATGATATTACTGAAAAGATAAAATCTTTAATCTCTCTTTAAATTATTTGATTTTTCCTGTTTATAGTTGCATGAACCTGCTAAAGCATATCATATTATATATCATGATATTACAATTCTATATTAAATCATTGAGTTAATTTCATTTCCTTTAATTCATTGATAAATTGCATTTGAACTTAAAGGTTATTACCTTATCAATTGTCCTTATTAATGAATTAGCATTTCAACAATGTTTTTTTATTTTAAAGAATGAAAAATACTAATTTATTATGTTACATATTTATTTTCATAAATATAATAGAAATGAAAATATAATGTATACATACATATATTGATTATATGTATGTGTAAGTAATGTATACTCATACATTGTACATCCTAATGAAAATAAAAATCATCTTAGAAATAAATAAACAAAACAAAAAATTACTTGGACAGTATAATTTATTCAGAAATTTCTAATAAATATTCATCATATACAATAATTACTTTTCTATAAGATAGAGCTTTTTTTTTCTTATGTCATAGCATCGGCTAGGAAGTGAACCTACAACTGTCTGAAACCAACTACTTGTTTGCAAGGTGGCTGCAATGACCTTTCGGCTAACAACACTTGACAGAGATAGAGCATATTTAAGAAATAATCTGTTGTAATGCACATTTTTCCTCTCCTAGAGGAAAGTGAATATCGTTTAGAATTACAAAATATTTTTTAAAAATTATATGAAAAGAAAAATGTATTTATATTTATAATGATAAAAGGAGTCATGAGATTGTGATCAAAAAGTCACATTTAGCCCATGGGCTCTAGCTATCTAAAACTAAAAAAAATGGCACTTATAAACTAAACATTTATTTTAAAAACCTTATATCAACATTTATGCATAAAGTTGACAGCTTTTTTTTCATTACTTGTTTTTGTAATATTTGAATACAAGTATAATTTATATACTTGGAGTTTAGATATAATTTTAGAGGTCGTGAACACAGATGTTGAAACTGCCTTCAGCTATCTACTTTATTTCATACAATCAATATACCTATTATGTGTGTGGGAGATGATGATCTGGACTGACAATGAGTGCTGTTGGAGAACAAAATACATATACTGGAGATCACATGAGTGTGAAAATGTGTATGGCTTGTATAAGATGGAGTGAGTAGCTGAAGAGAGCTTGAAGGTTCTGGGTTCAAATCTATAATTAATTGTTATTGTAAAACACTAGTTAAAATATAAATTGCCTAATTTTTATTTTTTGTACTTAAATAAATTGTGAAGAAACTTGTCTTCTCATTACAAATGTATATACTCTCAACTAAAAGACATTAAAGTTTTATAACTATGTAAATACGATTAATTTTTATCAATCAATGTTTTTAAATTTATTTTTTCTTCAAATAATTTTTAAAGCAAT
Source organism: Epiperipatus broadwayi (assembly GCA_028023455.1). Taxonomy (NCBI): domain Eukaryota; kingdom Metazoa; phylum Onychophora; class Udeonychophora; order Euonychophora; family Peripatidae; genus Epiperipatus; species Epiperipatus broadwayi. The sequence continues at coordinate 18,285 of JAQFVV010000050.1, read as the reverse complement.
GAATACAACAATAAAATTGTAAAATAAGATATCTTTTCATAAAATAAGTATCATTCATTATATAATTTAAAAAACTTTGCTAATATAAAGTGCACCAAAATTAAAATTTAGAATTGCTTTAAATTAATTAAAATATGCATTTTACAGTTTTGTGTGTTGATTAAATTATTTAAAAATATTTACATTAAATTGTTTGTTACAATTTTATTTTTGCTGCAAAAATTAAAAAGAAACAATTATGTAATTATAAATATAGGGGATTTGAACTCAGACTTTCAAGCAACCTTCAACTATCCACACTATCTTACACTACTGATACACATGACCACACACATGTAGAAGAGGTAAATAATCACCAATATATGTATTTTGTGCTGAACCAGCACTCATCAGTAGGTCCAGATTATCATCACAGATATATATAATCAGTACTCAGTTTATAATAAGATAGCAAATCTTCATACTTTAAGGGACAGGTTCAATCTCATCCAACCTCCAACTCTTCAGCCATCCATACCAGTGAAAATCTGATGATTGAATTCCCAAATCCCCCTCCCTCCAAAGTCTTTGTTCAAATCCCCTATATTTAGAATTAAGTTCCAGGTATGAGAATGCCTGTATTTCAAATCTTATGTAATTATTCAAAAAATCAGATAATATATATAAAAGGTGAAAAAAAAATTTTTTTAATGTACATTATATTAATTTCAATTCTTTTTCTTTTCTTTTTTTTTACATGCTTTATTTTTATTTTAACCAATTGGATTTGAAAAAGATGACCTCATTCATATTATATCCAATTTGACTCTCACACTTCTTAAAATGTTAAAATTACCAGTAAAACATTATAATAATTTTGTTCTTATAAATAAAATGATTTATACACTTTATTTACATATACGTTAATACTCTTTTAATAATGTGCTTATAAACTCTTTATTAATTATCATTAATTCTCACCTTTAAACATTTTTTAAAAAATAAATTATTGAATGTTTAGGATACATTTTTCTGTTGTAATGAATTGAAACCACTAAATCATCATATGATCAATATTTCCTATTCTTATACAAGCTATTAAACAGTAGTAGACTCTTCATATAGTAGTGCCACCCAGTGCAAGCCTTAATAATCAAAGGATGCAAGAAGTTTGTGCATAAAGTCCTGTCTAGTGACTAATCATCCAATAGGTGCAATAAGTTTGTGCAAAAAGTTTTGTCTAGTGCCTAATTATCCATTATCCCCAGGCTAGTTTCTAACTTGTATGATCTCAGATCCAATGCTCTTCTCTGATGAAAGCCACAAGTTAGAAACTAGTCTGAGGATATGGGATGAGTAGGCAGCGGGCTTGCATTGGGTGGCACCAGGCTTACATTGGGTGGTATTACTGTAAGGAGAATTTGCTACAGTAATGAATTAAATTTTTACTGTGGGGCTTCATTATAACTATTTTGCCTTCTATTTAATAATAACAAAAATCTTTAAATTATCAACTTAAAACAATATGATAATGCAAGGGCAGCTCTCTACTTCACTGCCATCTAATGTAAGCTTCAGTAATCAGTCATTATCATAATGCATATAAAATATCTATCCTTACTACTTAAATTCTCATACCAGTTTTGTGGCTTTTGTCATTATCTGTGACATAATTAAAAGCATATCTGCATTTCTTTCAACTTTGAACTCAGGACACAACAATAAAGGCAGGAACCAGAAAACAGTCCAGAACAGAATTTAAATAAAAGAGAATCAAGATTGTACTTTGCATATGGTTACACTGATTACTTAAGCTTATGCTAGATATCACTAGAGTGAAGAACTGCTCATGTATTATTTTTATATTTGCTTTGTTTTTGATTTATACTGAGTTTTGAGAATTGGTATCAGTATTTATGGATAAGATGGATTCTAAAACACACACACCCTTACCTGTTATAATTATTACATTTGAATGTTTTTTATTCAAATTTATAATTTTTTTAATCCCAAAATAGTTAAAAATTAAGAAGGTTGGAATAATGATATCATGCCTGTATTATTCTACTGAAATTAAATTTATTCATAAATGTATGTTATATATACAATGTAATATAATGAGCATGTTAATAGCTCTAAACAAGCTTTTCCAATAAATGCCTTGAGAAAGCATTTAAAAATCTTATCTAGAATTACCCCTATCCCCAGACCGGTTTTGAACTGATGGCTATCCTCAATGAAATGCTAGGATATCAGACACTAGATTTCAAATACCAACTCATCTACTTAACTATTAAGTAGAAAATCTGAAATTTTTGGACATCTATATGTCTTCAAATCCTATCTAACTTAAATAGCTATATGGGCCTGAAGAGACTTCAGTTACACTATATATTAATAGCATTAACTATATAACATTGCCAAAGCCTTGAAAGTCAAACTATAATAGTAAAAAATAAAGTCGTATATCATGATTTAATTTAATAAACTTGTATTACAAATATAATTTAATGAGTGTGCTAATAACTCTAAACAAGATTTTCCGATAAATTCTTCAAGAGAAAGCATTTAAAAACTCTATCTAAAATTATCCCTATTCCCAAACTAAATATCCCAAAACTATATATGTTTTATATTTATATTATTCTTTAAAATTAAATTTAAAAAAAAATACATATACATGAAATAGTTTATTTATAAATAGCCCTTAGTTTTAATGTAATAATATATTAACACAACAGTATCGATTCATTAAATAGTCATAAATAATTTGCATTAATTATTCTGCTCAAAATATTAATGATAAAATTCAGAAATAATTGTCTATTAACCAAAGTAGAAACAGAATAAGAAATAGAAAAAATTAGAAAATTAAGTTTTATTTTATAAATCTGGGGAAGACTGCTAGGACAGTTGAAACTGTTATAAATAAAAAATATTTGCTTAAAATGTTAAAGGAGTATTAATAAAGTTTTGACAGATGACTAAAACTGATAAAATTATCATTCCATTGTAGTATCATTGACTTTTCAAATTTAATCTACTTTTTTTAATCTATAGCTTCTTCTAATATTATTCCAACTTCCTTAATATGTTGATTTTTACTAGATCTTAAACAATCTTTAAGGATCTATTTTAATATTCCAATTGTTATTATCTCTTTGAGCAACATATTCAGCCCAGTTATATTTTATTTTTTTAAGGATGTCAGTGATATCTATTTATTATTTTATCCACATTTTATTTTTTATCTCTTCTTGGCACTCCCGATATTCAACTTTTTCATACATTTTTGAGTGATTTGAACTCAAGTTTTGTTTTTGAGTTTAGTGTCTAAATTTCAGATCAGTATGTAATAATTGCTAAAATGTATCCACTAAAAACTGTTCCTTTTAAATGTATTTGCATTAGGTTATTTTTAACAAAACACTTGATGCAAGTTTAATTCTAAGTTAATTTCATCTAATGTAAGTTCATCTGTATTAATAATCTGATAAAATATTTCTTATTATTAATTGATTTTAATGCAAGATTATTAAACTTCATTTTTTTACTCAGAGAACCACTAAACATTACTTTAGCCTTTGTAACATTTATCTTTAGTCCTATTATTAATAATAACAGAGTAAAGAGTATTAAAAGAGCCCTATTTCAAACTTAAAATTAAAAGCTTTGAGAAGAAAATATGAGAATTACCAAAAGAACGTCTTTAAGAGTTATAATTCCCCTGTGATCCAAATGTTTTACTTCAGTAGTAGAGTAGGAGGACTCTGGTGTTTGAAACTAATAGGTCCTGCCTCCTAATATTAATAATTTATGGCTCTCATTCATTACACTGATTATCCATTTAATGAATAATATTTCTGTAGTGTAATTTTTACTATGCCACTCACTTCTGGTTTCTATCCACTTTTTACACATTGTGGAGAGGTGTAATCCTAAGCATATGACCAAACACATGGGAAAAATTTATGATCCCCAAAATGCACTCTTCATACTGATTCAGCACTCATCAGTTGGCCCAGATCAAAATCTTACATACATTTTTTTATCATTTTTCATAGGGTATATGCTGAACAATGATAAAGATATGTGTAAAAGATTGTGATCTGGGTCAACTGATGAGTGCTGGCTCGGCATCAAATGTGTAATACATATAGTGAGTTTTGCCTGTTTTAATAATAGTTATACACAAGCATAAGAGGTGGTGGTCATGTGATGTTTATTGGCTTAAAACCAATCCTGCCTAATAGGACAGTGGTGGCTATGGTTATTAAAGAACCAAAGACACCAAAATGTATGGGTACTGAACTGGGTTCAGACCCATATGACTATATAAGCTAATGGGCTTGGATTGAAAACATTAAAGTGTTTTCAGTTTAAGACTCCTAATTTTGTGGTTAAATGGAAATAAAAGGTTGTTGCTGGAGGGTTCATTGGATCCTAAGATCTAGATGCAGTGCTCTCAGATCCAAGGCTCCTCACTGACGAAGGCCACAAGCCAGAAACTAGTCTGGGGATATTGGATGAGTAGGCACTAGATGGGGATTTTATGCACAAGCCTTCTGGCATCCATTGATTGCTCTGGCTTGCTGTGTGTGGCAATACATATAGTGAGTTTTGCCTGTTTTTATACATCTTTTCTATATGTCTTTGGTCATATATTTATGATTGCATTGCTCCACAAGGTGTGAAAAGTGGATAGAAACCAATCCCTGCCTACCAATGTTTGAACTTTTTATAATCTCCCTCACTTTTAGTGCTTAAACCTTTCATGAATTCCCGAGCAATAAACCATTTATTTTTATTCATCTGTTATTTTTATTCATTGTGCCAAAAACAAAAGTATGTAGTTATGACGGTGTTTGTACACTTTAAATTAAAAGATATAACTATAAAGCTTTCAGTTGTGTATTTTATGTTTTAAAATGATTCTTTGGTTAAATCTGTGTCTTAAAGTTGATAAACAAATTGAAAAATTTGATATTCTAATACTGTTTTTTTAAATCTTTGTTCTTTATTACTATTTTTATTTTTAGAATAAAATGCTAATATAAATTATATAAATAATTTATATAGTTTATATAAGTACGTTAAAAAATATGTTTGTGAAAGACATTCTTAAAAGTTATAAATTAAATCGAACTCCTTGAATATAAAAGTTTAAAAAAAGTATACCAAATATATATTTTTTTTTTTGACAAAGAAGATCTTTGTTAAGCAAAACTTGTTCATTCCATTGTATTTTTTCCGATTTCGATAAATTTTATAGCGGAATGATAAATGGCTTGGATTTTCTTAATTTCTAAATGTTCGACGCTCCGCTTTTCTTTCCATTTCAATAATAATATTACAAAAAATAGAGTGGCTACTCTATCGCGGTTGCCATTTCGTTCCTTAAAAACTTTGTGAACATTTATTTTTAGAGATATATATTGTTTTCTTCATTTTTTAAAAAGACACTTTTAATCTTTTTTAATGTTAGCTATTATAAAAGTTTGATTTTATCTTATTCATTTATCTTTCTTCTAACAGAAGTTTAAATATATATATAATAAACAGTGGTCAATAATAATAAATTAATTCTATCGAATATTGAAGGAACATTTTGATAAAAACAAACTAATAAACTTCTTTTCTTTTTTTACTGAATTAAAAAAAAAGGTTTGATAATTCCTGTTAAATTACGTAATGTATTATAAATATATATTTATTTCTGCTTGTTATGATTATGTTTGTCTTTATATCATCATTATTTTCAACCACTAGTAATCCACTGCAGGACGAAGGTCTCTTCAAGTTTAATCCATCTTATCTGATCTCTAAGCTTTCTTCTCCACAACACCCCAGCACACTTCCTTATTTCATCCATCTATCTCACATGTGGTCTCTTTCTAGGTGTTTTTTTATCTCTTGGAATCCGTTTAACATTTCAACTGTCCAACAATATGTCCAGCCCAACTTTACATCAGCCTCTCAATTCTTTCAATAATGCCAGTAATACATGTTTGTTCTCTCACCCATATATTTCATTTTCAATTATCTTTTGTTACTCATAATATGCATCCCTCCATACTTCTTTAGATTGATATGAAGTTTCTGTGTTCTCTGCTGTTAAATGACCAAATTTCAGATCCTTAGATATAAATTGGTAAAACACAGTTCTTAAAAATATTCCTTTTCAAACACATAAGCATGTTTCCTTTTAATATTATATTATTTTTACCAAAAACACCCCAACCAAGTTTAATTCTATGATTAATGTCATCATTATCAAAATCATATATCACATGACTCAATTTTTAAGCTTGCATTTATCAATAAAGCTTGTTAGAGCAATTAGCAGATGTCATCCATTATATTTCCAGCTGTAGTAATCATCTGACTCAAAAGTATTTGTTGTTATTAACTTCTAACTACATTAATTTATGATATATAATATAAAATATCTTTATATAATAGCTTCAATATATATAATAATTATCATATACAAAAAAGGTATTTTTGCCTAATATTAATTTTTGACCTATTCAATGTGTTTTCCCTTTCCAATCCCCACCCTAAGTTTTTCCCATTTTCTCCTCTATCCTGCTCCATCCCATTTCCACAATATAATCTTTGTTAACTCCATGGCCTTTATATCTAAATCTCCTTTATCTTTTCTCAAACCCAGCATAAAAATCATGAACCCACTTTCTGTAAAATCACTGTTTATATTTATTCTCCCACAACTTCATTATTTGTACTCTTTCTGCTTTCAGACATTTACATTCAATTAACAAATGCCTAATATTTTATATGCCTTCATTACACAACTTGCAAACTAAATCATCCATATTTTTTTCATTTATGTGTCTATTCTCTTGTTGCTAAGGATCCTGTTTGAGCCTTAAGCAGTAAACTACTTTCCTTGCTATTATCATAAATTAGCTCGCAGCCAATATTCTGTTTACTTCTACATATATTTAAACTCTTTTTACTTTCCATACTAGTTCCCCATCTCTCCAACTTCCTATTTTTATTAATGCATCTATTCTTCTATTGCATTTCTTGCCACTATAACACTCAACAATTCTCCTAACATAATCATCCCACCTTTTCTCTCCATCCAATAGTGCCACCTAGTACAAGCTGCAGTAATCAAAAGATGCCAGAATGTCTGTGCATTTAAATCCCCATCTAGTTCCTGCTTTTCCAAAATCCCCAGACTAGTTTCTAGCTTAAGGCTGTCATCAATTAGGAATCTTGGATCTGAGAACAATGCATCTAGAATTTTTGATCTAATATTTTCCTTCAGCAATTGCCTCCTACCTATGAGCCCAAACTGAAAATACAATAATGTTTTCAATCCATATTAATTTGCCTTTTAGCCATAGATATCTGAACACAGTCATTTGCATACATAGCGACACCTATGTTTTTTTATAAAAATTAAGTATAACTTATTAAAACCATACAATGTTTTAAGACATATAAAAAAAAACCCTTGTGTAAATGTATATTGCATAACCTTTCATGCATCGTTTATAAGTAGTATGATTGAATTTTTAAATAAAGCATTAACTTCAAATATAAAATATCGAAATAATAAGAAAATGGAACATAAAATACACTTGCTATATAAAGTTGTTTGAGTGCATTTAATTCTTATTGAGATTGTTAGAGGGTAATTCTGATTCCTTAAGATGGCTTACCTTGTTTCTAAACAATCCATCTATTTATTAAAATAGAACAAAATATCATATGTGAATTATCTTTCACACATTCCATTTTCATTATATGTGCATGTGTGTAATTAAATTTGATTAAACCAGTCTTCTTCTGGCTATGAATAAATAATACTCTTGTACCAAAAACTCAAGAATATAATGATCTTCCTATTCATTAAGCTTTTCATTGATGGAAATTCAGAGTAAGCTCAGTATATCTGCTAAATGAAAACTGGGCATTAATAATCATTAAACTAGTAGGTAATTATTGTTGATCCTTTGCTAACAGAGTGTTATTTATTTATAGCCTGAGTAATAGTGGTCTTCTCTATTTAATTATATGCACATATTAAGTTATGCTAATTTTGTGTTTAGATATATATGTAAAACAAATATTTAATAGTTTTGAATTATACAACGGTAGAAAATAAACGGTAATAATAATGAAATTATAAAGAGGTACTTTTGATTTCTTAAATTGTACTTATTATGAAGCGAGCTTATATGGACTGGAAACAGACTTCATGTGATTTTTTCCAGGAAATGTATATGAATATTAGAAGATTGTCTATTTATTATTGAATCTTTAACTTAATTTATGAGAATTGCCTCTCTGTTTCATTTTTCCTATGATGACATTCTTCACATAATATTTTGGTGTGATCTGAATTGAAGGGAAATTTTAAATTAGAAGATTGGACCAAAAAAACTGAAGTAATATTAGAATGATCATTTGTAGAAATTTTAATAAAGTTGTAGAATAACTGATGTTATTGCTTTTCCTAAAGAATATCTTGATACACCAATCTTCTCCATACTGTAATGAAAAGCTCTTAGGTTAGAAAAATGACAAATTGAAACTAACGAACTCCTTTCTTGAGAACATGTTAATATAGAATATAATAGAAGACAAATTCTATCAATGTAATAATATGTCTTGTAAAAACAACAAAAGCAAAAATAACTTTTCTAAATTTAAATTTATTTTAAAAAATATTTGTTGGGAAATATATTTTATTTTACATTCCACCTAATGTAAATAAAATTAAAAGCATGTGAAAATGCTTGAAAGAGAAGCTATAAAGAGTTCAAAAATATTAAATGCTTAGTGCTTTCGATGCGGGTTGCCTCATAATAATGCTTAAAATCATTTCCTAAAAAAACACATAAGTAATATTATTTATCAATTATATATATGAATGCAAAAACATCATATATGGATGAATTAAGATGTTCTTTTTTTTCATATGTCAAATGCATTGACCAGGAAGTGAACCCAGGCCAGTTGCTTGGAAGGCAGCAATGCTAATCACTAGGCCACCAATGCTTAACATTAAGATGTTTTTTTAGAAAAAAAATTTAATGGATTTTACAAATAATCAGTCTAGTACTACTTCCATTTTTTTTTGTCAAGAAATACATTGTAATGCTTCAGGTCACACAAATATATTACATGAAGAAAGACAACATAGAATGCAAAAAATTAAAAATGTAATTCTTATAAATCAATTAAAAAAATTTTATAATAAAAAGTCAATCTGCTAACATTGATATAAATATTTTCTGGAAAATCACATGACATCTGTCTTTTGTCCACATTAAATTATGATAATGATTACAATTGCAAAATAATCGAATGCAATGACATCACAAATTATGTTGTATCAAAGTACATAACTTTAATTAAATGCTTTTTAAAAAAATGTAAACAAAAAGAAACATTAAAATTTACAAATCAAGCAATGATTTTCCATTTCTGAGTATCGTACATCATTGCATTTAAAAAAAGAAAATCAAATCAAATTTGTAATTAAATTTTAAATTATGCCAGTGGCCATTTTTCTGTCTCAGAGCACCATAAATAATTATATTCATTAATAAAAAAATTTTGGTTTAGATTGAAAGTGCATGCATTTTATGCTTTCTGAATTTGATGTGCAACACTTTGCATTATGAAATTTTCTAAGGATAATGCTAAAGTTTTACAACATTTTAAAACATAAATTAATACTGACTTAAAAACATCAAAACAATTAAAGAAATAATAGTTTCTTGATATCAACATCAGTTTATAATGTTTCTACAAGAGAAGAAAGTTTTGAGAAAAGAAAAAACAATATCATCCAGAGTGCATTTAATTGTGATGAACATCAGACATTTAACTATGTTTTATTTAAAAAGTAAAAATAATGTACACTAAAGTTGTTTTTTTCGTATCTTTACTTTTTCAGTGATTGAAAAATATATTAAAAAGTTTCTTGTCAATTTATTATAACTACTATTATTATTTTTTCAAAATTTTGTTTATACTATATTTTAAAATTTATATATTGGTATTATACAACTAAAAAAGTATCTATGTCATATATATGTACTTGTTGAAAAGTAATGTACACTTGCTATTCAATAAACAATACATATTTTATTCTAATCAAAGTCTATCAATGAAACATTGGCTATTATGTGTTGTGTAGAATGTATGTAAGGGGAGCTTGGAAAAATGCCTAGTGTATATTATGGCTCCTCTGTATACTTTTTTACAATTTTTATTGTAATGTTTATTTATATATGTTACAAATATATTGGCATTGGGTAAAAAAAAAAACTAAAAGATAAAAGTGGATTTAAAATTTTGTTGAGTAATTTTTAAAAAAAAAAAAAAACGTACAATGAGGGTTGAATTATTCTTATTTTTTTTTATGTGATTAGTAATAACAGTAATTGGAGAGAACAAAAGAATTCCAAAAGCAAGTAAAAAAAGATAAGCTGAAAGTAGAAATACTCAAATTAATTAAAGATGGCCGAAAACTTGAAGAAAATAAAGACTTTATTACATAAAATTTATAAAGACTGGATAAGATTAAAAAGGCATGGTACTAGCATGCGCAGAAGTCCTGAAAACTGGATATAAAAAGGAGGGATCCGGTTGAAGGAACATCTTGTTCGTTTTGTTTCTCTAGTTGGTCTTGGATAACATTAATATATCCAAGATCACTCTTCGCTGAAGGAATTCGGCATGTCGCAGTGAACCGGAGCTTCTGAAGACATCGGACCTAATGATGTACACCAGGAAAAGCCTTCATGACCGACTGGGGAAATGGACCACAAGATCAAGCAATAACCAAAAGGCCGAGCTCATTATAACCAAAAAACTATGCATAGTTATCTATTACTGAATTCATGAAACTTACCGGTAAGAATAATTATCCTGATTGTGACAAAGTTAACTATTTAAAACTACTCGTAAAAATATACGTATAAAAGAATCCCGATAGTGACTTTAATTTTTCTATATGAGAGACTCTTATTTAACCAAGAACTTTTTGTTTATTTTAACTGATATTTATATTTTCTGGATATTTCCCACCTGAATTAAATGTGTTCTCTCCAAGGTATTAATTAGCTACTTAACATGAAGTATTTTAGTTTGTCAAAATTAAAAATATTTCTAATATCAATTCTCATTTGTGCGTTATTAATAATAGTTATTATTTTTTATTATTAAATTTATTTTTAGTGTAATAAGATTTAAACGTAAGTTACCTTTGCCAATATGTTTCAATACGCCCAGGACTAATAATCGTAAAAAATCATTAATTCTCATTACGGTAGAATTACCGCCCCTTAAAAAAAAAATATAATAAAAATCTTTTTATTTTTTTTTGTTTTACAACTTGCGAGAGGTGCTGGCAACATATTTCAGCGGATTCTTAGGAATTCTGGCACCCATAGTAAATAAAATTAAAAGTTGATTTTGTCAATAGCACAATTCGTAACAATTAATAGGCTGAAGTTGATCAGGAAAAATAGCTGTGTTTTTAGAATAGAAATACAACTTTCTTTTTTTTTGACATAGCTTGATCAACTCATGTGCAGTTTATATTAGCGTGTAAAGGCCTAGCAAAACAAAAAACGTTACATTATATTATTACAGTTTATTTTTACTATTGTTATAATTTTAAACTACTATGCAAATATACAAGGAGGGAGCCAAAAATAACCAAAATTGTTCTCTGGTTTGCACATCTGTTGTAGTATATACTTCTGCTGTTACATACATCTTGCAAGAACCTTTCTTTATCAATCTGTAAAATAACATCACTGTGTGAAATCGTGGGACCACATAACACATTATTTGGGAAAGTGTATTTTGCATTTTTATTAATTTTTTTATAATGACTGAAAAGTCCGACAATATGAAATTCTGTTTTTATTTACAGAAAACAACAAGGAAAAAATTGTAATGCTTGAAACAGATTACAAGAAAGCTGATGGTTTAATTGAAATGTTAAATTTACCACATCCCTAAAATGCATCACAAGCGAAGTCCAAAGGCAAAACAATGCTGATTTTTTTGTGTGTGCAAATGGCATTTTTGTCTTAAATTTAGTTCATAATGGTCAGGTATTTATATCTTAATGTTCTAAAACATTTATGTGATGGAAATAATATAAACATCTTGCTTTGTGACAAAGAAAAGAGGGAAGACTCCACCGCCACAAAGTGTCATCTCTTAAAGCCTTGAATGTGAAATACTTTTAAATTAAATTCAGCACAACCCAGCTTATCTATCATCCATATTTGCTCAATCTCACTTCATTTGGATTTTTTTTAAATCTCTTGAATGAAAAAAATGTCTCCTTTTTTTGCAGACTTAGAAGTGGTGAAAAAAAATGTTGCAGACATTAAAAGGCATCACTTTGAAAGTATTTTTGGACTACTTTGAAAAATGAAAAACATATTTGGGCTTGTGATTGGATCAAGTGTATAGTCATTTTAAAAAGATTAGATTTGTAACACAAAGATAAATAAACAATTTTTTATTATAAAATTCCTATTATATTTGGGTACTCCTGTGTATATGAATGAAAAAAGTATGATCAAAATAAATGTGAAAACCGTATGTGTTGCATAATTTACAGATGTTCGACTATGAAAAAAAGACCTCTCCAAATCCTGAATTCAATAAGAATGAAGACATTGCACACCAGGCTAGTTAACAACTAGATAATGAAAAATGTATTAGTTTATATTCTTTACTTATAACTTTAGATTCATAATTTCTTTGTCAATATTTGAATGACTTGTTAAATTTTCCATTAATCAGCTGTCTGAGAAATTTCTAATTTTTATCCAGATACCATCCCTAATTTAAGAGCAGTAGGTAGGTAAATAGGTGGGTGGGTGGGTGGTTGGGTGGGCAGACAGGCATGCGGGCAGAGAGAGAGAGGGATGGATGGAAAACAAGCCCTGAAATCATTGACAGAGACCAAAAAGCCAACCGGTTGGAAAGTAACACTAATGCAAACCAAAAACAAATGAACTGTGTCATCTAATATCACAAAACATGGGTAATATATTTTTCCATAATATTGTTTATAGACACTTTATTTTCAAATGAAATGAACTTTAACAAAGGACTATGATGAAATTTAGCGTGAGTAATTACTTATATGGTTTTTATATGTAAATTTCAATATTATTATGTTATATTACAAATGTATGTGCTTGAATAAATATTAATGTTTCCTTAAATATTATTGGTTTATTTTCTCTCTCTCTCTCTCTCTCTCTCTCTCTCTCTCTCTCTCTCTCTCTCTCTCTCTCTCGTGTCACTGTGTTATCATTTATTTAAAGTGATAAATGTTCATATATGTTAAGTAAATGTGCTGAACCCTAGTACAGAGTATGAGCTAGTCTAGGATATTTCAAGCACTGGATTGTTTGCCTGTCATTCTTAGCATGCCAGCTATATAATATGGTTGGTGCTTCAGTTTTGATCCTCAAAACTAATAAAATGCTTTGGAAGGCAGGGGTTGATTCCAGAAGTCAAGGTGGGCCACAGTCAGGAAATGTGATCATGTTATGCTTTGTATAGCTCGATCTCACCATGAGTATCATTGATGGTTATACTATCAATGGTATTCTTCCCTCTGTTTGAAGGGTCAGTCCTGTTCCCATAGTATTAAAGTAAATGTTAAAGTTATTAAAGTTTAGATTCCAAAAATTATGATAAAAGTTTATATGTTAAAAGGTATTTAAACCTGGTTAATATGGTAACTTATTCAGGGGGACCCAGTTCAATATACTATGTCACTGTAGTTAAAAGCATGGGTACTGATACAATATTTTTTTTTTACATTGAAAAATATGTCTTGTCGTGAATTTGACACATGATATGCACCAATGAGAGAACAAAGAAAATAGGAATTTTATATAATATAAAACTAATATCATAAAGTTCGAGACTTCCAAGAAATCATTGAATGCCATCATTGTTAAGTTCAGCAGGGTTTGGATTTCATGCTTTTTTTATTATGATGATATCTTTAAAAAAATTGAAATTAAAATATTATAAATATATATATATGACTTGTAACACTCGAAAATAAAAAGTTAGCAAAATCTCTCAATAGAGGGCCCTATACAGAAATTAATTTTCCCTGATTTCTCAAATGTAGGAGCATTGTATGGTTAATACTAATTTCATTGATAAATTTCTGAGAGGTAACAAATATTTGTTTGTTTGTTTTTTTTTTTAAATTACAAACTCTAAATACAATGATAATGCAAAATAAATGATTCTTTTTTATACATTATTGATGAAGAAAACAGATTAACTCCTCACTTCAAAAGCCCGGTATGAAGACACATACCACAACTGCCTAGGACCTAAAGCATCAAATTCAACTCATCACATAAGATCCTCTAGGAAAATGTCAACACAACAAGCAACAAAACACACTCATAATCTTCAATACAGATACACAACCATTGAAACAAAGAATTAACCCCCCCCCCATTCTAACACCCTACTAATCAACATGTAACAATAGTAGCAATAATAAATTTATATTTTGGATAAAAAAAAAGATGATTTCCTTCCCAGTGTCCAGTTCATGGAATACCCTCATAGGCAAATAATGTACACAGCAGAGGTAACATGAAAAATTTTTGAAACTGTTCATATCTTCAGTTACTTAATGAAAAAGTAATTTGTGCAGGTTAAATAAATTAAAGATGGTCAATAATTGCCACTATTATTTAGAGTTGACGATTTTTAAACAAATTGATTGTTTTCATTTTAACCTACAAACATTATTATCTGGTAGAGGTTTGATCAGATCCAGTTAGTTCTCATGTGGTGAAATGTTGTTTACTCTTATGAGGCATGACGATGCTTCGGTGGTGGTTTCCCAAGTATTACATAGTGCTGGAAGATATGACTTGTGGGTTTATATCCCAATCCAAAAATTTATTCAGTGGACATAATACTGAACAGAAAAGCAAGAAAAATGTGATATTTAAGAAAAGTTAACTCTATTTATAATCTTTCAATTACGTCAAGAATATATCCAGATTACAAAATTAAAGCAAAAGAATCTTTTAACTCAGTGTAAAAATAAATTTTCGGTAACACACATTTTTTGATCTAAATATCTTTTTATAAATTTCCCAAATGCTGTGAAATTTATTTTTTTTAAAATGTAAGAAACTTTAACCGTTATTATTTAGATCCCTTAAATATATATATATATGGGTGTGTGTAACTTTTAAATTGCAAACCCTTTACATTATTTCACATGTAGATAAAACCTTTCTTTCATGCTTTACTTTATGATAATAAATTATTATATTTTAATCTTATCCTAAAGATTTGTTTAACCGACTAAATCTTTGTACCAGATATACTTTCCATTCATGAATATATGCACGTAACATATGTATTTATAATAAACTGAAATACATGTATAGTTTTAACAGTCTTAAACTTTTAGCACAGCAATAATATTGAAAGTTAATAAACAAGGCAAAACTCTCCATACAGTAGTACCACCCTGTGCCAACCAGAGTAATCAATGGATGCCAGAAGACTTGTGCATAAAATCCCTATCTAGTGCCTACTCATCCTATATCCCCAGAGTAGTTTCTGCCTTGTGACCTTCATCAGTGAAGAGCCTTGGATCTGAGAGCACTGCACCTTGATCTTAAGATCTAATGCAACCCTCCAGCAGCCACCTTTTATCTCTACTTAACTAGAAAACGATGAGGCTTCTCACTGATGAAAGCCAAAGCCAGAAACTAGTCTGGTGATATTGGATGAGTAGGCACTAGATAGAGATTTTATGTACAAGCCTTCTTGCATTCATTGATTACTCTGGTTGGCACAGGGTGGCACTACTGTATGGAGAGTTTTGCCTTGTTTAATAACAATTATTTGCTAGTATAAGAGATGATCATGTGATGTTTAGTGGTTCAATATTGAAAGTTGTTGAACCTTAATATTAATAATTTGTCATATCAATTTACCCAATGGGTATAAACTATACTTCCTAATATATTTAACTAATCCATTATAAGTGTTTAAAATAATAATTTTAAGTTAGACATTGTTTTTATGTGTAATCACATACCACTAACCTACATTTACAATATATAAACATATGTTATAATGGTAGTCTTATATGGATTAGACATTAGGGGAATGCAGAATTGTAAAGTTATGCAAATAAACCAAGAGAGAGAAGATATAGAGAATAAAGTAGAAAAATCATACACTAAACAAATAAAAAATTTAATGTAATAAATGATTGAATGTATTTGCGCAGTAAAAGTTATTGTTAACTTTATATAATAAGTTCAGCTTATAAAATGTGATATCATAAAGTGAAAACTGTAATATATAATATTTACGCATGTTGGTGCATATATGAAAAATTTGAACATGCGAATATGTAAAAAAAAAAAAAAGTCTTTAAAATGTCTTTCTTTAGTTTAGAAATTTATATGTAAAAGGTTTTGTACTATATTGGATGGACTAAATCATGGTCTTCCTCACTGACAAAGGCCAAAAGCCAGAAACTAGTCTGGGGATATTGGATGAGTAAGCACTAGATAGCAATTGTATGCACAAGCCTTCTGGCAGCCATTGATTACTCTGGTTGGCACAGGGTGGCACTAATGTATGGAGAGTTTTGCCTTGTTTAATTATGAGAATTCGTTGGCTGATTAGTTTAGAGCAGGAGTCAGCAAACTGCATCTCATGAGCATGTGTATCTTTGACCCCAATCTCATGGCTTTTTTTATCATGATAAACAAAGACACATTTTTTTTATTTCTTTTTGTAATTTTTAAATAAATATTTTGATGACTCTAGGGAAAAGGCACTTAAACGACATTATTTTTTGAATTCGGCCTTATTATAAAATAGTCGTTATTGTATATGACACATGAGGGGAAAAAAAAATATATTAGAAATTTGTTAATAAATCAAACTGACAAAGTAATATCTTTGTTTCTGTTTGTTTATTTTTTAGGAAATTTTATCATTAGGATGTATACAGGTTCTATTATGTTCTAATGTTAAAGTTAATGTTCAAATATATCCATAGGCTTTCAGTAATTTGTATTTTTCACGAACCTAGTATTGTGGTTCTTTTATGTGGTTATAATGAAACAAAATGGCTCTTGATGTTAGGAAGTTTGCCCAAACCCTGGTTTAGAATAATATCAGAATTGGACATTTATGTTACTAGTAAATTAATTGATTTATTAGTTTAACTTTGTTATATAGTTGCATATATATAATATAAAACTTTCATTTACTTTTTTAAAAAAAAACATTCCAAGTATTCACAAGTTTTAATTATTAATTTTTTTCCTATTTGACTTTTTCTAATATTACATAAATAATATGTTTTCCAATAATTTATTTTCTCTTTATTTATTAAAAAAGGTGATCATAGAAGTTTTTTCAATAGAAAGATCTTGAATTAAAAAGTGGCGGAGGATGGGTGGGTATAATTACGCATTACATGTGTGTTCCTATAAATATACATGTTAATCAAGATGTAACTTATTGTTAGTTATAATTTAGATTATTTTATATAGATTTTTTTTTTGCTATATTAAAGAGATGTGATTTACCTTTTATAATTTTATACTGGTTAATTATCGATATTTTGATAAAATTAGAAATGTTGGATTCTTAAAAAGAAAGATTCTTTGTAATGACTTGTTAATAATAATAAAAATATTTGATCATACATCATATATGCAACTTCTCTTCTGTTAATTGAATAATAACTATTTGATGGGAAAAATATAGAGAAAACATTAATAAATTAAAATATAAAAATAGTGGAATATTTGTCATTCACAGTGAAAATTTTTAAATAATAAAATTTATATATATAATCAAAAATCATCACTTGATTCCATCTTACCTAATACTTTTCAGGAACAAATTTTATTTTCCTCAAATGCTGCCATCTATAATAAGCTTGAATAATGACTAGATGGGTAAGATAGCATTAGGTAGCAATTTAATAAGCAGTATTATATAACACCTATAGACTATTAAAATTGCTTCAGTACATGATAGCATTAGAATTAGTGTCACATTGCAAAGATAGTAAAGTGTGTAAGATACCATGTGGCACATTAAAGATAGTGTCAGATGTGTAGGAATGTAACAATAGGATTTTTTTTAAAAAATCTATCTAATGACTCCATTGTATAAAACAGTGACTTGAAGCAATGTCCTGTGACTTCTCCTTATACAGAGTCAAAAATCTCTCAGCCACTATCTCCAGAG